>CM067065.1:5000-337146 GCA_033980235.1 Diadema setosum
CATTTTTTTTAAAAAATTTTTCTTTGAAAAACTACTTTGAAAATTTTTCAAAAAAAAAATTCAAAATGGCGCCAACAAAAAAGTTATGGGAGTTAAGGTCCAAAATTTTGGGAATTTACTATCTAGCAGGTGTACTACCTATACACAAAATTTGGGTTCTTAACTAGCACTTTTCATACTTGGCAAATGCCCTAACTCTAACCCTAACCCTAACCCTAACCCTAACCCTAACCCTACTATCTAGCAGGTGTACTACCTATACACAAAATTTGGGTTCTTAACTAGCACTTTTCATACTTGGCAAATGCCCTAACTCTAACCCTAACCCTAACCCTAACCCTAACCCTAACCCTAACACCCTAACCCTAACCCCCTAACCCTTACCCCCTAACCCTAACCCCCTAACCCTAACCCCCTAACCCTAACCCTAACCCCTAAACCCTAACCCTAACCCCTAACCCTAACCCTGCCAACAAATTCTAAGTCCAAAAATCCCATAGGCTTTGTACATATGTACTAAGCCTTTGGGGTTTTCCAACAAAAAAATTTGTGTACAAAACATATGGAAAAATTTTTTCCCCAAAATGTGTTTCTTACACGTTTTAGACAATTCTAAGCATTTTATAAAAAAAAAATTTCTTTGAAAAAATACTTTGAAAATTTTTCCTAAAAAAATTCAAAATGGCGCCAAAAAAAAAGTTATGGGAGTTAAGGTCCAAAATTTTGGGAATTCACTAACTAGCAGGTGTACTACCTATACACAAAATTTGGGTTCTTAACTAGCACCTTTCATACTTGGCAAATGCCCTAACTCTAACCCTAACCCTAACCCTAACCCTAACCCTAACCCAACCCTAACCCTAACAACAACAACAATTGTACAATTGTCCTTGTACAATTCCTAAGGAAGGGTGCAAAAAATCTAAGTCCGAAAATCCAATAGGCTTTGTCATACGTACTAAGCCTATGGGGTTTCCCACAAAAAATTTGTGTACAAAACCTATGGAAAAAATTTTTTCCTTAAAATGTGTTTTTTACACGTTTCAAACAAATCTAAGCATTTTTTTAAAAAAATTTTTCTTTGAAAAAATACTTTGAAAATTTTTCAAAAAAAAAATTCAAAATGGCGCCAACAAAAAAGTTATGGGAGTTAAGGTCCAAAATTTTGGGAATTTACTATCTAGCAGGTGTACTACCTATACACAAAATTTGGGTTCTTAACTAGCACTTTTCATACTTGGCAAATGCCCTAACTCTAACCCTAACCCTAACCCTAACCCTAACCCTAACCCTAACCCCAACCCCAACCCCAACCCTAACCCTAACCCCTAACCCCTAACCCTAACCCTAAACCTAACCTTAACCCTAACCCCAACCCCAACCCTAACCCCAACCCCAACCCTAACCCTAACCCTAACCCTAACCCTAACCCCTAACCCCTAACCCTAACCCTAACCCTAAACCTAACCTTAACCCTAACCCCAACCCTAACCCTAACCCCAACCCCAACCCCTAACCCCAAACCCTAACCCTAACCCTAACCCTAACCCTAACCCAACCCTAACCCTAAACCTAACCCTAACCCAACCCTAACCCTAACCCCTAACCCTAACCCCCTACCGCTAACCTTAACCCTAACCCTAAAATAGCTCACTTGAACCTTCGACTCTTCAGGTGAGCTAACAATAAGAAAAAAATACAAAAAAGAAAGTAGGGGCTACTTGTATTGCACGGGTCAAGTTCGATATTGTTAGTAAGCGGCTAATTAGAGACTACCAGAATCGATTATAATCGTTGACATCGTTCTCTGCAAAATCGGTGCACTAAAATACGTCGGAGACTATGTTCGCGACCGACGTACTTTTCAACTCCTAACCCTAACCCTAACCCCCTACCGCTAACCTTAACCCTAACCCTAAAATAGCTCACTTGAACCTTCGACTCTTCAGGTGAGCTAACAATAAGAAAAAAATACAAAAAAGAAAGTAGGGGCTACTTGTATTGCACGGGTCAAGTTCGATATTGTTAGTAAGCGGCTAATTAGAGACTACCAGAATCGATTATAATCGTTGACATCGTTCTCTGCAAAATCGGTGCACTAAAATACGTCGGAGACTATGTTCGCGACCGACGTACTTTTCAACTCCGATTTCTCATTTTTCTTCCCTTTTCGGCTTTCTAATCCCATGAAAACTCTCTGATACGGTTCAATTTAGCATCTCCAATAGCTGTACAAAATTTGATTGACAAACGGCGAAGCGAACCGTAGGTGTGCATTTCTACATGATTACCGCAATTTATACATGTGCATACTAACATTATTCTTTGCATTTGTTTTCCAACATTTTCTAAAAAGAAAGATTCAAAGGAAAAAAACTGAGTAAATGTGTGAAAACCTATAGGAAAAAACAATTCTAAAGGTTCTTTACACGTTTTTTACACGTATTTCTTTTCCTGTTTGTAATATAGCCGAGGGCCTTGGTCTCGACAACATTTGGGTAACACACTGCACCACGTCAGAAGAGTTGGAAAAAGTGATAAAAGAAACCAACCACAACCAGATCATGGTAAACGGCGAATTTTGGAGAGCGTTTGGCGAATGGATAGAAGTGAGTTATTGAAATGTTGCAACCTACATTGTTATCCCATCCCTAACTACCCTTTAGCGTTAGTAAAATAGCATCAGAGAGAAGAAAAAATCTTTGCTAAATTGACCCAAATTTAAAACGAATTAGGTCAAAATATCACAAAGTATAACAAAGCGTGACGAAGTATGGTGAAGTAAAGCGATAAACTGACCAGCTTGTATTGATTCAATAGGATTATTTCGATGATTACAATTTGTTTCTAATGCCACTTATTCAAATCCATTTTCTGTTACAAAACACACTTCGTAAACAAGAAAGGGTGTTCCAACCGAATGCGGACATGCTAGGAGTTACTGCAATCCTGAAGGTATCGACAGATGGCTCCATCATTGACACTGTGAATAAATATTCATATTTAATCATTGTTTCTAAAGTTCAAATAAAAAATGCAGGTATTCATTTATCATTTTGTTGAATAGCAGACGGGAGGTATGGAAAGAAACTTAAAGACGTCATGAATCAATACTAATTGGAATTAAGCTTTGAAATTCACATATAAAAGACTTTACTCATGGCTTAAAAGTTCCCTTAAATATGAATGCTTGACAGCGATTAGTCTTCCCTCCAGGCGCTTTCAAATATTCTATAATCAAAGTATATAGGAAAATTTTCAAAGACACCTTGAGAGAAGGCTAATTGGAGTTACAATTTCAAATTCCAATATCTTTGACCTGCCACCGGTCTTAATATATTTTTCAAGTATGAGTCCTTCAATACAATTAGTTCTCCTTCCAGACCCTTTCAAATATTTCTATGTACAAACATGGTAACTTGAAAGACGGCTGGAGCAAAGACTACTTCAATTTAGACTTTACAACTGATACGCTTTACACTTTGTTCCCGACTTATGTTTTTTTCTCAAGTATGAGTGCTTAACTTAGTTTAGTCTTCCCTCCAGGCGCTTTGAAATATTGTATATATAGTAAAAAGAAAGTTTTCAAAGACGCCTGGAGAGAAGACAAATTGGACTTACAATTTAAAAGTCCAATATGTTTGACCTTCCACCGGACTCAACATATTTGTCAAGTATCAGTCCTTCAAAACAATTAGTTCTCCTTCCAGACAATTTCAAGTATTTCTATGTACAAACATACGATAAATTAAAAAAAAAGGCTGGAGTAAAGACTGCTTCAAATTGGACTTTGAAACATATATTTTGGACTTTGTACCGAACTTAGATTTTTTCTCAAGTATGAGTGCTTAACTAAGTTTAATCTTCCTTCCAGGCCCTTTTTTTGGAGCGAAGACTAATCACACTTACACTTCAAACTTCCATATGTTGGACCTTCCACCGGACTTAACATTTCACCAAGGTATGAATCCGTGACTAAAATCAGTTTTTCTTCCAGACGCTTTTGAATTTTTTTATGAAAACAAACGGTAACTTTAAAAACGGCTGGAGCAAAAATTACTAGGAGTTAAGGTCTGAAATTTTTGAATTATCTTAGTCTCGATGACACCTATCTACAATATTAATTTCAACTCTTAACTATATACTTCATATACTGCGGAATACCCGTAACTCTAACCCTAACCATAACCCTAACACTAACCCTAACCCCCTAACCCCTAACCTTAACCCTAACCCTAACCCATTAACTATTACCCTAACCCTAACCTATCCTAACCCTAACCCTAACCCAACCCTAACTCTAACCCTAACCCTAATCCAACCCTTGCCCTGCCACCGGACTCAACATATTTGTCAAGTATTATTTCTTCAATACAATTATTTCTCCTTCCAGACCCTTTCAAATATTTCTATGTACAAACATACGGTAACTTAAAAAAACGGTTGGAGTAAAGATTACTTCAATTTAGACTTTGAAACTTTCACATTTTGGACTTCGTACCGAACTTAACTTTTTCTCAAGTATGAGTGCTTAACTAAGTTTAGTCTTCCTTCCAGGCCCTTTCAAACATTGTATATGTGACTGTGCACCTCAAAACGAACATAAAGTCGCATACACTGATTTTGCGTGAGGACTGAAAATAAGTGAAATGGGTCAACTTAGCTGAACTTCACTTTTTCGTATTTTCTGAAAGAGCGGGCCTTCTTTTACATTATGCTAAAGTTTGGTTTCATAAAACAGGCAGGAAAGTGTGTTTTTTAGCAGTTTATTTCGAATATTTTTGGTAGAATAGTGTGATTTGGTGTGTCTTTAGAATCCTTTTTTCATTTCAGAAAAACCTTGTCCACACTCTTCACTTTCAACTCTTATCTAACTTTTGAAAGGATAGTGCTACTGCTTTGAAAGTTGCCATTAATCATGGACAGAATGTGTTAATGAGGCATGCTCAATTTCAATTTAATCTGATAATCCCTTCATTGTTGTTACTCTGATGGTTTACTTCCTGTTTTTTGTCCCATTCATCGCACAGCCAGCACGGTTTGGTAAAGATTAAGCGCTTGAATAGACACTGTACTTCAGAGCCTTTCTCTCAGTTCACACTTTACCTCAGTTTGTGCTTTCTTTCCAATATTTAGATAGGTTAGGAGAGTCCATTTGATTTGAGTTATACATCATTTTAAAGCTTAAAGTCTGCTCTTTCAGAATATGGTCTTGAATAACTAAAAATTCTTGTCTGGCGACTTTTTGTTTGTTTTGAGGTGCAGGGTCACATATAATTATAGTATATATCAAAAAATTCAAAGTCGCCTGGAGCGAAGACTAATTACACTTACACTCCAAACTTCCATATGAAGGGTTTGTTTGCAAAAACCGATAAGTCCGTTTTTGAAGATTTTGAAGTACGATCTCTGTCATAAAGTACAAAATAATACCTTTTAAATGATATATTGGTCACTACATTATAAAGGTATACTTTTGAAGGTATGGTCAAAAGAAGCAAAAATTTTCTTATTCTCTTTATTTTTCTTGACCTTTAATTGCAAATATCTCCATTTGGCAAATATGAACTTATCGGTTTTTGCAAACAAACTCTTCATATGTTGGACCTTCCACCGGACTTAACATTTTACTAAAGGATGAATTCCTAACTATAATCAGTTTTTCTTCCAGACGCTTTTGATTTTCTTAATGTACAAAACAAATGGTAAGTTTAAAAATGGCTGGAGCAAAAACTACTGGGAGTTAAGGTATTTTTGGAATATATTATTGTCGATGAGACCTATCTACCCTATTAATTTCAACTCTTAACTATATACTTCATATACTGTGGAATACCCGTAACTCTTAACCTAACCCTAGCAAACCCTAACCCTAACCCTAACTCTAACTAGGTTTCAAATATCGTCCAAAATTTTGGTTAACAGCGAAGGGTTAGAAAACGGGTTGAGGGTAGGTCTCATTTTTAGGCTATTATCTCGAGTATTCTATCTATCCCTACCCTTAGTTTGGGGTCAGAGGTCAAAGGTGAAAGGGTCAAATTCAAGCACAAACTCAGATGAGGGACCGAACTGTCCTTTTTGGGGTATGCAGAGGTCTTTTTGGCTAACTCCAGGATTCTTTAGTTTTTTTTTAAAGAAAAATCGTTTTAGCTTTCTTATTTCTTACTTTTTTTGAGCTAAAATTGATATAATATATCATTTTGTTATAACCGATCGATCTAATACCATTTTTTTTTGTGAAATTTCTCCGCAGACAAGAAATATAGGGCGTTTCAAAAATATTAAAGATACGCGAAGCTTCTTTTTTTTGGTTACCATGGTTACGGTTCCAACTCAACTTAGGAGTTTTGCATTGTACCTTATTTAGCCAGTACTTAACCCCATGACCTTTGACCTCTAACCCCTGCAGGTCAATGTTCAATCCTAACCAAAAAATGCAGTTGAGTTGTACCCATGATAGAAGTAAGGTCCCTGTTCTAGGAGTGAATAAATCAAATTTTATTTTCAGAGAAAAACATTAAAACAATGCTAGGCAGAAAGCCCATACCATTTGTGACTCGCTACAACAAAATGATCCTAAAGTCGGGCGAGGTCGATTATTTGAAAATTGCATGATATAATCCCCTAATCTTTCTGCTTTAAATTGATATATAACACACTTTATTAAAAAAAATCGGCTGCGGAGATATCGATGTTTAAAAGAGAGCATGTCGAGACGTCTGGAAAATCACTGTTTCGAGAAAAGCGCCCTATAAGTCTTGCTTTCAACGCAATCGTGATCAAGGGACAAGGAAGTCAGTTTTCACCTCTGGACAATAGAAGGTAAGCCCTAGCAACCCCCGAAGAGTTCATTCAAGGACATCAGCGTCGGCGGTCTCCTCACCAACCAATCAGTGACCAGGATGTGAGAAGCGGCTGGGCATAGCGCACCCCGCCCGCACGCACCAGTCGACTGGGCAGTGTGCGAGCTTCACGCTTCGGTTAACAGCAAGCAGCAAACTGACCAATGAGATCACTCTGGTCGATGTTAGGGGCGGAACCTATCTGTGGCGCTCATCCAAGTTTTCGAACCAGTTTTTGCTTCGTTGAAACGCCAAAAAAACATGGCTCAGAAAAACGATATTTTTTGGTCTTTCCTTTGATCATTTTGCTTCAAAATTTCGACAGATGATAGAAGACATGATAGACTCCAATAATATATCAAAATCAGAAAATCGTAAGTTTTGACCAATTTTAATGCACTGACTTCAAACTCGATTTTCACGGCTTCGGCCGTGCGTGACTTTAGGACCTTTTTGTTGTATCTGACATATATATATTATTTTGGATATGATATATATAAAATTATAACATATCCAAAAATTAGCTCAAACGGACTATTTTTAAAGAAGATATGGCGATTTTCTGGACAAAATTGGTGTTCCGTCTTTTTATTTTTCCAAATTAGGCTCTTCTTCCATCACTGATAAAATCCTTTTTCGTAGACGTAATGATTTTTTTTTTCATCTAAGATAAGCCTAAAGACTTGTTCTACACTATATTAAAAAGACTTTTTCTATCTCAAAGGGAAAGGTTGGAAATGTTTAACCCTAATTAGGGTTAGGGTTAGTTAGGGTTAGAAAAATTCAAGAAAAATCACCATGTGATAACATTTGCCGTAGAGGGAGCTCCCAAAGACTTGCTTGTATTTAGCCTAATACAATATTACATGTAGGTCATACAGCCTAAATTACCGTACACTTCGTCATAAAAATCCTCAATTTACATCATCTTCCTGTGGTTTTGCCGAGGCGAATTAGTAGATATCACAAACAATGCCAGGAAGAGATAGAAACATGAAACGGCTTCCCTGAAATACCAACCAAAACAACGGAGAAACAGCGATGAAGGTAAGTTGACATTTACGTTTAGACCTAGTCCCACATGTGCATATTGGTGTTAGCGATCTGATTAGCATTATGGAATTCAGTGCTGTAGTTTTGATGCAAATACTATTTTGTGGGTGTTATGTGAGTTCATTACAGGTACGAAATGATGAATAATTTAAACAGAAAAAGACTATCTAAGATAACACCGCACGATGAGCCTTGAATTTAGAGTATTGGGTCTTTGTCTCTGGTGGCTGGCTCCACAGAGTACACTGCAGTCGGAGTACGACCTGCTTTCGGATGCTCCTCTTTTAAATTCTTCTTCTTCATCCGATAAAGTACGTGCTGCCCTCAAATGATCGAGGATGAACGCACTGCGAGAACATGCGCATACGCCGCCCCGGGGCAACAGAAATTTGAAATCAGGTGCAAAACATTTACAGGTGCGAGTAAAAATCTCTGGATGAAGAGTTACATCCTACAGAGTTCCCTCACCGCGGTTTTGAAGGCGATGAGGGATGGGTATGTGGCAGGATCAACAGGCAGGTTGTTCCAGTCCCGGATGGTGCGCGGGAAGAATGAGTTGGCATACGCTGTAGTATTGGTGTGGGGGATAGTGAATCGGGAACAGTGTCCTCTGGTAGATGTTGAGAGCTGGGTCAGGTAAGTCCGCCAATGGATGTCAACCAAGTGATGTCTGATCTTATACATCAACAGCAGACGATTTTGGGAGCGATGTTCCTGCAGTGGAGGCCACTTGAGATGATCCAGCATGGCTGTGACACTGCTAGATCTTTCGCAGTCGCCCGTGACAAATCGAGCTGCACTTCTCTGAACCTGCTCAAGCTTGTGTATGTTCCGTTGTGTGTGCGGATCCCATGAAGTCGCTGCGTATTCGACAGTTGGTCGGATGAATGTTGTGTAGACAGCTTCTTTGACTTTTTGGTTGCTATAACGTAGGTTGCGGGAGAAGAAGGCTCAAGTACCATTGGCTTTCTTGGTGACAGTATCCACATGATTGTTGAAATTCAATATTGATTCGATATGGACACCCAGGTATTTGGTTGAGCGGACAACCTGTAGTACATGGTCATGAATGGTGTAGGAGGCAGGAACGGGATTCCTCTTGTTGGTGACCTGCAAGACCTGACACTTGGTAGCATTAAATCGCATCAGCCATTTCGCTTCCCATTCTTGAACTGCATCTAAGTCCCTCTGCAAGCGGGTTGAGTCAGCAGGTGAAGAAATGTGCCTGTAAACCATCAGCGTATAGTCTTACAGATGAACTTGAGGTGCAGTCCGGCAGGTCGTTGATGAAGATGAGGAAGAGCAGGAGGCCCAAGACACTTCCTTGTGGGACTCCCGATGTAACAGGGGATTCCCTGCTTTCCTGGCCATCAACAAGAACAGATTGTGTGCGTGAGTGGAGGAAATCAAATATCCAAACTGCTGTTTTACCACAGATTCCACAGTGCTGGACCTTCTCCATGAGATGTCGATGGCAGACTTTATCGAAAGCCTTCTCATAATCGAGAAGGACCACATAAATTTGTGACTTCATGTCTAATCCCTTGGCAAAGTCATCCAGCATGCAGATGAGTTGTGTTTCGCACGATCTCAGTTTGCGGAAACCATGCTGGGCATCCGAAATGATGTTGTTGTCAGTCAGGTGACGGATTACAGCATAGTATATTGTGTGTTCACACAGCTTGCACAGTACGGGTGTAAGAGATATGGGTCTGTAGTTTGCAGCATTAGAGCGACTTCCTTTCTTGAACAATGGAACGATCTGAGCCCTCTTCCACTGTGAAGACACTTTTACTTGGCTGATAGAAGCTTGGAAAGTAAAGTCACTGCTGGTGCAATCTCCACGGCAGCTTGTTTCAGAAGCATAATTGGTATCCCATGAGGACCTGAGGCAGTGAAGGACTTGAGATTTTTCAAAAGCTTGATCACTCCGTTTTCACAGACTTGGATGTTATCCATAGTGGGGTACTCCTTCTCCTCAAGGTCTGGGAGAGATGAGATGAGAATTGCCTGTTCAAGATGTTGGCTTTAGATCTTGGGTCCGAATGAAGGAAACCTCCATCTTTCAGTGGAGCAACACCTATGTGGTCGCAACGCTTAGCTTTCACTGAAGCACCCAACTTCTTGCTTCTGCAGCCAGCTGGTACACTAAGGATGATGTCGTGCACGTAATTGTAGGAATTACGGGACACTTTTTGGGCTTCCTTCTTTAGGAGCTTGAAACGGTCCCAGTCTTTGGTCATATTCGTCTGGCGGGCCTTTTTGAAGGCACGACATTTGCGTCTCAGGATGCGTTTGTTTTTGGAATTAAACCACGGTTGATTGACATTAGTTGAGGTCATCTTGGAAGGAACACAGTCACTGATGATCAAATCAAGTTCCTGCTGCAGGGCGTCGGCAAGGTCATCGACTGATGTAGAAGTATTGAAACTGGAGGTATAGCTGGTTGGCATCTGTTGTACCCTTGAGCGGATGACGTCAAAATCGGTCTTATTCCATAGAAGAATCTTGCGTCGAATGGGCTTTCTTCTACTGGCTTGTACGTTAGCATCCATGAAGACAAGATCATGATCACTTAGAGCAGGAAGACCTGAACATCTATTTGTGAGGGAAGGCCTGTTTGTCAAGATGATGTCAAGTGTGTTATCCCCTCTGGTTGGGAAATCAACCATTTGCTCAAGACCTGCCGACTCCAGTAGATACAAGAAAGTCTCACTGATGGTACGCCGGTACTGATGCGAGATGATGCTGGAGGTTTCCCAGTTGATATCTGGCAGATTTATGTCTCCAGCAAACCAAACTGCGGCACCTGGATTGTCTTGGCAAAGCTGGCTGATGGTACTGTACAGATCTACCATGTAGTCAACATTATTGTTAGTTGGTCTGTAGAAAGAGGCAGCAACGATAAACTGTTTGTTGTTGACAATCTTATCAGCAACTAGCTCAGCTTCAGTCTTGATTGAGATCTGGTGGTTATTCAAGTCTAAGTCTATGAACATGTTGAACAGTTATGAACACGTCTAATCAATGCTGACACAGTCACTCACGTATTGTAATCAAAAGAACAACATTAATATGTGCCAGGAGGATGTGCTATGGGTGAGAATCATGCACATGCAAGAGCAGTAACCTATTGAACTCCTGCACTGACAGTAGCAAAACTAACTAGAGCATTTGTGAAGCAGTCATAGTAGAACACAGTCACAGTGAAACATGATGTACTATAGACAATGACGTACGTTGCAGATAGTGAAGCAATCATGCACATGCAATTTCAAGGCAAGCAACTGTAGTAAAAAATCAGTGATAAGGTCACTCGTCACTCAGTTACTCATGGTCAGAATCGGCTATACATACAGTACGTTACGCTGGTGACAGCATGCGCGCATGCAGCATGGCTGTAGTAGTAGTGCACGTGTAAATGAAAAGCCGTGTAGTACAATACAGGACGGTAGGTACTACAGCAAACGCCGTGGAGGAGACATCTTTAGCTGTTAAAAACACTCAGCAGGGTGAAAAATAAGCTGAATCCATGAAGACATGAGTTCAGAAGACATCAAAACACCGGTATTTTGAAAATAATCAGCAAATGATAAGGAAAACCAGTAAAAAGAGTAATGTAAGAAAAATTGCGGCACGAGAAATCAAAACTCCATGCTTCCCGATGCCACGCGTGCGCAGTTCCTACACGTACACTACACTTAGTATCACCAAGAACTCCTTGGTATCACGTACACGGCACTACCAATACCACCATTTACCTGCCTACATGTACCTACAGACAGTGCTAACGTTTGAGCGTTTTGCACCAGACACCTAAAATCTATTGATAAACTAGACAGTGACAAGAACTGGAAAGTAGAAATCACAAACCTATTTCAGTGTTTTGTTTTGTTTTGTTTTGTTTTTGTTTTTTTGTTTTTTTTTGGGGGGGGGGGGTTGTCGTCACTTCCATTCTTAAAAAGAAAAATATAAATTTTCTGAGTAGAGTTCCCCGCAATACATAACTCACATTCATCGTAATTGACAGGGTATAAGCTAGCTCAATTCAAATTAAGGCAGCGACGAAAGTAGAAACGTATGCGTACATGTAACTGCCCATAGAGTTCTACGGTCTATGGTATGGCCACAGAACACCCACACGATTTGTACAGCTACATAGTGCGAGCTGTACAGCTACAAATCATGCGGGCTTTCTGAGCCCCTACGTACATACACGTACGCTCATACGTTTCAACTTTGGTTGCTGCCTTCGATTCAACTGAGAATCTACTTGGCTTATACCGTATTGAATATCAATGACTGTAATGCGAGTGTATCACAGGGAACTACTCAGTAAATTTCATGAGTTTGAAGAGTGGAGACAGCAACAGCCCCCAAATGACACTGAAATGAATGTGATTAGGGCTTACTACTATGCTTTCAACCTCTCATTGTTTAGTTTGAACTTGGATTTCACAAGACGCAAGATTCATGAAAAAGTAAAATGCCTGCAAAAGGTTATGATTTATACACAATGTGTTGAATGCAAGTTGGCTATTGGAAAAAAGTTTCATGTCTTCCAAAATGCTGTTGGCTCCAATTCGCAAAAGTTTCATGCCACAGCATCCACGAACGTTTCTGGTTTTACAGTATACTATTTGAACAATAAGTATCTGAAGAATCCCCATCCAGAAAAATGTCAGACCTGATGTTTGACCCATGATAATAACTCTCTTTATCATTGACTTCCTTCATTCAGGTTAAGAGCCAGTCATTGTTTGTAACCATCCTTCTCAGAGAGAAGCCTCACTGAGGGGGACATCGATGATGTCTTCGAAGCCCTCTACCAAGATTCCAACTAGGAGGGACAAGACGTCAAAGAGGAGCAGAACAGCCCAAAAGAGAACGCACCTACTCCTCTACCTTTACCGTAAGTACAATAAAATCATCTTTTTTTTAAATTGATATGTGAAAATGCATAAACCATTTTTTTTCTTTTGTAAGAATGAAATCAAATAAGATTTGTGGGGCACTGTTTTTTTCTTTTCTATAAATATCCATTTGCTTATTTTTCCGGAGGCTCATAAAAATTCGTAATAAAAGTGTTCTTTTATTATTATCATTATGTGGTAATTAGTATCATTATTTGTTTTTGTTTTCATTTTCTGTTTTTCCCCTTGTATAGATTCCAACACAGAATGGGGGATATGTGAAGTATGCTCTGCCACGTTTCACAGCATCTTGGCACTTGGAAGGAAGCGAGTCGGCAACATAGTGAAATTCGTCTGGGCCAACAGCAACAATCCACGACCAGAATGGAGAGGCAGACCCCGTGAGAGCAGAGACCGCGAAAGTGAAGATCTAGGCTCATATTAAGTCATTCCGTTGCTGCACATCGCACTATGGGCGCAACAAGGCACTGCACAGATGATGTCTACCGTTTACGCTCACTGTCCATTACATGGCTGAGATGTTCAACAAGGAGAACCCTTATAACCAGGTGTCATATCACTCACATGTATAAATGACATGTTACAAAGAGGACTAATTCCTTTGTGTTTGTTTATGTAGGCAGGGCTCGACACTAACGCGGCCGTGATTTGGCAAAACAACGCATCTGAAAATTTGTGGTTTTTCAGGTTTTTAGCTTATTAGATAAATTACGCCATTTTTTATCATCTGTCAAAATTTCAGCTCTGAAAGTGATATCAATTTTTAGAAAAATGCATTTGAACTTCAGCGGTTTTTCAAAATAAGTCCAAATAATTTGGCAAAACAACGTAACTTACTTACGTTGTTCTGCCAAAACAGTTGCTGTCCCTGAATCTCATTTGAGCTTCCGGTTTTTCTGGCAGAATAACGCATCTTCTTTGTGTGACATGGCAGAACAACGTAACTGCTGCAGTTACGTTGTTTTGCCATGTCACACAACGAAGATGCGTTGCCTCGGACTGATCTGAACCGCCGCCCTGTGCGCGAGACCATTCGAAAAGATGTGGATGACATGCAGTAACTGCCGAGTACCAAAACGCAGATACGTTGTTTTGCCAAATCACATTCCCTGCGCAGGATGATGCGCAGAGAGGCTTCACGCTGCACGTTGCAGATACGTTTTTCTGCCTTGCTACAGCCGAGTACCAAAATGCAGATACGTTGTTTTGCCAAATCACATTCCCTGCGCAGAATGATGCGCAGAGAGGCTGCACGCTGCAGATACGTTGTTCTGCCTTGCTACTGCTCAGTGCAAGGTAAGATACGTTGTTCTGCCGTGCTACTGCCGTGGTGCGCAGAACAACTTGCGTTGTTTTGCCAAACCACGCACGTGGTCCGAAGTTTGGGTGTTTTGGCAAAACAACGTATCTACAAAAAATCGTTGATATTTTGAACAAAAAAAGCTCTTTTTTACTTAAATTCTGACTAGATACTAGAAGAATGATAGAAGCCATATTTTTAAAAAAGTTTCTTGGAAAATTAATTGACTGGAGAGAAATGGGAGCAATTCTAGTACTCTGAGGCTTCAAAATCTAAAATCGCGAATATCTCGAAAGTACCAAACTGCAGATACGTTGTTTTGCCAAATCACGGCCGTACGGTGGCCCGGTTGCCCGGGGGCCACCAAAAATGAAAGTCGGCCACCAAATTTAAAAAAAGGGCAAATTTGGTGGCCCGCCTCGGGCCACCAAAATTGTTTGAAAAGTATGTCAATGAATTCGTAACTTTTTGCGCCGGAAATTAGCAGTTAAATTTGTTCAAAGGATGGATGAAAAGGACTGAATGAATGCCTGAGAGTGAGTGTTGCAAGTTTGCTGAAGTTTATTTATGAGTAGATAATTATGTCCAACTTCTAATTCTAACTGTCATAAAACTTAAATATTTGACTCATTAAAAAAACAGATTTTTAATGTTTTTTATTGTGTTTTTTTCGGGACACCAAATTTTTCTCTCGGGCCACCAAAAATTTGAAATTTAGGATTTTGGTGGCCCCATCGGGCCACCAAACAAAAAAGTTAGTGGCGAGCCATGACGTAGGGGATAACTGATGGACAGGTTTTTTTCCACACTCTTCGTGCAGTTGTATATTTTGACTGTGGTCAGTATGTAGCAATACCATTTTTTATACCTTCGCCACAACGTGGCCGGAGTCATTCTGGCCGTTCATCTGTCTGTCCCGTTTTCGTTCTTGCGATAATCTAAGAACCATTGACGGATCAATTTCACACTTGGCTCATGTACATGTATGCATACTAGGGTGAAAATGATATGATTAGATTTGGGGATCATGAGGTCAAAGGTCACAGAGGTCATAGTGTACATATTACATAAACCTTTCTTGCAATAACTCTTGAATGGTTTAACATGTTAACTTCAAACATGGCATAGATTATGCATATTAAGGTGAGAATGTCTGATAAAACTTAGGGGGCATTACAGGTCAAAGGTCACAGAGGTCATGTATTATCATACATGAAAATAGACCTTTCTTGTAATAACTGTGGAACGGTGTTACATGTTACCTTCAAACTTGGCTTATGTATTGCGTGTATTAAGACGACAACGATCAGATGACGAAGGGTTCATGATGTCAAAATTTGAAAGTCACAGAGGTCATAATACACACAAAATTAGCTTGGTCTTGCGATAACTCTTGAATGGGTTGACACAATTATTAACTACAAACTTTTGTCGAAATGTATAATCAACATCTCAGATCTGGCAAAGTGTGGAGGCATTAATTTCGACTGCGTGCAGTTGAGATCATCTAGTTTTTATTTGTTACAATCACTAATGTCCATCTTGCCTTTCACAAAGATGATACGTGTATTAGATTTCATATCATTGCATAATTGTTTTGCTCTAGTAGAAAAAGAGCAATACATGAAGTTAGAAAAAAAAAATCATGTATATTATTGGATACAAAAAAAAAAACCCTGCTGGTGGTCAGCTGGCCGGTGAGTTGTGATCTGGGCCCTGTTTTATCAAAAGATAAATTTAACGTTAAGTCAAAATAATATATGATTAACCTCTCAAATCAACTCTAAGTCCACTTAATCTATGATTAACTTCCAAATCAACTTGAAGTCCGTCTTATCAAGACACCCAGAGTTGACATCAACTCCAACTTCCTAAAAAATCAACACATAAGTTTTCTCAACCGCTCCAAATCTATGATTAACTTAACAGGTGATAAATATCAACTTTAAGTAGAAACAGTTTAGGTAGACTCAATTGTAAGGCAATTTACAGAAGAAAGATGACTGTCACACTTTCCTAGTCTAGCTGGGGTCTTGTCACAAATGTTTGTCTGTTAGATGCTAACCTTTCTCTAACATTATGTTGCGTTTCTTTCATGTAATCATGGTCTTTTCCTTGCATGAAATTCACGATCGGCACGCATTGCTTACGCGACTGCTGCACGCAAACACCCTCGACAGCAGTCGCAATCCCAGCCTGCGCACCCGGCGCCCCGGCACGCCGTCCGCCCGCCAATCAAGCTATCGCCAGCAGGCAAGTAACCGAGTACAGTACTGGAACTAGAACCGCGTCTGTGTGTAATGCATATCTTGCCAAAGTAAAGAACCCATATGCGAGGAAACCTGTGATTTCTGACGTGCGTAGGCCTACGTAGAGCTAGTTCGGCAATAGATAATAATTAACAGTTTAATAGGCATATACAGAAAATAAAGAGTTTAATTCTATATAGCACCGAGTACGACAGTAACTTGAGATTCAGCTTAACGTTAGGCCCAACTGGTTAGAGATAACGTTCAGCGAGTCGTTTGTACTTACCTTATTATGTAGTGGCGTGCTGCTGATTAGAGCGTCTAATAAGTAATTCTAGAATTTCGACATGTTGATGATGTAGACTTGCGATCTATTCTTTACAAAGTCGATCTGCGCCGTAGAGTTAAAAACAACCTACTGTAATCACCACATTCTCACACAGGACTTCAGCCTATTGAATTAAGACTTGAAGTAATTCTACGTATGTGCGGAATCTTTACGGTACACGCGTACGCAGATTTTCGTTGAGCTGGGGATGTGCTAGATCTATCGACCTACTTTTTGCAATACAACGCAAAACGGCGTATTTTGCGGTTTTGTTGCAAACTTAATACTTCTAATTCAGCGACTGTATAGCGCTAATACTACTGCGTCGCACTAGCAGACTACAAATCCGTGGCCATGGCAAACAATCATGTTTTTGTTGTTGTTTTTTTTTGCTTAATGTATTGTTTTGTTTTTAAGCAGACAGTACCGGAAACCAGCCTCGTCCCGTGTTGTTAGTTTTGACTAAATCAATAATTAAGTCATGGTGATGAGCTATAACTATAATCGACTATTAAGTCTCTTCGTAAAACGGGAACTTGCAGTTGATTTAAAGTTATAGCGGACTTCAAGTTGGATAAAGTTAGCGTTGATTTCACAATCAACGCTAACTTTATCTTGATAAAACAGGGCCCTGCTCGTGTTGAGTTAACTGCCGTGAGACAACACCGGTATTTTAGTATGTGTTAATATTTGCCGTATTTGATCGTATTTGGAATTAGAGTTATTGACTGACGGACTATGTGTGAGACATAGGACGTCACCTCGTCACCCTAAGTTCCAGTGACGCCATTTTATCGAACACCTCCTCATTCCTAGACCCCAGACGTTCCCATTGATTTTGGTTAAAATAGCTGCTGGTGGCCAGCTGGCCAATGAATCGTGACCTGCTGTCGAGATCATTGTCGTAAAGCAACACCTTATTGAGAACGCACAAAGGCCTATAGATAATCATGACACGCCTAGTGCTGCTGATCCTTTTAGCGACTTTTCAGTATGCCGGGAGCCTACGATTCACCATCCCATTGTTCACGCGCGATGAGTGGACAATCAAAAACTCGGAGGTGAAAGATCGTCTCGCACCACTGCATCATGATCTGTCACACAGAGAAACTACCCCTCGGGAAGCGGCTGAATGCTTCGCATCTATTATGTCTGACTATTTTGCCTCCCAAGATGATTTTGTCGATGACAGGAATGCAAATCCGTATGTGTTTCATAAACCCAAAACTCTCGCAGAAGCCAGAAAGAAGAAAAACGCCCTTCGAAAGATTGCCCTCCGAAAAAATGCTACTGAAGAAGACAGAAAGAACTTCCGCTCTGCAGTAAAAACCGTTTCATTTCTTAAAAAGAGAAACAATGAGAAAATACGGGAAAAGGACGCCGCTTTTCAAGAAACTTTGTATCGGAATGACTTTTGGAACTTCTCTAAACGGGCTTGCAACGGGAAACTCGACCATCCTGACACAAAGCCAACCTTTACTGAAGAAATAGCAGATGAGTTTTTCTCAAATAGATACTCTAGCAAGGTCAACATTGATGTGACCCGTTTAAATTGGTTCCCATTTGTCCATGTTGACGACAGAGAACACACGCATTTTGAATTAGGACCAATTCTCCCAAAGCATGTGAAAAGTGTACTTTTAAAGAAAAAGTCTACATCCGCCCCAGGTCCAGACGGATTGATGTATGGTTTATTCAAACGTCTTCCGACTGTACATCACTTCTTGGCCACACTATACACACGAATGTTGCTGGAAAGTCAAAATCCACCCGATACGTGGTCAAATTCAAAAGTTGTACTCATACACAAAACTGGTGATCCGGGATTTCCCGAAAATTTCCGAATGAGTTCCCTCACATCTTGTATCTGTAAGATATTTCACCAAATCTTGGCAGACCGCCTTGTAACATATCTTACAGCAAACAAGTTCATCGATGATTCTGTGCAGAAGGCTTTTGTGAAGAATGTTAACGGATGTATAGAACATAACAAGTTGCTACATGAAATCATTTTGCATGCGAAATCCAAAAAGAAAACGGTTCACGTGACATTTTTTGATCTTACTGATGCATTTGGCAGCATAAGTCATGATCTCATTGCTCATTCTTTGAATCGATACAATGTACCCAGTTGTGTAGTAGACTACATCAATCGATTGTACAGCAGGCTTCAGGGATATGTTTCAGGTCCTTCGTGGGAATCAAAAACTTTTCACTTTCGAAAAGGTGTCTTTCAAGGTGACCCTCTATCCCCGGTTATATTTCTTGCCTGTTTCAACCCTCTACTGGAATATCTGACTTCAATTAAATCCAAGTATGGCTATGACCTCAATGGACACAAGGTCATCACTACCCCTTATGCAGACGATTTTAATCTGATCTAATAATAATAATAAACGTCACCATCAAAAAATCATATCAGAACTCAACTCCCACTGCCAGTTCATGGGTCTTTCCCTAAAGCCTGCAAAATGTCGAAGTCTGTCAATTTGTAGCAGTACTCCAGGTGATATCTCATTCCGTATTGGTAATACAGAAATAGATTCACTGAAAGAAAGCCCACATCAGTTTTTAGGATCACGGATATTTTTCAGTGGAAAATCTAATGAAGTTTTTGATTATGTACAAAACGAAATTAGAGAAAAAATGCAGAACATCGACCGATTACTGGTCCGCCCGGAGTACAAAGTTTCCATATATGTCCGGTATCTATTACCTGCCATGAGATTCATGATGAGTGTGCATACACTGAATAAATCACATCTTGATGTATTAGACACTATGACAGACGGCTACCTAAAACAGTGGTTAGGAATCCCAAGTCGAGGGGCAAACATTGCAACCGTACATCTCCCGCAAGGGATGGCCATCCCGCGCTTTTCCGATATTTATTGGAAAGCCAATTGTTCAGCTTATACCAGATCAAGACTAGCTGGTGACGACGTAGTTAACCACGCCCTAGACTCCACGTTGGAACGCGAGTCGAGGTGGACAACAAAGCAGTCCACTGTAACCGTCTGTCACAGTGTCCATGTGGAAGCCGTAAGTAATCTTAGAGTACAGACCAATAGCTCCTGGACTTCAGTGAAGAAGACAATAAACAAAATACTAGAGGACGATGTTGTAAAATACTGGAAAGAAAAGATAGAGCCACTCCTTTGCCAAGGAAAATTTACAGAACTATTACTGCTCGAGAGAGAAAACCTCACATGGAAATCCATTGTGTTTAATCTCCCTCGAAATGTTTTAAAGTTTGCAGTTAACGCGTGTATTGATTCCCTACCCTCTTATTCAAATCTATCCCGTTGGGGAAAGAGACTAAGTAATAAGTGCCCCTTCTGTCCAAATACAACAGGGACCCTACACCACATTCTGTCACACTGTCCACTGATGTTGGAAAGGTATACTTGGCGACACAATAATGTTCTTAAGGTTATCCAGACCATTATAATGAGCACAGAAATTAATAATTTCGATGTTTATTATGATGTAGGGGGCCATACGATTGCAGGAGGCACTGTACCCCCGCACATCTTGGTAACTAACCAACGCCCAGATCTTGTTGTCGTATGGCACGATCCCAAACAGATTATGTTAGTAGAGTTAACAGTTCCTTTTGAGAGCAACATAAAAGACGCTCACAAAAGGAAGATAGAGAGGTACAAAGACCTGGTTCGAGATCTGAATGAAACCGATTACGACACCTCATTTGAAGCGATTGAGGTCGGACAAAGGGGATTCATTGACGCTGAAAACAAAACTCGAATAAAGCAAATCCTCGCCAATTGTAACTGTAACAAGAAACCAAAGGAGCTGTACAATGACCTAAGCAAGGCTGCACTTCTAGCTTCTTTTGTCATATTTTACAGCAGACACGAACAAACATGGTCTGATGCACCGTATATGTCAGTATAATCAGGTTTCGTATACAGTACCAAATCCCAATTCAATATGTTATCAAAGTTTAACATATTGCTGATATTATGTTATTGTTGAAAATGTTATGTGATAACATATTGTATACACAGGTAAATTATTTGAAACTGAATTGTATGTTTAATATAACGTTTTCTGATTGTGTGATATTATCATTTTTGGCAACATTAGTAGTATTTGCACACACCACCTACACATAAACGTTTTAAAGTCAAATCCGTCCAACATATGTTTAATTCAAAAGTTGTATTGATATATAAATCTGGTGATTTAAGTTTGCTTTAATATTTTTTTTTTTGATTGATTTCCCTCACATTTTGTATAAGTGAGATATTTTAATAAATTTTGGTAGATGAAATTATTCTGTGAGGTGAAATATAAAAATATAAAATGAAAGCGGGTTTTAAACAGTATTAGGTGGCAGAAGATTTGTGACCCGCTACAACAAAATGATCCTAAAGTCGGGCGAGGTCGATTATTTGAAAATTGCATGACATAAATCCCTAATCTTTCTGCTTTAAATTGATATATAACACGTCTCATAAAAATAATCGGCTGCGGAGATATCGATGTTTAAAAGAGAGCATGTCAAGACGTCTGGGAAATCACTGTTTCGAGAAAAGCGCCCTAAAAGTTCTCCTTGCGACGCAATCACAATCAAGAGACACGCAAGTCAGTATTCACCTCCGGACAATAGAAGTTAAGCCCTAGCAACCCCCGAAATGCTCATTCAAACACAGCGTCGGCGGTCTCC
This sequence comes from Diadema setosum, assembly GCA_033980235.1. Classification (NCBI taxonomy): domain Eukaryota; kingdom Metazoa; phylum Echinodermata; class Echinoidea; order Diadematoida; family Diadematidae; genus Diadema; species Diadema setosum. The sequence continues at coordinate 26,397 of CM067065.1, forward strand.
TCACCGACCAATCAGCGACCAGGATGTCAGGAGAAGCGGCTAGGCATAGCGCAACCCGCCCGCACGCACCAGTCGACTGGGCAGTGTGCGAGCTTCACGCTTCGGTTAGCGGCAAGCAGCAAACTGACCAATGAGATCACTCTGGTCGTTGTTAGGGGCGGAGCCTATGTGTGGCGCTCAATCCAAATGTTCGAACCAGTTTCTGCTTCGTTGAAACGCCAAAAAAACATGGCCCAGAAAAACGCTATTTTTTGGTCTTTCCTTTCATCATTTTGCTTCAAAATTTCGACAGATGATAGAAGACATGTCAGACTCTAACAATATGTCAAATTCAGAAAATCATAAGTTTTGACCAATTTTGATGCTGTAACTTCAAACTCGATTTTCACGGCTTCGACCGTGCGCGACTTTAGGACCATTTTGTTGTAGCGGGTCACATTTGATCTTATTGCCTTTTTTTCTTTTGCTATAATGTACCCAGTTGTTTAGTAGATTCAGGGCACCCTCTTGGTAGATTACATCAATTGATTGTAGAGCAGGCTTCAGAGATGTGTGTCAGGCCCTTTGTGGGAACATTTCTTTTTCTTCAAGGCGACCATCCATCCCCAGTTATATTTCTTTACTGTTTTAACCCTCTTCTGGAATATATATATATATTTTTTTCAATGTAAACATGGTTATGACCTCAACGGATGAAATATTATTAATACCTTTTCTGTAGATGATTAAACGTTATTATTAAAGTAAACAAAAAGTATATATAGATACACATTTTATTAGAATTCAACTCTCATTCTCAGTTTATGGGTTTATCTCTATAGTATGCAAAATGTTAAAGTTTGATGATAAGTATAGTATATGTGACCCTGCACCTCAAAACAAACAAAAAGTCGCCAGACATGAATTTTTAGTTAAGACCATATTCTGAAAGAGCAGACTTTAAGCTTTAAAATGATGTATAACTCAAATCAAATGGACTCTCCTAACCTATCTAAATGTTGCAAAGAAATCACAAACTCAGGAAAAGTGTGAACTGAGAAAAGAGGCTCTGAAGTACAGTATCTACTCAAGCGCTTAATCTTTACCAAACCGTGCTGGCTGTGCGATGAATGGGACCAAAAAACAGGAAGTAAACCACCAGAGTAACAACAATGAAGAGATTATCATATTAAGCTGAAATTGAGCATGCCTCATTAACACATTCTGTGCACAATAAAATGCTAACTTTCAAAGCAGCAGCACTATCCTTTCAAAAGTTATTAGAGTTGTAAGTGAAGAGTGTGGACAAGGTTTTTCAGAAATGAAAAAGGGAACTCTAAAAACACACCTAATCACACTATTCTACCAAAAATGTTCGAGATAAACTGCTAAAAAAAACACACTTTCCTGCCCGTTTTATGATACCAAATTTCAGCATAATGTAAAATAAAACCCACTCTTTCAGAAAATATGAAAAAGTCAAGTTCGGCTAGGTTGACCCATTTCACTTACTTTCAGTCCTCACGCAAAATCAATGTGTGCGACTTTATGCTCGTTTTGAGGTGCACGGTCACATATGTGTAATATTTTATATTTGTATAACAAATGTAATATGGAATTAGATACACCGAAAGAAGGCTCATTACAGTTTTTTAGGACCACGGATTTTTTTTTTCAATGGGAAAGTAAATGGAGTTTTTGATTTTGTACAAAACGAAATCAGAAAACAGAAAAGCAGAACATTGATTGATTATTGGTCCGCCCGGAGTGTGAAGTTTCTATAAACGTCCGACATATATATATATTTTAAAGAATTGATATGAATGTTATTATGATTGTTAGTGTTAGATAGTATTGTTGATACTGGCACATTAATCTCATGGATGTTATTTGTATTGTATGTTCAATGTGTACCTGCAATTATCTAAAGAGATAATTGACCTGGTTATGTATAAACATTTTCTTGAATAAAGAAATGATTCAATCAAAAAATTTTCAGCTCAATGCGGACTTTGCCCAGTGTACCCAGAAAAGTGCAATGAGATGGTGAACAGATGGGGGCCATTTTATGTCGAAAGAATAATAATTCCAAGCGAGACTACCCTAAGTTGCAAGACGGAAGACATGGATGGAGACAGTAAGTCCTTCGTCATCGATCTTGTGGCATTAATTATAATTATTGGAACAACTTCTGTTCAAAGTGTAATAGTAAAACTTACCCAATTGTTAATGCTTCATTGATATTACACCTTTCAGGAAAGTGAATGGGTATGAGTCTGCTCTCCACAGAATAATATTGATAATAAGTCAAAAACTTAATGTTAAAGATTGTCATAGCTGATACAATACGTCATATCTAATACGTTAAAGATAATGTGTGAAATACTTGAAGTTGAGAAAAAAAGAATATTTGCATTGTGTTGCACTCTGTAGGACTCGTGTGGGTTGTCACTACTAATTGCAGCGATGCTTCACAGACCCACATGTAGAAGAAAGGGACGGGACCTCTCACATGTCATATGCTCCCGAGGGGATGCCCAGCAGTACCTGGTGCAGAATGTGCCTGTAAGTACAGTACATGCTTTATAATTATAGACTTGAAATCAGTTTATGATCAAATCATTGAGCTTCAAATTTTTGAGAATTATCAATATACATGTTTCATTGGGCTTTTAAGTACCAGCTCATGTTTAGGGAAGAATATTTGAGCGTCTTATCTTACAAAGCAAGACTCGTGTTAGAATCTGCACACTGCAAAAAATGCGGTGTTAAAAGTGTAACACCAACCGGGTGTCAAACTGTGGGTGTTAAATTTGGTGTTGAATTGACACAATTTGACACCCTTCGGTGTTAATTTGACACCAACATTCTCTCATTCATTGGGTGTTAGATTCTCGGTGTTATAGTTTTGTCATGAAAAGGGGGTTTTCACTAATAACACCGTATCGGTGTTAGTTGTCCACCAGAGAAAGTCACGTGTTCGCAGTCCGATGATCTCATTGGTTACACATGCCAATGCCTGAAATTTGTTGCTGTGGCGCGGAGTCGTCAACGTCTGTCATCGCGATAGTCAGGTTTTCGGTGTCGTCTGGGGCTAAAAATGACATTGAATCTATGATGGTGACTTTGCTAAGTCTGTCAGCGGGGATAAGTATCTTTTAAGGTAATTATTTCCTGTACCAGTTATTTTCTATCATAAACGATGTGCATGATTTTCACGGATTTCATCGCATATTATTAGACAGCTTTGTCTTTGCACGCACGTAATACTATAGTATACTATGTAGCGCAGCATACTAAGTACATGTAGCCTATAGGCATAGTGTTTGCCATACATAATAGGCCATAACACCAACGCGCTGAAACGGTGCATAGAGTCCGAATTTCGCTGAGGGTTCTTTTGTCCAATAATTGCATTTTAAAAATATCATCAAATTTTAAGTATAAAAGGTTCCGTGGCATTTTGTATTGTTATTGATGTAGTTTTCTTACCTCTGAGGCTCTGGTGCTTATCTCTGTTAGCGCGCAAATCATTACCCGCTACTGACGTTCACGAAGACGAAGTTCGAACAATGTTTGTGTGTACATGTTCGTAGGTTTGTACATGTTCGTAGTGTTGTGGACGTGGAGTCCCGGTAAATAAAACCGCACATCCACAATGAATAGTTACCTCCTTCCGTGGTATTGTCCTTCGTCTGTTGAGTTGGCACTGGTTATAATCTGTAGTTATCACTTCACATACTGTATCCAACGAAATCCTGAGCACCAACTAGCGATGCTAGAAAATGTGCCCCCTTATATATGGGTAGGCTCCCATAAGGGGTCTATGGGAAGCCATAGCGGGTTTATGATGTGCCCCACTATAGCCATAGCGGGTGTATGGTACGCCCCGCTATTCCCCACAGGGGTGCTCCTACTACACTCCCCCCCCCCCCCCCGTTTTGAAAAACTGGGGGCATAATAGAAATAAATGGCCCCAGACCAAAAGAAAACTAATGATGGAAACTCCCAAATCCCTCACAACCGGGGATCTCACAGAGCCCCACCCGTGTGAATGCACAATCTGACCCGTCCCTGGGGGTCTGCCAGGGACGATTCAGCGGACCACCGCCTAGGTCACTCATGTACCGAATGGGGGTGCGAGGGACCGTCGATTTTGGGAGGGAGAAAAACCCTAGACCCTTAACCCCCCTGCTGGGATTAAACAAAAATGAAGGACCATAGGACGGGAAAGCGCCCATCCTTCAAAACCCAAGTAAATCACTCCCAAATCACCCAATCACATATAAATTGAACACCTCTCTTGGCATCAAAACAAAAACCAAGCCAGATGAATAACTACTACTAATGTAAATGTACAATGACCAAAACTGTCATGTACACTATACCGCACCTATCGTGCACAATTTGGCAAACTGTTTTGAATACAAAAACCTGGGAAACTTTGGCAATAGCCATAAACAAAACAGCAGCCTAAAGACATACAAATGAACTTAACAATACAAACAGCCAACTGGCAAAACACTCTTCCAATTAAAAGCACCGGTTATACTAGACTAGAAATCCTTGCTACAAAAATATAACCGATATTTATGTACAGCAGGCACGAGTAAAAATGTCCCTGAACATAATAAAATACCCCTGCCTACCTGCAATAAATGGATGATTAGGGTGCCAATAACCATAAAAAAAAACATATATGGTTGCAACGCGGGTATACACATAAACCCCCGCGAACACATATGGAGTTACCCCCCATACAATTTGAGGGCATTTCCCCTCTTCACCACCAGGAGGTGAATTACCTTCATTATGGAGCTTAACCTCCATACAATTCAAGGGCATCCTCCCTTGTCACCTCCAGGAGGCGAGTCACACTGATCTCCTTCTCCAACACCTCAGCTACAAGGGAAGCTACCTCCCTGAAAAGACTGGGGTCGTGCAGGGTAAATCCCTACTGGAAGGAAGGTGTGGAGATTCAGTCTCCAACAGCAGACTGGCAAGTGGTACCCTCCGCAATGCCTCTTTTCGGCTAGCGCCAAAACCTTACTCGGGAAATGAACCCAAAGTGGGCATTGTGGAACCCACATTGCCAAGATTCCACCTCACTGGTTACCAGTGAAAAGAAAGGACAATTAATACTCCCCCTGCATGGGATCCTATTCACCTCAACTCCCTTGCTGACAAGGGGGACACTTGTACTTGTTCATGGCTTCCCCTTCCTGTGGGGTCACTCCCACACAGGAACTATGGTACCACTCATCACAATAATTACATTGTATCATGAAGGCACCATCGCCTGGTCCATGGCAAATACAATAGAGAGCATCCTCTCTAAGGTGACTGTCCTTCCTACACCATGCAGGGATATCCCTGTCCCTACAGGGCTTCAACCTATCATGGTGTCTGGTTAAGGCAATGTTCCTTAATTCCACATGATAGAGATTGGGAGATTCCGAGAATTACCTACGATGTGAACACACCTCGTAATCTCGTTTCCTCCTCCTCTGTGTGGATCGCAAGGTCTCAAGGGCAGCTTCGTGGGCCCTGCTCATGGAATTAACCAAACCTAAAAAGTACTCCCTTAAATCGAAAGGGGGTTGTTTCCTTTGCTGGCTGGTGTATTACACCAGTTATCCTCTTCAAGGTGTTTGGAGGAATGATTGTGCGCTTCAACACGCACACGCAAAAGGCTCGCCCATATGGTGATGGTCCACCATGTTTCATTGGAATGTGAACACTCCCAATCTTTACCCGTGACTGTTGTAGGTGTAGAATAACTCTATACTTTCGGAGGAGATCTGCCCCCAATAGCATCTCACCTTCAATAGGGGCCACATAAACCTCTGTCAAGAAGTCACAACCCCCTAGCTTGATACGAATGGGGTCTACAATTATACATGGCCTCCTCAGGTCACGGCCACCTGCAGCGATAATCACATCCCTAATCTTCCTTGGACGAGGTTGTAACCCTTCATACACCTTGTCGGATATGATCGATACCTCCGCTGCAGTGTCCACCACTGCCATGAGAGAAAGGTTACCTACCCTTACAGGTACTGCGAACAAGGCAGGTGATCTCACCTTGCATACAGCCACCTCATCTATGGGTGCGTGAATCTCCAATTCCCCCAATGGACTCACTCCAACGGATTTATCTCCAACTCTGGAAGTATTACCTTTCTGACCAGAGGGTGTATCCCCTACCTGGTTTACGCCCTCTTGTGACGATACAGGAAGTACTGGTATAAATTCAGGCCGGCTACTGCCCTCCTCATCTCCAGCACTGTCCTGGATATCAGCGGACGGTTGGCCCTCTGTTGTGCAGGTCGGGGCAGGGCCTAATCCTCCGACCCTGAGGAGTTTGGCTCCTCATCTATCCTCACAAAGGACACCCTCTTGTCATGCGAAGGTGACGGCAACTGTGAACAATTCTTCTTGAAATGACCAGGCTGCCCACAGTGATAGCAGGTTACTGCAGGGGAAGTGACGGGCGCCTCCTTTTGCATAAAGGATGTCGCTTGCTTTGCTAACCTACTCACTTTATCTCCCACAGTATTCATACTATGGGTGAGCTTGGTCATTTGGCCCTGAAGGTCGGCGACTCGTTGCTCCAACCTGGAGAAATTTGACTCTCCTGGTCGATCAGAGGAGTGAGGTGTAATGTCCACCTTGCACACATGTGACTCCCCAACCATCCCAGGAGATACAGTAAGGGTTTTAGCGTGCTTTGGTTTCCCATACACGACTTGACGCGAATGCGCATGCCAGCGGATGGCTTCAACAGCCTCCTCGATGGTAGACGGGCGTTTGTCCAAGGCAAAACACCCTGCGTCCCTGTCCAGGCATCCCTGGCACAGACGCAGTACCACTTGCCTCAGCAGGTGCCTATCCTGTACCCCAGGAAACGCCCTTGCAGATAGGTCGCGCATCCTATCCGCCCAATCATCGAGGGATTCTTCCGCATCCTGCTTTGCGCTCATAAATTCCACTTGCACTGCCTCTGGCGGTTCACTTTGGCCAAAGCGTTCAGCAAGACGTGATATCACCTGAAAATAGGTCAGCCTGTTATACGCAGGAGGTCCCATGTCACCTCGGCTGCGATTACCCCGCGGTCCATAACTAGATGGAGTATCTCTCCTTTCCTGTCTTCTCTCATCCCTTGTCTCCGTTCTTCCCTGCCCCGGTGGAGGGTACGAGTCATGTGGGTATGCAGACAAACCTGAATTTGCCAATACCTCATCCCCTCTAGTAGAGGAGTTCATGACTGTTGCTCCCACCGCAGAGCGGGTGCGAAAGGTTTCATCACACTTACCGTGACCAATTCCCTCTTCCGCTATTGAACGGGAGGGGTGAGTAACAACGGGAGATGCCTGGAGGGGTGATTCGGGTATCACAAGGGGCAATTCAACATCTGATGACTTATCCCCTGGTTCTACCCTTGGGCTGAATTCCAGCCTCTCGAATAGATCCCCACTCACATACTCTCCCTCTGCTTCCACCATGTCAGGAGTAACCCTCCAATGCTTCCTCCTCAATTCGAGGAGGTGGTGCGCCTGGGCAGGGGTTGCTCCCACTGCCAACAAATCTGTGTAGCTACAAGTGTTAACAGGAACCTTCCCCTGTGGCTCACCTGTAGCCATACTGTACAATCTCCCTCTCTAAGGAGGGTAATTCCCTTAAATACACTCAAAAGGTATAGACTCTAATATTCCTTGTATACAAGAGAACTATACCATCGCACTATTAACCTACAGTAGCAACACTGCACAAAAACTATACAATCACGCTATTAACCTAACAGTGACAACACTGCACAAGAAAAACTATACAGTCACCCTGCTAACCTAACAGCGTCAATCACCGTACAGAAAAATTATACAGTCACACTATTACCCTAACACTAACAGTGGAAACACTGTACCCCACCCCCTATTACTTAAAAAACGCGGGGAGGTGAGAAGAAAAATAACCTACAATTCCTGGTATAAAAAATCTACCAAGAATTGAACCAACTCCAAGTGGGTAATAATTCCCTGCTTGTACGCCTCAATAAAAAACAACAGTAACTGGAGGCGACCCTGAATGGCAATCCAGAAAACCTCCTGGTCATCCACGTCAGGCATACCCTCCAGTAACACACACACTAAAAATAGGACTCACCTAGGAAAACCCCAAGGCAGCCCTTACTAACCTAAAAAACAATCTATGTGTTACCACTTAACTAATCAATAATAATACCTGCACGCAAACCAATCGCATTACGTAAAACAATGTGAGACGCACCACAAACACGAACACCTCACACACAATACCACCACTACACACTAAAAACTAGCGGTACATTTGGGGTAGGCGTTTCTGCCTGTGTGCCAGTATCGGGCTTGCGAGCAAGTAAGTTCGTCTAGGAGTACTCGTTGGTGCGGGAACGGGTAGGCATCCTTGAGCCTAGGTCTTCCTACTTGTCGTTACCCTGAATAGTCTTATAACAAAGACCAATTATGCATGTACATGTTACATTACATCTTGGAAGACTTGGTAGTGGATACAAAGGTTATTTCAAAGAACACATTTTACATATCTTGGTATACATAAAACTTGCAAGTATGTGTTTTAAGACAATGTGTCAATACACCTGTAATCTTGGAACTGTTTTTCGGAGGCTTTACGATTATCAAATTCACGTTCTGATAACGAGAATACCTACCGCCAAACTGGTTGACCAATAAGCGAAAAGAAAGAAATCAATTCCTGTGATTATCAAACACCAGTGTAATTTTCTGAATGACATACCCAATTAATAGACGAAATCACATCAAAAATTACTAAAAATGTTTACAAAATATTTATAATGATGTATTTACTTAAAAATTTACGTATGATTATTTTAGTTATTCTTTTTTTTCCCTCATCTGTACAACTAGCCAAATTGGCCACTCATTCAAATGTCTGGAGCGGCGACGACGTACGTGTCGCCGAGCGGTAGATTTTCACGCAGGATGATCGCGCTGCATACAGATTACACGTAACCGAATGTCGAGCAACTTTTGTATTGATCCAAAATGTGTCGATCATCAAGTGTATCAATCTGACTAGCAAGATTAAACATTTATTATCGCGCTTCAGCTGGTAAAAAAACGTGCAACTGTAAGGATCTTCAATTCAAGCACGCAGTCGACAGAAGGCCATTAACTGATGCACAACTTCGGCACTAGACCAGACGTGTTGACCACTTCTCGTAATGTCACGGTGAGTGAGTGTATGTCGATGATCATGACGGATCACAACTGACTTAGAGTCTGTCTGAGGATCTAAAAACATTGTTAGCTAGAATGTTCTTAGTATATAATGTGTAGACCACTAACAGTTCTAAGGCCTGTTTGTCGAAATGTTGTTTATACCAAGTCCCAACAATAACACTACTACAGCCAAACTATACAGGTCAGGTCAGAGAGAGTGCACTGCACTGTACTGTATTGTATAGTGTCTAGACTATGTGACAGTACACCATTATCGAGACAATTGTGCATGCCACAAAGCAGTTACTAAGTTAGGTTAGTGAGTTACCGGTACTATGATAATGGTACCACTAACACAGCTTGAAAATTATGCCAGTTGACATCTAACAGTTTTTTGTTTTGTTTTGTTAGATTAGCACAGAATCTGATGTCAGAACAAAGACAACTAACATGACTAACCTATTAACTTATGTTGATCTCAATTCACAGCATCAATCCTTGATCTTTCTTGAAACATGTCTAATCCTATGTAGCAGCTGCACACAGCTAGACTTGGCTGGGCTGCTATAATACTAGTAAATGTATCGGTGAGGTAGAGTACAGTCCTGTCGCTGTAGTCTACACAACGCCATGGCTTGCCTGGCGTCTGGTTGGGTTAGGGTTGTGCTAACTGCGACCGGCAGCCCCATATACGCATAGCGTAATGTGGCTGCGGACTGTGGCATTCAGGATCATGACAGCAGGGTATAGTTCCAGTAAAATTTATGAACCTATTGTTGATGTCACTTGCAATATTCATCAGTGCATTCCTACCTTCGCAAACTTTTATTCTTATTGGAAGCAGTTGTGACCCGAACATTTTCCCTTTCTGAATTTACAAGTTAGGCAATAAACACTTACAAGAAATTGATGTAAGACCTAAACTTCACATTATAATGCTACCAGTTACACATTTCTTTTTGTTGTTGTTGTTATTTAGACAAGCAGCTAAATGCAGCTGTTCCACTACCAAGCTGTGGATAACTTCATGTCACATGTGAATGGATGTGACAAAGGTGAGGAATACATCTGTTCTAACCATCTGGAAGTCAGTGGAGAGCAAAGATTATTCAAGAACTCTTCAAGGACGTTATCAAGCATACTTGGTACCCGTAATGGTAAGTCTTTTAATGACACATAAGTACTGTAGTTAAAACGAGAAAGAACCATGCAGAGCACAATACTACATGATGTACACGTAGTTACATGAGTTCAGCCCTTGGTCTTACTATCATTTGATAAATTGTGACTTGTAACACCAGAAGATGCATGTCCATTTTTGGGTAGGGCCTATACTTATTAGCACTACTGATTGTGTGGCAGTGGCATGATGGCCCCATGACTGCTGGATGTAGCATCCGTTAACAAGTGGCAAGATACATGTATGTGTGGTCCATGATAGGCTGTGAATTACTATAAATTCTCATAATACCTTTGCAGAAAGAATGACTTAGCAAGTATTGTAAATTATGATTTTCCTATTAGATTATATGTAGGACGTATATGACATGATTGTAATTCCTATGAATAATCAATCAGATAAAGTGACCAATTCCTTTATCTCAAATGAGGTAAACTGTCCACTTTTTCTTCCTGTTTTCTTTTTCTCTGTCCATAGATTCACACTTGGGTTCTCTTCACCCTTACAATACTCTGAAGCTGCAAGGACTCTCATCAAAAGGGCCCCCATCTTGGAAGACCCTGGCTGTAATACCACAGGTTTGTGTAAAGTGAAATATGATTTGAAAGGGAATGAGTCCATATTTGATTGGATATTTTGTCACAAAATAAGAAGAGCCTTTGTACATTCCAAATGTTTTGTGGAAAGTAAATGTTTATAGAGTTGTAAGTTAACTATTTGCCCCCCCCCCCCCAAAAAAAGGGGGGTTGATAGTTATTATTGAAGCAAATGTGATAAGTTTTGCAATTATGCTGCTTCTTCTTTTTTCGCATCAACCTCAAATAATATAAAAGGTGATGGTAACGTCGAGCATAGATAATACATACTGTAGTAACATTTTCAATGTAAACCAGGGTTTGAAACTAACTGATAATTTAATGTTTTTGAATGTTGCACTTTTGATTGCAATTAATAGAATGTGAATAAAAGTTTGTTTATTGTTATTAACAAATTTGTTGTGAATTCATTCCTCACTATTTGTCCAGGAACCTGCGGGACCACATCCAACGATAGGGACTTTTCGATTTCCCCTCCTGAATGTCGACGTCGAAGTAATGACGTCGTTTTAAGGAACTGTGCATACTCCCATGTTCTCCAGTACATCCCAGCGCATGAATCGCAAACGCGTCTGCCAAGGATCTCATGGCCACCTATATTCAGAACACGAGTGATGTCATCACTTAGTGCAACCACTCGCCAGCCTGTTGGAGGGAAGGGAGCCATGACGTCGTAGCAGTACGTAGTGAACGACGTGCACTGAAAATCAAAATGGGCAATATCATCCCAGATGTGACAAGCGAACTGTAGCAATCTGGAACCACTCTTGTACAAGAAAGATGGCCATGTCCACACAATCAGAAAGTCCCTATTAGTAATATGTGGGATTCCTTTTGCACCAGATGGCCTTCTCGTGGAGGTGGAAGGAACAGTTCTCGCGTCTGCACCTGCACCAACATTTCTGCAGGGGTTGCTTCAACTTTGGCTGTGTTGTGCACATTTGGGCTGGAATATCCCAACACGAGAGCGCACCAATATTTCATCCAACCCTGTCTCACAAGATTAGGATATATTACAAGTAATTGCCATTCAAGGTACAGAGATTGATCAACTGAAATATCCCAGTAGATTCAGGTCGATTCTGGAAATTGCTTTGAATATTTCCAGCAATTCGTTCTTTAAGATAGGAAAGTTGATTAACGTTATATCCCAATAAATTCATGGTGGTTTTACTTCTTCTGGCCCATTGATAGGACAGAAACCTTTTACCTCAGCTGCATTTAGGCAACAAATTCTCATTTGGAGCTTTAATGTCTCAAGTATGTTAACTTGAATTTAAAAGAATATCCTTAAATACAATTTTTGTTTTGCTGCTTACAATGATTGTATGTCTAAGGCCTCTTAAAGGGGAAGGCTAGTAACTGATCAGTGGGAATCAGTGGAAATGCTGGGAGATGATTGTTCCAATCCTTATGGGATTCATTCAAGAGTTCATTATATATCTATTGTTGTGTGAAATTGATTTGCTTCAGAACGGTCTCATATTCAAGTAATGTGCAGATTAATGCTCCGTCACTGACCAGGGACGCTAACCTGGAAGCATCTATATTTAGAATGAATATGAAGTGCAATCAACCTTGCTTAATTTGACCTTGCGTAGATCTAGCGATATTCAGTTAAGTTATTTATTTCCTTGAGAGCATTCACTACATTTGAACAGTGTGTTGTAGTATGTTCGAACAGATTGATATACATACAGTAGTACCTGCGGTGTACGAGACATGAGCAGACAATTGAATGGTTTGCATGACATGGCTGCACACTAACCCATCTTTTTTTTTCTTTTTTTTTACTGGCCATACCCATCTATTTGACCAGTAGGTACCCAGTTTGTCCATATTTAATGGTCCATTCCTGAACAGTTACTGGTCCAAAGGTGATTTTCACTGGTCCTGGACTGTTTTAATAGTGCCAGTGGGCAGTGTTGTGCAAAGTGAGATTACCTCAACAGATGGGAGAACTGTAAGGAGATTGCCATTAGATTTAGCCTGATGGTCAAAACTTACTTATGTGATCCTCATCCAAAAGTTACTCTTCAGTGGTGAACTGATAGAGAAGACCATGTTAACCCATTGAGGACGGTGTGATTTTGCCACAACACACATTTCCCATAGACATTTGCCTCAGTATACTCATGACTTTTCAGCGGGTTCACACATCTTCATTTTTTTTTTTTTTTTGGGGGGGGGGGGTCATGACTTCTCTTCAGTCGGATATAAAGCTGTATTTATGCAGCGTGCAAAACAAGCACTCACTACATGGATTTGATACTACATTATGATATGACCAGTGTGCTGTTACATAATGAAGATAATCTCTTTCACTAAATGCACAAGTATATAAAATTGTGTTCTATAGGAAGAAATATCGTACTTTAAAATATAATTGATGGTGACAAACAGTGCGATAATAATACATGTACATGCAGTACGTCTACTACCGCCATCCAATTCATATCTGTGGCCTACCCATTTCTTAATGGTGCATAATCTGTTTACTTTTTTCTGACAAATAAAGACAGAATAAACTGACCAGAAAGAATATAAATTATTAGTGGAAAAGTGAGCAAAGAAAATGGAATCCCATTTTCTTTGCTCACTTTTCCACTAATACTTTTTTCTGAGATACAAATGTGTTTCTTGTGTGAAGAGCAAGGGGTATCACTTTGGTTTAATCAAAACTCACTGTACATTGTCTTATAATGCGTCAAGTTGAATGTAGTTTTCTTCGTGACAGAGTAAGAGGAATTTTGATAAGCACAGGTAGACAGACATTTACAGTGTATTGACAGTAGGTATCTATTATTGCGAAGAAGTGGATATACACATGGGACATAAAATCTGTTCATGTGCATTATGAAAGCAAAGAACTTTCCTCGTTCCCCAAATACCTGCTTTCTTAGACTATAAGACTCTCTCTTAGCTATTATCCAATTAAAATTAGTTCAAGGAAAGTAAACACTCAACACATTTGTGACACTTGTAACATTTTTCATTTTACTATTTTGCCACTTATGTGAAACTGTCGTCACACATCAAGACATAACATAGACCTATTGGGAGAAGCGTGCATTATGGTGGATGTATACCACTTACCATAGCAATATTTCTAGTTTTACATGTATTCCATTTCTCTTGAAATTCAAAAGTAAAGGTTTTAAAAGGCCATTTCAAAAACAAAACCCTTCTTAATTCAGAGCAATTCTGATATACTTGTTTCATTTTGCCCTTTTGATGCCAAATTTCATTCCATATTTACCTAAAAGTGCCACAGTGTTTTTCTGTCAAAGATTTTACCTTTGATTTAAAGATTATGAACAGCTGTTTCTATAATTTAACTGAAGTGATTTACAAACAAATTAAATCAAGTGATATTTCATTTGATATGATTGTGTACGATGTTCAATGTGTGGACAAGTGAAAGATGTTCTTCAAGCCAACTTATGATTCATGAGAAATTATGGAAATGTGAATTTTGAGCATGTATGGATTTCATGGCTGTGTAATCTCAATATTTGAGTGTATATTATGACATATTTCTTTGTTGTGCAATTGTTATGTATTCCTGTAGGTACCTACACTGTTGTACATTGTGCCAAAGATAAGCAGTCTCAACTACATGTACTGCATAAGCTGTTCGTCTTTGCGTACATAAATATTTTTGTGAATGAGAAGGTCATAGGAATTGTCACAAGATCTTATTTTCGTGAATTGACACTGAGACCATCTTAAATGCACTAAATATTATACCCAGTAGTGCTTGGTGAGAATTTTGCTTGGTATATTTGCCAACCAAAAATGATTCACAAATTCACAAAAATGGCAACTTATTTGGTACAGTGCACTACTACATCGTGTACATGTATATTTTTAAATGCAACAACCTTATTCGTATGTATAGCCCTCTGTGTTTGTAGTGCAATTTCAACACGTGGATGCTTTTGCTTTGTTATAAGTTTCCAGTAGATAAAGCATATAATTTGTATATTGTATATCAAGGAAAAACACCTTAGCATGTCTTATACATACAGTCGTATGCTGTAAACTTACTCTCATAGATTGCATGCATGTGTTTGTGTGCGTGTTTGTGTGTGTGTCATATTGTTTACTTAGGCAGTCACATACCAAATATAGGAGTACAAATATGTACCCCTAGTGGTACATATGCTTGTCCCTATACAAGGAACCCTAGAAGTACTCATCTGTACCCCACACAGGGGTACTTATATGTACCCCATACAGAGGAACATATAAGTACCACCTAAGGGAACATATAAGTACCTATGATGATACAAATGAGTACCCTTAAACGTACAAATAAGTACTCCATAAGGTACATATCTGTACCCCAGGTAGGGGTACTTATATGTACCCCTGTATGGGGTACCTATAAGTGCCGCTAGGGTTCCTTGTATAGGGACAAGCATCTGTACCTCTAGGGGTACATATTTGCTCTCCTATTTTTTAGTGTGTATTTAGCACTAACCTATCAATATAACCAATACACACCTTACTTTACCAAAATATTAATCACAAAATTAAATCCCTATTTGTAACCTAAACTAATATGTGATGCGCTCCGTCGGAATGAGTCAAAAGTCGCAAAAAATGAAATCGTAGTTATGCCTGTGTGAATTCTACAGACTCTAAGCTTTACACTGATATGTAATACAACTCATTTCGATATCCCTATAGATCATAAAAACGAATATAAACTACGTTTATGATGTCAGTCCATTTTCTAAATAACGGAGAAAATCGCTCTCAAAGTTCAGGCTACGTTCAAGCTCACAACCTGTTTCTTTCACGGGACGAAACAATACAGCAATTCTGCTTAGCGACGGCGTTTACGCTCCATCGCACGCAATACCGTATAAGGCGATAGCTTGGGTATGTAACATGATTAACCAATCGCAGGACAGGTCTGTCATTAACGATTCTGACCAATACGGCAGCCCGAATGTAAACTTCGGCGCGTTTGTGTCCGTGCCGCTGCCGCCGCATGAATGAGTCGGTACGCGTTGTGTGTCGGCTAAGTTTTTAACTCACAAACAATAGGAAACAGTAAAAAGAAAAAAAGGCACGCAATGCGTCTCATACGAGAAGCGTCTTTTAGCGAGGGCGTTGATCGCTTCCATTCTCCTCCCATGTTGTTGTCAATGGAAACTAAAGAGGATGCGTTTAGCAAGTACCAATACCTAAATAAAACATGAGAACCTATTGTAGGCGGGCACGCAATGCGTCTTTAATACGAGAAGCGTCTTTTAGCGAGGGCGTTCATCGCTTCCATTCTCCTCTGATGTTGTTGTCAATGGAAACTAAAGAGGATGCGTTTAGCATGCAAGTACCAATACCTAAATAGAACCTGAGAACCTATTGTAGGCGGGGGTTGAAAATACAGCATCGGTAGAAAAAGTCAATGAAGTTAATTAACGATAGTCGTCTTTTGAGATCGTGTTCTTTGCGTGTACTAAAAACCCTCAAATTACGCACATGGTCGTAATGTTGCAGAGCATCAAAGACTGCTTTCGCGTCTGTTCTGCTGCAGCTGTATACAGCCGTAAAATTCTGAATTCCCGCCATATTAGGCACATTTCCTTTATAGGCGTTGCGTGCACAGTAATTAGCGCTCATCACGCTTGCCAATGCTGCACATATTGTACGTATCAGAAGAAAAGGTTAATGTAGGCTTGACAGCTTCAAGTTGGGTTTACAATGATTGTATCGTAAATTATACTTCTTATTCTCAGTCACTTTTGTAATACCATAGCATATAGAAAAACATTAACTTGTAGCTTAAGCTGAATGTTTGGTTTTTTTTTTTAACATCACATTTGCAGTTACAATCTTTCTGCATTTGAGAAGTTGAGTATAGATAATAATACTGACAAATATTCGGAATTAATACTTAGGCCTTCTTCATTTCGTTTTGTATTCACAAACCTTATTAGAAAAATGATTGCTTGCCCGTTTTTATTTCGTAGTGTGTCTCAGTACTCCTGTGCTTATTTTTAAGGGTGTGCCTCTCTCAATGATTGCGATGGATGCTCAACTATTTCTTTCACGCAAGCTTGAACAGGAAAAAGCTAAAACTCAGGCAAGGAGACGAGTTTTCTTCCATGAAATACAATCATTAAGACACACATCTATTCCCGAAAGTTGTGTGATTGCTTATGTGCTAAAGAATTGTGTCCATTACATGAATCAGGCACTATACAAAACGGTTGAAATCTACTGAAAGTCGAACTTCGTTTTTTTTTTTTTAATTACATTTCCATTTCAAGCGGGGATAGACTAGAAATTAGTTTGTCTATACTGGCAGGAGACATTACAGTTTTCCAATACATGCTCCGCATTTAAACAGTCGCCATATTTTCGTGGTCAGAATCAGATAATGGACACATATAAAAATAAAAATACAAAACAACGAATACACCATTATGTACAAACATTATGAACTTCAATGAATTAAACTTACCTGTGACATTCTGCATAAAAAACAAGCACGCCGATTAAGTAATATTTTAATAGAATTAATAGAACACACAGCGATCATGCGTGGCAGATCAAATCAAGTTCAATTGGGGAGAAAGCTAAATGAAGTTAAACAGTTGACTTCTTTTCGTTTCTCTTTCAATTCATGAAAACAGAATTACATTGTATATCTATTGAAGAGGATTGTCTCTGTTGCGAACTATCGCCATATATAGCACTGTTAGTCTTCTGCGCAAATCCGAATCCCTAAATACTTTAATTTTTGCTTGATAATGTAATAACCCTGCTTATAACTTTATAAAGGACTCGCAAATTAAAAGTTTCAAACCGTATACTAAAAGATTAGTACACGGTGTATTTCAAAAAAACATTTTGAATGCGTTGTGTGTTAGCATGTTAATAGCATCAATCTGCCTTTTATTTTCCCTACGTAAAGCGCACAGAAACGTAACCAAACGTTACCAAATACAGTGAAATGCATTGTACGGCGTGGTACTATCATTAGAAGTATATCCCATTCCTTTCTTTTTTATATGCTTGAAGCAGTCGTCAAACCATGTGTCATTTTCGTAGCGACATCACTTAGGAATTAGAATGTATGAAGATAATCGTTACTCATTCATTTTGCGCTACTATTATAGCATTTACATTTTTCAACTTTTATTGACATGCAGTATCATGTTACTGTATGGTTGCGATTACGAATGTTGGTTATGAATTCAGAAGACTGGTTTATTAATCGAACTATAAAGGTAATAGCTGTTTTGAAAGTAGTTCGATACAAGTTCAAAACGCAATCGAAGTCATCGTCATAGGGGGAACTGATAGCTCTAGAAAATTTGTTTAGGCTATTAAAGATTGCCGTATGCAATCTTTGTAGAAAGTTTTGACTTAGGCCATGTTTTGAGTATTTTGAGAAATTTTACAAAGAATTATTTGTTTTGATTATGTCAAGAATTAGTTTGAACTATGAGAATAAAAAGGCGTGGTTACCCAAATGTCGTAGGTCGATTAGACATGATGGGTAAAGTGAATTCATGGCTTGACTAATTTTTACTGAATTGATGATCTCTTCTGTAAACCATCAGTTATGTCTTGTAGATGATACCTCTGTAATCGTAGTCAACATTTTTTTGAGCGATGAGACGAAAAGCAACAAAAAAATGCCGTGTATCATCGCTCGAGATTCCAACATTTGGCGTTACCCGACCAACATTTGGCGTTACCCGACCAACAATAAGTGGCAAATCAAATGGAATGTTATGTTGTGGGACAGCAGACTGTGTTACGATTTTTAAATGCTTCGAACAGTTGTTTAAAAAAAAAGAGAGAGAGAGAGAAAATGAGGCAAAGTTCAATAAATGAGAAAAAAGCACGTAAATGCAGGCGATCATGTTTGATAATCAAAGTAAGAGATTACACTCGGCCGTGCGGATGTATACATGCCTTATTTACATGTCTGATTTCTGTAAACTATGTTATATTTAAATTTAAGTTCCCTTCCCTCCTTGATAAAAGTTGTGTTGGGTTTTCGCTATAGGCATTTATTAGGAAACGCTGTAAAAACGACAACAAATGCCTACTATACATCAAGAGATGACCTATACTTGAAACAAAAATTCTGTTTGTTTGTTTGTTTGTTTGTTTTGAACTACCATGGTCTTTGTCGGGGGAAAGATGAAGAAAAGTAGTGGAGTGTATCACTCTCAAATCCGGATGATTGCGATAAGTGTGTATCCCCGCCCTTTCTACACAGGTAAGCTTGGTATCCTATTATAAAAGCCTGCATGTGTCACGCAGAAGTCGAACGTAGAGCTGATTCCGCGATCACTTTTAACCTTTCATAAAATTCACGTTTTAAGATAGTAACGATAGCTTGTAGGTGATAGGGAAGTTAGCGTCCCTGACTGTGGTTCTGTACACAAAAGGGGACTGAAAAATTCTTTTACAAATTAGCAGACATAATGCCGATCCTCCAACACTGTTGCTCCATTCAGTCACTGATTCTGCTATCAATGGCGAAGAAAGAATACTGGTTGCGTGATTATCCACCCCTTGATAGCAGGAAGTTTACCTTTCATTGTTTAAGGCTTCGTTGATGCGGGGTTTACTCGGATACAAAGCGTGGACAATGTCGTTCCGAGTTCTTTCATTCGAAATTCCTCAGAATACGAAATTCAATGGGCAATTAGCGCTGCTACTTCGCAAAGCTGTTAGCCAAATTCTTTGCAGACTTGACCTCTCACATGTCAGCTACACGCAATACACGACAAACAGCTATCATTACAAAAATTCTGATTAAAAAAACAAAACAAAATGAAGAAGCCCACTTTTGAGTAGCGACACAGCTATCTGTCCCTTCCTCAAATAGGTCCTACTTCTAATAAATACACAGATGACAAGAGTGAGAATATCCTCCAAATGGAACACGAGCTATTTGGGCATTAATAATGTTTGTCTTCCGATTTCTCTCCATGTCGTCACGGCCCAAACCATCATAAGAAATAGGGCAATAAGTTTTATTAAACAGGGAAATAATAGTACGCATTACATACATTTGGCGAATTATCACACGCATTGTCGACATTATAAAAACGAGAATAATTGACAACTTAGGCCTTACTATATCTCCAGAGATGAACTGTAAACCAGGGAACGAAATTTATGATTATTTGAATGAATTCATTATTGAGGCCAATTAATATCCGTTGTAAGAGTACACACACGCATAAAGAGGTTTCAAGTTCGATGTCATAATTGTATTAGCTCATAGACAAAGTATCATAAATTTTGCGTGATCGTTCGTTGAAATTAAGTTTTCAGCGCGATTTGTGCGTCACATCAATCACCACTTCATGAAATGGAGTGCATGTATCTAACGAAACTCGCTGGTCATGCAATCGATAGCCTTGGTCAGCTCACTATTATTGCGTAATTCTAAAGCCCTCGCCGCTTGGCCGCCGACGCCGCCGCGCGCACCATGCTTTGTTTTGTCTTTAATGGGGTCAAGAGCAATGCCTCATTAGCATACACCCTGGCAACGGAGGCGGAGTCTCAATCGGGCAAGAACAATAGGTGCGAAACGCAACGCAAAGGCGAGCGTTCGAAAAAAAATGTAACCGAAAAAAATTGTCTCAGAAAAACTGCGATTTGGGACACTTGTACTCATTTTTACACGCTGAAATTTTCTGTACAAACAGATAAAACATCAAGGAATCAAACTCCGTCATAAAAAAATTTCGACCCGAGCAGTGCTTCCCCTTCAATTTCGGCTCATTACGGGAAAACTCCTCGTGCGACTTATGACTCATTTTGTCGGAGCGCCACACATATCTGGCCAGTTAAGGCAACACTAAATAAAACCCTAGTAATAGTATCCGAGCAATGAAGAAACCTTCAGAGTGAACGGACTACTAATAGTACACTACGACACGGCAAGTATAAAAATAAGGCAATAACGTACTTACCACAAGTCCCTGTACGTCAGCACCATAAGGCAACAATAATACGCAAAACTGCTACCTACATTCAAAAACAGAACACTGACCATACAAAAATGGTTATACACTATACAGAGACTCCAACCCGAAGCACCTTCTGATCGGGAGATTCTCCCGCCTGAAACCCCTAGCAAACGGGAAACTCCAAGTTTATGTGTGCGAAGCGCGAAGTTCCTAGGGTTACAGATGCTCTCTGGTGCTATCTAGCAGTAAGGCTTATTTTTGCAACATACGATAGCAATAAGTAAGAAATCCTTTCCAACGGGAGACATTGAGCCAGGGCGGGAGAAATTAAATCTCAAACGGGAGAACGGGAGATTTTGCAAAATTGGGTTTTCGGCGGGAGATCTCCCGTCGAAAACGGGAGAGTTGGAGTCTTTGACTATAACGAACCCCTTACTTGAGTTGAAGGGAAACGCTCACTATTCTCCCCTCTCTTTAATAACAGAAGGGAAAGGTCCCCTCACACAGAGGGAAATGTAGTACATCGGCTATACGTACCTCCTTACGAGAAGGAAAACTTCCCCCGCTGGGAGAATGCTTGCAATCCCGCTATCGCGAAATGATCACGGGCGAAAACTTCCACGATCAATGTCCCACTAATTCCCCACGGGAAAATACCGAAAAGTCGGATGAAAAGTGAACAGAACAAATACGCCGACGGTAGAAAAGCAACTCAGCGAGCCAGTGCAATCGCAATGGGAAACGCGAGTATGACAGGTCGTATGTGACGTATCCGGGCACTTACCCCCTGGGCAACTACCCTCCGGATAACTACCACCCGGATAATTACCCCCCAGGGCCCTGTTTTATCAAGATAAAGTTAGCGTTGATTGTGAAATCAACGCTAACTTTATCCAACTTGAAGTCCGCTATAACTTTAAATCAACTGCAAGTTCCCGTTTTACGAAGAGACTTAATAGTCGATTATAGTTATAGCTCATCACCATGACTTAATTATTGATTTAGTCAAAACTAACAACACGGGACGAGGCTGGTTTCCGGTACTGTCTGCTTAAAAACAAAACAATACATTAAGCAAAAAAAAAAAACAACAAAAACATGATTGTTTGCCATGGCCACGGATTTGTAGTCTGCTAGTGCGACGCAGTAGTATTAGCGCTATACAGTCGCTGAATTAGAAGTATTAAGTTTGCAACAAAACCGCAAAATACGCCGTTTTGCGTTGTATTGCAAAAAGTAGGTCGATAGATCTAGCACATCCCCAGCTCAACGAAAATCTGCGTACGCGTGTACCGTAAAGATTCCGCACATACGTAAAATTATTTCAAGTCTTAATTCAATAGGCTGAAGTCCTGTGTGAGAATGTGGTGATTACAGTAGGTTGTTTTTAACTCTACGGCGCAGATCGACTTTGTAAAGAATAGATCGCAAGTCTACATCATCAACATGTCGAAATTCTAGAATTACTTATTAGACGCTCTAATCAGCAGCACGCCACTACATAATAACGTAAGTACAAACGACTCGCTGAACGTTATCTCTAACCAGTTGGGCCTAACGTTAAGCTGAATCTCAAGTTACTGTCGTACTCGGTGCTATATAGAATTAAACTCTTTATTTTCTGTATATGCCTATTAAACTGTTAATTAGTATCTATTGCCGAACTAGCTCTACGTAGGCCTACGCACGTCAGAAATCACAGGTTTCCTCGCATATGGGTTCTTTACTTTGGCAAGATATGCATTACACACAGACGCGGTTCCAGTTCCAGTACTGTACTCGGTTACTTGCCTGCTGGCGATAGCTTGATTGGCGGGCGGACGGCGTGCCGAGGCGCCGGGTGCGCAGGCTGGGATTGCGACTGCTGTCGAGGGTGTTTGCGTGCAGCAGTCGCGTAAGCAATGCGTGCCGATCGTGAATTTCATGCAAGGAAAAGACCATGATTACATGAAAGAAACGCAACATAATGTTAGAGAAAGGTTAGCATCTAACAGACAAACATTTGTGACAAGACCCCAGCTAGACTAGGAAAGTGTGACAGTCATCTTTCTTCTGTAAATTGCCTTACAATTGAGTCTACCTAAACTGTTTCTACTTAAAGTTGATATTTATCACCTGTTAAGTTAATCATAGATTTGGAGCGGTTGAGAAAACTTATGTGTTGATTTTTTAGGAAGTTGGAGTTGATGTCAACTCTGGGTGTCTTGATAAGACGGACTTCAAGTTGATTTGGAAGTTAATCATAGATTAAGTGGACTTAGAGTTGATTTGAGAGGTTAATCATATATTATTTTGACTTAACGTTAAATTTATCTTTTGATAAAACAGGGCCCAGGTCTATTCCCCCTTAGGGCAACTACCCCCCGGTCAACTACCCTCCTAGGGCAATCACCCTCCAGGGCCATTACCCCCTAGGAAAACTACCCGGTAATCTACCCTCCTAGGGCAACTACCCCCAAGGGCAATTACCCCTAGGACATCTACCCCCCCGGATAACTACCCCCTGGGTAACCACCCCCTGGATGACTACCCCCCGGATAACTACCCCCCAGATAACTACCACCCGGATAACTACCCCCTGGATAACTACCCCCCGGATAACTACCCCCTGGATAACTACCCCCCGGATAACTACCCCCCGGATAACTACCCCCTGGGTAACTACCCCCCGGAGAACTACCCCCCGGATAACTACCCCCCGGATAAGTACCCACCGGATAACTACCCCCAGGATAACTACCACCCGGATAATTACTCCCCGGATAACTACCCCCAGGATAACTACCACCCGGATTACTACCCCCCCCCCCCCCATTAACAATACCCCGAACCCCCCCACCCCCTCCTGATACTTACCTACTGGACAACTTTCCCTCCCCGCCCCCCGAAAGTTACCACCCGTCGTATATTTTCCATAAGTTCATAACACCATATCAGAAGATGCACCTTTCTCTTACACTGTCATCACTCTTTTGGCTTGTCATTTATTTTCTACCGTTATAACACATGATAGACGATAAACATAAGAAAAGGAAAGTTGATTTCACTGCAATTCATATCCCCTTAACATTAGCGAGGGACTCTTCGATATATAGCCATAATTTCTGATAGGATCCGGGCACGGTTTTATGAAAGTTATCAGTCCTGACAAGCTGTCAGTTCCACACAATTACCAATCGTTGTAGGTCGATCAAAGCAGGTCAATGGTAACAAGTCAGTGACTCGAGCTTATCAATCAAGCAGAACCCATGGTTTTATTGAAATTATTAGATACTAACAAGATGTCATAACTGGCAACTTTTATCAAAAGGTGCCCTAATCTCTCATGAGAGTAAAATTACAGCTTGTTTTACATACAAGTAGAATTGTGCTAGTTTTCAAATTAAATGTTCTCGACACTTTAAGAGGAAATTCAGTTCAAATATAAGTTAGTCTCATTAGAAAGAGTAAAATATTACGAGTTTAACGGTATTTCTTTTTTTTTTTACAAAACACCCCTAGTTGTTAACGAAAAGTTTTGTCCTGCACCCTCTTTTTGAATAGATCTAGGGAGAGTTGTAGTTGACAGAATCCTTTTTACATTATAGGGCTGCTCTGTTTTATCCCAGCCATTTCAAGAGTTTTTTTTTTTCTCAAAAAATTGAATCCTTCTTGGAATAACATGCTCTTTAATATTTCGTAAGGGGTTTCTAATTATCTCACCCAAAAGATGTTTAAAACCTGAAGTTAGGTCTCGACCAAAACCAGACGATATGAAAAAATGTTGTTTTTTTTTTTCAATTCAAATAGCTAACGTGTTCGAAAATAACAATGAGAGACGTAATTTTCTGGGGGAGAGTTATTGTATAAGAGGGGTGATTGTTTGGAGCCTAATTTTAATAAGGAGTAATTGTCAAGGGAGGTAATGTTCTGCAGTGATCATACCAAGGAGGTGACAATCTCTTCCCACATCCTTGATATACTAGTTGTTAATATGCCCAATAATGCAGTAGGGCAATTCTGAAATGAGCGTTAACGGTATAACAGTAAAATAGTTACAAAATTGATGAAACAATGCAAAGAAAGCAAATTAAGACAGAGACGAAGTACACAAATAAAGATACAGTGCACTCCCGTTACAACGAACACGGCTATAACGAAATTTCGTTATAACGAAGCAAAACTTCTGGCCCCAAAATTATCGCCATTAAAGTCTTTGGTACAAAATTCGCTTATAACGAAGACGGTTATAACAAAATTTTCGTTATCACGAAGTCTTTTCTGAGCGCCACTGACAAAGAAAAACAAAAGAAATGCGCTCCGTTATAACGAAATGCGGATCGCATTCGAAAATGCGTAGCGGAACAAGCATTATTAAAGCGTCTCTGCATGAGCGAACGCATCATTGAATGTTCACTCCGTGTATCACGCACAGTTTCCGAGGGGAACTTGCGTTGTTGTAATAAAATAATTTGAATTCAGATAAGGTTTGTTTCATTGTTCCGAAGTCCTTTAATACAAAACACACAGATTCTGATACAACTAAATGTCCGTTAGTTCGGAAATGAAAGAGGGTTTGTTATTAAGCACATTTTGGCGTTATTCCAAAGGTTCGTTAATTCGATAATAAAATATGGTCCTTATTCTTATTCTTATACGGTTCGTTAGTCCGAAAATGATAGGAATTCAAAACGTTCGTTAATCGAAACATTACAAAAGGTATCGTTAATCCATGGTGGAAAAAGGAGAGTACACTAACAAAACTTAAGAATTGCAATCTTTATAATCGTCTTAAGATAAATAAATCTTCGAAATAACTAACCTTTCTCATTTTCTTTTCATTAACAAAATTTCTTCGGAATAACGAACCTTATTTCATTTTCGGATGAAAAAGCCTTCGGAACAACGGACTTTCTGACTAGTGAACCTTTTTCTTTTTTTGATTTATAAACCTTCAGAATGACGAACCTCATTTCATTTTCAGATCAACGAACCTTCGGAAAATGAACAATATATTATTTTGATCTAAATTATGAACTTTCGGAATAATGATTCTGCGGAAATGCGAACCTTCACATAAACAAACCATCGGAATTCCGGGAATGGCGAAACTTCGGAATAAGGAGTCTTCGGAGTAACGTACTTTAGTAAGAAAAGAACCTTTGGAATAGCGAACTGTAACCAAATCCTACACCGTCATTTTCTACACATGTGTGACAACACACACAACTTTATGCTCTCTTTAAAATGTAATATTTAAACGAAATTAAAAAGGTATTCTCCCATTTCACATAGCTTTCCAGCGTATCATGAGGATTCAACAAACATATATTTTTTTTTTTTTTATGCGTGGTTTCCTTCTTTTCGTTATACATTGCATATTATATTTGTTCGGTTACAACGAAATTTCGTTAAAACGAAAAAAAAAAAAAAAACTGCCGGTCCTGAGCATTTCGTTTTAACGGGAGTGCACTGCACATGAACACACACGAGATAAATCCCTTGTAATGAGAGAAAGAGGAAAGGTGAGTTATGAATGACAGGAATAGACTACCTTCACGGTGGACAGAGAAAAGCGAGAAGGAAGAGGAAGATGATGGGTCAAAACCAGGGCACGTGAGGCATGAGATATAAGCTCCTAAAAATAAAGAAGTGTTACATGGAGTTGTGGTAAACGATAGACAATTGTGGTTAAAGATAATATAAAGTTTTGGTATTACCTCAAAAGTTTCCCTGAATTTCCTTGTCTTAGTTTGTGTTTCAGGTTAAAGTACCTTTCATATAACTAACACTGTGTGACTTACTCGCCCCAAAGTGCTCTCATGTCTTAGTAATCATGCAATAATGGTTTCGTACCAGAGACGCCGCCGTACGGCGGCGGCGAGGTAGTACACGTATTGTGCGAATATCACTACGACCAGCAGCGTGCAGCCCCATACGCATACTGAGTAGCTAACTGCGACCAGCAGCCCCATACGCATAGCTAAATGGGGCTTCGCATTGTAGCTTACAGGATCATGACAGATTTAGTATCGCGGGTAAATATCAACTTAAAATCCAAAAATTTCTTCTATTTAAAGACTTACCAGTTAAGGTGAAGTATTGAAAACAGGCTTTGGGCAACGTTTGGTTTTGCCAATAGTCCCTTTCTGTTCGAATTGATGACTGAATGTGACTCGGTCGAGAGGACCTTGGCAGAGCTACACTGAATTGACGGCCAGCGCATGCGCACACAAACATCTTATCCGTTCATGGATTTGAAATTTGTTCGCATTTGATGTGTGCGTATGCGCTGGCCGTAGTAATCAGTGTATGTAGCTCTCCCACGGTCCTCTCGACAGAGTCACATTCAGTCATCAATTCGAACAGAAAGGGACTATTGGCAGAACCAAACGTTGCCCGAAGCCTCTTTTGAAGACTTCAACTTAATTGGTAAGTCTTCAAATTGAAGAATTTTGTGGATTTTAAGCTGATATTTGCCCGAGATAATAAATCTGTCATGATCCTGGATGCTACAATGCGAAGCCCAATTACGCTATGCGTATGGGGCTGCTGGTCGCAGTTAATTGCATGATTACTAAGAAATGAGAGCACTTTGGGGCGAGTAAGTCTCACAGTGTTAGTTATCATATGATAGATACTTTAACCTGAAACACGGAAATTCAGGGAAACTTTTGACGTACCAAAACTTTTTATTATCTTTAAAAAAATATTGCAAAAAGTTTAACTCATTCTGAAGTGTAACATTTCTTCAAAATGTCTTTAGTTCAATGGTAAAGGCATTCAAACTTAAAACTTCTTTTATACTATACTATCAAGAGAAATCCGAAATTTCGGAACAGTAAAAGAAAATACAGATTTAGCGAAAATAGTTTGGTTAAAGGCATTGACATTTACTGGATTACCGGATAGGATATGAAGGGGCAGCTTCGTTTTTTATGAACATAGAGTCAAAATACAGAGGGAGAAATTAAGCTTTTTACATAAATTGTCCCAAGTGCAAACGATACAAATCGTAAATCTTTAAGATGTTGTTTTCATAAAATGATGTATACGTATGGCATCTCCGTGATTCCTGGCAAATAATACAAAGAACTTCGTTTCCTGTAGTAATGATATTCTTTTTATTAAAGGTAAGATGGGGGGGGGGGAATGACCCGGGAGGTAGTTACCCAGGGGGTAATTGTCGTGGTGCACTGTCCTGGGGGTAATTTTCGTCTTGATAGTTATAGGGGAGGGGGAGTTGTAGGCTTGCTTATCCGGGGTAATCATCCTCGGGAAGTTATCGGAGGGTGTAGTTATCGGGTGGAAGTTATCTGGGGTCTAGTTATCGGAGGAGGGGTATTTAACCTGGGGATAATTATCCTGGTGGTAATTATCGGGGGGGGGGGGGTTAGTTATCCGGAGGGTAATTATCGGGGGGGGGGTGATTATCCGGGAGGTAATTATCCGAGGGGTAATTATCCGGGGGGTAGTTATCCGGGGGGTAGTTATCCTGGGGGTAGTTACCCAGGGGGTAGTTCTCCGGGGGGGGGTAGTTACCCAGGGGGTAGTTTTCCGGGGGGTAGTTATCCAGGGGGTAGTTATCCGAGGGGGTAGTTATCCAGGGGTAGTTCTCCGGGGGGTAGTTATCCAGGGGGTAGTCATCCGAGGGGGTAGTTATCCAGGGGTAGTTATCCGAGGGGTAGTTATCCGAGGGGTAGTTATCCAGGGGGTAGTTTTCCTAAGGGGGAATTGCCCTGGGGGGTGATTGCCCTAGGAGGGTAGTTGTCCGGGGGGTAGTTGTCCTAGGGGGTAATTACCCTGGAGGGTAATTGCCCTTGGAGGGTAGTTGTCCGGGGGGTAGTTGCCCTAGGGGGGGAATTGTCCTGGGGGGTAATTATCCGGGTGGTAGTTATCCGGAGGGTGGTTTTCCAGGGGGTACTGTTCCTAGAACCGTATGTGAACGGCAACACAGAGAACCGCGAGACCGAGCACAACACGTGAAGAGAGACAGCGAGAGAAAACACGAAGAAGAGACGTGGAGAGAAAAACACGATGCCGGACAGTTCCAACAGGCGTGCAGCGTACCGCAGGGGAATCCCCCGCTTGCACACGCTAAACGAAGGTAGAGTAGCGAGCAGTGCTAATGCACACACGGAGCACAGGACGACCAGACGACCACGGTCGAAGGCAGTGAGTACACACGCAACAGCCGCGTACTACGAAATCGCGTGAAGCGAAGCACGATACACACCGTAATACACGATTAACACAGATTAATTGGGCGAGGGGAGTAAATCCACCAAAATCAACGGCGCAAAACACGTGGAACGAAACTTTGCAAGGAGAAACGCGAAAAGTCACGATGCCATGCAAAGCAAGCCAAAACGTAGCTGCAACGTTGCACCACCACCCCACGTAATACGTACACTAAATTACACCGCACGGCGGGTAGGACCGAGTCCTAGACCAAAACGGTACAAATCAAAAACGAAATATAGTGACGCACACTAAAATACGACTACGGACCACAAAAGACAGGAACAACGTATTCCAAAAAGCACACTATAGCAAACACTACAAACCACACTCACTCAAATTCGAACAATTAGAACTTGGACCAAAAAGCACACCGAACGCATGCAATTAAACAACAGACCACAGTCAACCAGGTCTAAGACTAGATACACCAAATGCAGAAAAAACACACCCCTGCAACTAGACTATAATCAAAAATACCAAAACCGAGACTGTTTGTTCTTTGTTTTCCTTTTCTACTTGTATTCTTTTGCGTTCCGTAATTGAGGGCTCCCTGAAAAGATCAGGTGGGCCAGGTCTAGTGCAGGGTCTAGTTACAAAATCACAGACCAGCAAGAAACACGCGGTACACAGACAAAACAACGAAAAACGACGATACAAGAACGGGTAAAGGACAAAAACTCACGAACAGGGAATTCAAAACCGTTCAAAAGCTCACTCTACGCTGCCAAAAGCCTCTCACTAGGCCTGCTTTCACCTGGGCTCCGTCGCTATTACTCCTCCCTTCGCGTATCGGTGCGGAATCGGAGCGCAACGCCTGTTGGCAAAAACCTCGCGGCAGCGGAGTAAGCACACGAACGGTGGAAAAATCTATTGAAATATCTCCCGAAACCCAACGGGGAGCACGGAAATAAGGAGATGTCCGTGACGCCAATGTTGTGGACGTGGAGTCCCGGTAAATAAAACCGCACATCCACAATGAATAGTTACCTCCTTCCGTGGTATTGTCCTTCGTCTGTTGAGTTGGCACTGGTTATAATCTGTAGTTATCACTTCACATACTGTATCCAACGAAATCCTGAGCACCAACTAGCGATGCTAGAAAATGTGCCCCCTATGGGTAGGCTCCCATAAGGGGTCTATGGGAAGCCATAGCGGGTTTATGATGTGCCCCACTATAGCCATAGCGGGTGTATGGTACGCCCCGCTATTCCCCACAGGGGTGCTCCTACTACAATAGGTATACTGGTAGGCCCCTAGGCCTACTATATTTTTTGTAGGGCCTACTGTAACTGTTCTAGGTCCAAACTGTTAGGTTTAAATTAGTACTAGGTACTAGTAGCAAATATCGCTCTAAAAAGAGCGTAAATACCCGGTTAAAGGGGCTGGGTGGGGGGTTCTCCCGTAAGATCTCCCTGTCGTCAGAAATTGTTTCAGCGCCATCTGTGGGATCATTTCGAAACCGTCTAACGGTTGATCACAGTGGCTAGTATTTTCGTCAAATTTTCTATGTGCTTGTAAATATCTGTAAATAAATTGTATTACAGTGTAAATAGCACCAGTCTGCAAGAATCTTCAGTCTATTGAAGGAGGCAGACTTAATCAGAGGAAGAAGAAGACCCGATTTTTGTTTATCACAACAGGTTACGTGATGTTTTCAGTAGCTACAGCGTACACGTAGGAACGTAGGGGCCTATATAGGACGCTAGTGTTTGCGCGTGGATCTTACGTTAGAATCTACTAACTAGTTTCTAATATGAGTACTACTATTTATGAGTTTGCTAACCGCTTACAAATTTACATTATATAATACGCTCTTATAAAGTTGATGACGTCACATGCATGTAAAACCGGTATTTCCACCGAGTCCATGTTAAGACTCTAGACTCTAGATCTATTTAAATTGTAAGGTGCGAGTTCAAGGGTAGCGAGAAACAGAATCACAGCCCATATTAATAACTGGCAGTTGTTCTCTGTCTGAGAACTGATCCTAAATTTCACAAATGAGTCAAAATGGAATACATGTATCATCGCTTTTTTCATGATTCAGGTGAGGGAATATACGTCTACTTTGATGGTAGTATTTGTTAAAATAATTAATCTCTTGAAAAAAAAAAATCCCTTCTGGAATATGCCTCTTCCCCATACTTATGTTATTGCCACACTTAATGATATTGGCAATAGTGCACTTGAGAATCTTGAAAATGACAGAATTGCAAAAAGACCTTTTATTATCTATCTAAAAAAACCTTGAAAATGAGAGTAGATCAATTGCAAAATGGCATTTGATTTTTCCATTTCTCCTCAAATAATATTTGCATAAATGTACACTGCATAAAGATGATGAATACCTGTGTCTTGGCATTTATATGCCTTTAGTTGAAAGGAGGATTCTTAGTAATGAGGAGACATTGTTGAGTTGATGTGAACTGTGTGAGTACCTTTATTCAACTCTTTCTTCCAGTGTGTCCTTTGCACATGGGGCATATCATGTTACATCCAGCTACAGCTGGCAGGTTAGTCTTTGCTCAGACTCATCATTGCAAGACTTTACAAACATAATACATGTATATCAACACATCTCCCTTTCTTTAAAAGGAGATAACATTGTTATCGACTATTTACATACACATTCATGACAACCTCTCAGAGTTTACTTTAACTCTTTTGACTTTCATGCATGTGCGTTTCAAACATCCAAAAATCTTTGCTGTAATTTCAAAACTGAGTTCTTTGAGTTCAATGATTAGAGTTCATATGCGACAACCGGGTTTCACTGCTTCTTAGTGCGCGTATTTAATCGTTCGCGTATTTTAACTAAATCCTGTCTTTACATTATCATTAGAGTCCATCATGTTTCAACTATTAACTCTAACAAATTCGCGAAAAGTTCTTCTCGAGCGGTCTTAATAATTCGCGAAAAGTTCTTCATCTCTAGTTTCACTATTTACAAATCTAAGCGGATGGGAGGCTTCACGATGCGTCCACTTCGGGTAGATTTCACAGACGTCGCGTTTCGTGTAGTCTCGTCTACCATCGGGGCGTTGACGCTGTCGTCGTCGTCATCGTACCTCTGCGCTGGTTGTCGCTCGTCTTGGCCTCGTCTAGGATCAGGTCGAAGATGACGCCTATTTCTGCGACGAATCTCGCCAGTTTCTGTCTGGACCAGGTACGACCGATGTGGTAGTGTTTTCTTGATGACACCACCTTGTGACCATCTGCCGGTATTCATGTCTTGGAGTTTGACATGATCTCCTACTTTCAGGTGGGGTAGGTCACGAGCATGTTTGTCGAAATGCTCCTTTTGCTTCTGTTTCTGCCTTTCTTTCCTTTCCTTCACCGAGCGAGCATTGATGTGCTGGGGGTCAAGTAGTTTTTCGGCCATAGGCAGATTTGTTCTGATTCGCCTGTTGAAGAGCAGTTCTGCTGGCGATTTTCCACATTCTAGTGGTGAGCTCCTGTAGACCTGTAGAGCTCGAAGGACTTCTTGTCCGCTGTGCTTGGACTTCCGCATCAGGTTTTTGACAATCTTGACGGCATTCTCTGCTTGTCCGTTCGACTGCGGGTGATATGGACTTGTGGTCGTATGGCGAAAGTCCCATTCTGCTGTGAATTGTTGGAACTCACGACTTGAGAACTGTGGTCCATTGTCTGTGATGAGTTCACACGGAGTTCCATGGCGGGCGAATACAGCTTTCATACTGTTGATCACTGCTCTACTTGTTGTGGTCGACAGTGAACACAGTTCTATGTACTGTGAAAAATAATCCACAATCACCAGGTACTCCTTGTTGTCCAGCGTAAGCAGATCTGCGGCCACCTTTTGCCATGGTCTATCGGGTACCATGTAAGGTTGAAGGCTCTCTTTCTGCTGTTTTGGCTGGTAAATGAGGCAAGCATTGCAGTTTTGCACCATTTCTGCTACATCGTGGTTGATCCGGGGCCAGTACAGGACATCTCTTGCACGTCTCTTGCACTTTTCAATTCCCAAGTGCCCTTCGTGGATCTTTTGCAGCATCTCACGTCTCATTGTAGCTGGTACAACAATCTTACTTCCTTTGAAGATGATGCCTTGTGCCTCTGACAGTTCACTTCTGATGTTCCAGTATTCTCTGACTGAGACTGGACACTGTTGTTTTCTCTCTGGCCATCCATCTCTGATGACAGCTAAGAGTTCTTGTAGTGCTGTGTCTTTCTTTGTCTCATCTACAAACTGGCTTCGTTTGTTTGACGTGACTGGCATGTTCATCACGACAGCATCTACATAGACTTTGATGTCTTCCTCTCTCATGACATCTGGTTTTGACTCTGGGTCGACTGCTCTGGAGAGGGTATCCGCTGTGTACATGTACTTCCCTGGTGTGTATGACACTTTCAAGTCATACCTTTGAACTCTGATGAGGAGTCGCTGGATGCGAAGGGGACAGTCACACAGGGGCTTGACGAACAGGGGTATTAGCGGCTTGTGATCCGTCTCTACCTCAACCTGTCGTCCATATATGTACTGGTGAAATCTTTCACATGAGTACGTGATAGCTAGCAGTTCTTTCTCGATCTGCGCGTATCTTGTCTCTGCATCAGTCATGGCTCTAGATGCATACGCTATGGGGACCCAATCTTGGTCATGCTTCTGAAGCAACACTGCTCCGAGCCCATTCTTTGATGCATCAGCTGACAGCTTGGTTGGTTTTGCACAGTCGTAGAAATGCAGCACTGGCTCTGTTGTCAAGGCTTTTTTCAGCTCTTGCCATGCATGTTCCTGTGCATCGGTCCACACCCACTCATTCCTTTTCTCTAAAAGGCTCCTGAGGGGCTCTGATTTGGTTGACAAGTCAGCGATGAACTTTCCTTGGTAGTTGATCATGCCGAGGAATCTCTGGACATCCTGCTTGCACTGTGGTCTTTCCATGTTCTGTATGGCAGCCACTTTCTTGGGGTCAGGCTGAACTCCTTGATCACTGATGACATCTCCGATGAATGTCAGCTTGTTGACACAGAACTCACATTTTTCTCGGTTGAGTTTCAAGTTGTTCTTTCTCGCTGTCTCTAGAACTTCTTTCAGCCTGAGGTCATGCTCTTCCTTTGTAGCTCCCCATACAATGATATCGTCCATCATTGTGTTCACTCCTGGAATATGTGCGAAGAGCTGGTGCACTATCTTGTGATACACCTCTGGAGCACTGCATATTCCGAACGGAAGTCTCAGGAATCGGTACCTTCCGAAAGGCGTGATGAAGGTACACAACCTTGAGCTTTCATCATCCAGCTGAATTTGCCAGAATCCACTGGATGCATCTAGTTTACTGAAGTACTTCGCTCCGGCAAACTGCGCGGTTATTTCAGCTCTCGACGGTAGCTGAAAATGCTCTCGCTTTACAGCGCGGTTTAGATCTCGCGGATCTAAGCAAACTCGGAGTTGGCCATTCTTTTTCTGTACGATCACGAGAGATGACACCCAGTCAGTGGGCGTATCTACGGGCTCAATGACGTTCATGCGTTCCATTTTGTCTAACTCTTCTTTGAGTTTTTCTCTCATCGGAAACGGTACTTTTCGGCATGCGTTTTGGACAGGTCTCGCATTTTCTGTCACTGTGATGTGGTGCTTACCGGGCACACATCCTAGACCTTCGAACACGTCTTCATAGTCTTCGACCGACATTTTTTCATCATGTGTGTTTTGTGCGACATTCAACACACGTTTCACCAGTTTCAACTTGTCACATGCTTGCAAACCTAGTAATGGTTGACGATTTCCGGGAGTCACTAGAAAAGACATATTCTCTGTCAAATTCTTGTGCTTCACCTGTACAAAGCAACGTCCTTTCACTGGAATTTCGACTCCACTGTACCCTGTCAACTTGACATTCACCGATGACAACTTTGGTTTTGGTTTCAACGTCTGATACACACTCTCTGGTAGTAGATTCGTTTGCGCGCCTGTATCTAATTTGAACAGCACTTGACGTTCATTCACCATGAGATTCACTTTCCATTCATCACTTGACTCCTGTGACTTGACGACATCAACAAGAAAACTCTCATCCTTGGAATTACTCTGTAGTTCATTTACCTGAACACGACTTTTGCAACACTTTGCGAAGTGATTCATTTTTCTACATTTTTTACACACCTTTCCTTGCGCAGGGCATGAATTCATGGCATGTCGATTGCCACACCTGCCACAAGCCTGGGAATTCTGACCTTGACTTTGACTTTGATTTTTTTGCTTCCACCTTGGAGGTTCTGATCTTTTACCGGGATTGACTGCCTTTTTCTTTTTGTTCAAAGCATCAACAGGGACTGACACATCTGCCTTTGAACCAAGCTCTTGTGCCTGAGCTCTGGTAATTTCAGCAGCACGACAAATTTGCAATGCCTTTTGAAGTGTCAAATCATCCTCTCTGAGCAAACGCTCACGCAAACCACCATCTGTGATTCCACAAATTATCTGATCTCTGATCAGACCATCAGTCAACTCTCCGAATTCACACGATTGTGCACGATTTCTCAATTCTGTGACATACTGATCAATGTTCTCACTCACACCCTGAGATCTGGTAAAGAATTTATGCCTCTCATACGTGACATTCTTCTTGGGAGTGCAATATTTCTCAAACTGTTCAAGCACTTTCTCCAACTTCATCTCATCACCCTCAGCAAATGTGAATGTGTTGTATATATCAAGGGCAGCATCACCTATCACATGCAACAACATTGATGTTTGTGCTTTATCATCTTTCCTTGACATTCCAGAAGCAACATTATACAGAGTGAATCTTTGCTTGAATCTCTTCCAATTCTCAGACAAATTACCCCTCAAATCTAGTGGTGCTGGTTGGGTCAAGTTTGCCATGTTCACTCTCTGAGCATTCACTCACATGAACAGTGTTAACAATTAGCAGAAAACTGTATCTTTTCAACAAGTTAACTTATGCTCAATCATCCAACACTTTCACGAGGTTAGTATGTTGCATCATATATGTGGCTAATCTAAGCTAAGGCCACGTAACTGGCTGTAGTGTTCTCCCAATACCTCATGCACTGTGCAGTCTGGTCAGTTGACCTCTAGAACTTTCTGTTCCTAGCTACCACAGTGCTGATGCAGGTCATTGGACACACAATACAGTCATGCACATTCAGGTATGTCATACACACACACACACACTGGGTTAGTGCATCTCAACACACTGCTGCTTGGCTACTGTACAGCATGCTAATGTACACATAGCTCCATGCATCCTCCACTCTTTCAAATGAAACGGTCTAGCCTGTTTCTTGCGTGGATTATTCCTCGTCCGTGTCCCTTCTGTACTTCAGAATGATGTAGACAGTTGACAGACACCATGACTTGGACAGTTGAACCACTCTGACACCATGTCTTGGCATTTATATGCCTTTAGTTGAAAGGAGGATTCTTAGTAATGAGGAGACATTGTTGAGTTGATGTGAACTGTGTGAGTACCTTTATTCAACTCTTTCTTCCAGTGTGTCCTTTGCACATGGGGCATATCATGTTACATCCAGCTACAGCTGGCAGGTTAGTCTTTGCTCAGACTCATCATTGCAAGACTTTACAAACATAATACATGTATATCAACACAACCTGGAAGCAGGATATTATTGCCCCCCCCCCCGTGGCTAATTAAAACGAACTTGAAATTATGAGCATATCTCAAGTAGGTATATATAATAGAATCACCGACTGAATTGATCTGATCTTTCATGCACTTGTATATTTACAGTAAATACACTAGTGCAGTTATGTGGATGTTCAGTACTTTGAATCCTAAGCCAGAGCATCACACCTTGCGCACCAGTTTGACAGTTTGTGGACTTGTAGCCACTTGATAATTATGTATGTTCATGGTCCTTACACTTGCAGGTTGAACAGTACTTCTCACTCCTTCTCCCAGGCAACGATGCCAAGCTTTTTTGAGCAGTGGCCAGTTTTTGGTGGAAGGTCTTGTCAAGCTAGCGAGAGGAAAGCCTTCAGAAACCACAGTCAAGCTGTTGAGATTGCTGGGAGAACACATGCGGAAAACTGATGTGGATTCATGAGACTTGGAGCAATCATCAAATAGTGTACCACCAGACCTGGTAGCAGTCAGGGTATGCACAATACTATAGGTTTTGAAAGCCCCTTTTTTATGTTCTAGATGTCTATCCATCCAATATCGTTTCTTGTGTATCATGCCGCAAGTTGAAAACAATCATCTGTGAATGAAACTTGGTAAGGCTATGTAAATCCAGGGGGCGTTCCACAAAACTTGTCATTGGTGACAACTGTTATAAGTAGCTGAAATCTTTGCATCTGACAATTCATTTTATCAAACGTTTCCCTGGAGTCGATAAGGGTCATGAGGTCAATAATCAAGGGTCAGGAGCCCTTCATTATGAAAAAAAAAATGCAGGAAATATCTTGTGACTTTGATTTTTCAAAGGCAGATGAATGGATTTCACCAAACTCAATTGTAATATAAAAGTTCACAGTCACAAATCAATATGTCATGTAATTTTGTTATTTTGGAGATGCTGATGAAATAAAGAAGAGTTTTTTTTTTCTTGTTTTTTTTTAAAGAAGTCACACAACAACCCATGGGTTCATCCTACATGAAGGATCATATGTTTTACTTAATGCTCCCTGATTATGCAGTGCAATTCACTGATAATTTCTGTTGATACCTGGATACTTTGTTAATGAGTCGTAGAATATATTGTATGTAACATGCATTTCTTACAACACAGCATAGAATGTAAGTAACCTGCAAATCCTTCTTGTACTCTATCTGCTTCCAACTGTGAACCAGGGCGCAAGGATTGTGCAAGATTGCTGTGGCTTTGGCTATAGACTACCTTATCCGATTTCAAAAGGTAAGTCTACATGACTATAAGGTTTGTTCAAATATGATGCCACAAACCCCCTGACATTTTTAGTGTTCAGATATGGTGCGCCGAACCACGCCACTTTCATTATGTTAATGAATGCACATGACTCAAAAAAAAATAATAAGATAAAGATAAACTCATGACATTGTATCTTCACTTACTTTTGAGCTTGATTGCACCATAACTTCTTGCCATTGTGTGGCAAAATATATTCCTCTTGCCTCAGTGTTTTTGTTTTGTTGCATTTTGATCTGTTTATTTGTTTGTTTTTTACCATCTCATATCGCATTGATTTGTGCACTAAAATGTTGCCGGAGTTTGACTCATCATATCTGAACAAGCCTTTATGAGTCATTTTGGACAGGCAATTAGAACTCACAGTACTTTGGTATTCTGAAAGTGAAATTGATTTTTACGAGTTTAATTGATTTTGCATTTTCTACTTTCTATGATCTGTTTTTGTATTAGCAAAGAAATTAGAGGTCAAGGGAAATTTTCTGGGTTTTTTTTTGTGTTGTTGGACTATGTAATTTATTAAGATCACTTGCTTTTCAATGTTTCACAGGTTAACTTTTTTTTTTGGATGTTGTGAATATTTTTGCGCACTTGCCTTTGTCAGGGTTATGTCCTGATGTCGACGAGAACTTTACTCGTGAATGCTTCAAAGTCGATCCTTGAACTTTAAAGATTGTCTTCCCCATATGTAGGCTGAAATTTTGAAGTTGCTTTTTGATCAGTCACGAATAAGAGAAAAGTGACAAATTTCAAAGCTTCTTTAAGAAAAAATAGGTATAAGTGAGTTTTAATTGTGAAATTATAGTGATCTTTAAGTAAAATGGAATAAGATCCATTTATTATCCTCTGCCAAGAAGGCGGCCGTGATTTGGCAAAACAACGCATTTGAAAATTTGTGGTTTTTCAGGTTTTTAGCTTATTAGATAAATTACGCCATTTTTTATCATCTGTCAAAATTTCAGCTCTGAAAGTGATATCAATTTTTAGAAAAATGCATTTGAATTTCAGCGATTTTTCAAAATAAGTCCAAATAATTTGGCAAAACAACGTAACTTACTTACGTTGTTCTGCCAAAACAGTTGCTGTCCCTGAATCTCATTTGAGCTTCCGGTTTTTCTGGCAGAATAACGCATCTTCTTTGTGTGACATGGCAGAACAACGTAACTGCTGCAGTTACGTTGTTTTGCCATGTCACACAACGAACATGCGTTGCCTCGGACTGATCTGAACCGCCGCCCTGTGCGCGAGACCATTCGAAAAGAAGTGGATGACATGCAGTAACTGCCGAGTACCAAAACGCAGATACGTTGTTTTGCCAAATCACAAGTCCCTGCGCAGGATGATGCTCAGAGAGGCTTCACGCTGCACGTTGCAGATACGTTGTTCTGCCTTGCTACAGCCGAGTACCAAAATGCAGATACGTTGTTTTGCCAAATCACATTCCCTGCGCAGAATGATGCGCAGAGAGGCTGCACGCTGCACGCTGCAGATACGTTGTTCTGCCTTGCTACTGCTCAGTGCGAGGTAAGATACGTTGTTCTGCCGTGCTACTGCTGTGGTGCGCAGAACAACTTGCGTTGTTTTGCCAAACCACGCACGTGGTCCGAAGTTTGGGTGTTTTGGCAAAACAACGTATCTACAAAAAATCTTTGATATTTTGAACAAAAAAGCTCTTTTTGACTTAAATTCTGACTAGATACTAGAAGAATGATATAAGCCATATTTAAAAAAAAAAATTCTTGAAAAAAATTAATCGAATGGAGAGAAATGGGAGCAATTCTAGTACTCTGAGGCTTCAAAATCTAAAATCGCGAATATCTCGAAAGTACCAAA
The DNA here is from genome assembly GCA_033980235.1 of Diadema setosum. Taxonomy (NCBI): domain Eukaryota; kingdom Metazoa; phylum Echinodermata; class Echinoidea; order Diadematoida; family Diadematidae; genus Diadema; species Diadema setosum. The sequence continues at coordinate 66,304 of CM067065.1, forward strand.
ATGCAGATACGTTGTTTTGCCAAATCACGGCCGAAGTGGTGCCTGAATTGTTATGGTTTTGAGTAGTCCATCCCTCCCTGTGTGTGATAGCTTGAAATCTGTTAAAATAATCATAAATGTGAATAAAATGTGTTAAGCCTATGTATGACTGAGTCTATCAAATTGCATTATGGAATCGAAATAAAGGTCACAGTCAAATTTGTCTAGTTTTTATTTGTAATAGATTCATACAATGTCTGTTAGTTTTTCATTGTTTCCTTACATTTTCAGCCTGATGCTAGTTTTGGTCACCACTTGAAGATTGAAAGCAGAAGAAGATGCAGCTCTTGATGCAGCTTGCTTGCTTGAAGATCAGAAGATGCAGCTTGCTTGACAGAGGACGTCAGAAGGATAACATACATGTGTACCAATATTACTTCATTGTTGACCACTTGGTACTACCCTGCCCTGGTGATATCATTCAGAGTGCCTTCGACACATTGTTCAAAGCACATTAAATATGTGTTTTGTCTACGGTATGCAAAACCTCTCATCAACCTTTGGATATTCGGAATTACCCCGAGTTCGTGAACCGAGATCTAAACTTTCAAATAGATAATGAAGTGATGCATTCTTTAGGAGTTCCCACTGAAACTGCTTTTTTTTTTCACTGTTTGCCATACGAACATGGACTGAGTGATGGACAAACAATAAATTGCGCCCAGGGGGCCTGTGTACGGACATAATTTGATTCGTTCAATGGTTTTAGAAGACACTTGAAGAATCATCATTGTGACAATGAAACAGTGAAGATACTCCAAGTCCAGTTCTATGGAGAAATCGAGATAGAGACTGATGATACAAGTTGTATACAGTTGATGAAGCAGTACTCTCCATTAGTCGATGACAGTTTTTGATGAGGAGGGGATTACCTTTAGTCCAGAGGACATTGAACAACGACCTTGTAATTTTTACATGTCCTAGTTTACATGTGTCAGTATGGAGTAATGCATTACCAAGGTAACATCAAATTTTCATAAAGATTACAAATACAGAATGTGGATCAAGCTACTCAGTTTTAAATCAATTCTGTTGAAATTCGATTGTCCAGAAATCTGTTGCCATGGCAATTGCAGTTGTTAAACAAATCATACAAAATTGTGTGGATCACGCTGCTCTCTTAGTTTCTTTTTTTTTTTAGCATTTAAATTTGAATTTGATACATATGGTCACTATGATATGTTATCGTGCAAGACACTTTTTGTGGGGGTCATAAATCCGTTTCCATGGCAACAGCATCTTCATAGAAATCATCCACAAGTACGATGTGGATTCAGCTAACTTCCTCAGATTTTGAGCATTTGACTTTAAATTTGGCACATGTGACCACTGTATTATGTACCTGTGCAAATTTTATTTTTCGTCATTGTCAAATAGTATGTTGTCAAGTTAATGGTATTTTGTAATGAGAATCGTATAAACTACAAGTGGATTGAGCTTACTCTCTCAATTTTTAGCAATAACCTTGAGATATGACACCTATATATTGTGACAAGATAAATTCTAGATGTGCAAAACACTTTTCTCGTCAATGTTAAACAATGCGTTGCCATGCTAACTTATTTTTTTTTAATACAAAGCAATCGAAGATATTGTGATTGACTCATAACTCCCTCATGTTTTAGGCATTTGACTTGAAATTTGGCATGTGACCACTGTAGTGCGCTAATGTGCAAATGTCATCTTTTGTATTGGTCAAAGAAAGTGTTATCATGGCAGTGACATGTTCAAATTAAAAACTTACACAACAGTTGATTTTGCAATCTCCCTCAGTTTCTGAGCATCTGGCCTGAAATATTGAACAGAGTGCTAATGTAATGGCAACCATCTTTTAAAATGAAAATCAAAAAAAAAAAATACTGTGAATTGGGTGAGCTCCCTCAGTTTTCTAGCATTTGACTTGAGGTTTCGCTCATGTAACCAGTGTAATCTTAAAATGAGTCGCACACTGATCTCACTGTTGAGTAATCTTGCTATGTAACAACTTTTGTTACATTGTACTTTTTTTTTTCAACAAAAGGCATACAAGAATATCATGAATTGAGCTAACTCTCTAAGTTTTAGGTGGGGGTATCAATTACATCCAGTTCGAGTTGAAAATATTGGCCCAAGAAGGCCTTATGTGTGTCATTTGAATATTTAAATGATCCGAATTTCACATGCTTGTATCATCACTTGCAATAGCATTGATCAAAAGAAAGAGTATAATTTTTTTTTATGTTAACATTTTACAACCAGACTGGATGATCTATGTTGAATATTTGAATTATACAGCTGAGTAGGCAATTCAATTTGAACATTTGAATGATAGAGCCAAGAAGATATAATACTAGTATCAATTTCATTTGAAAATTCAACTTGATAGTGCCAAGAAGGCCAAAGGTATTCAGAGTGAGTATTTAAATTTGATATTTTAGCCTACAATAGCCATAATGTATCTCATTTGCATAGATAATCAAAGAACCAACTGACAGGGTCAAAGGTATTCCATTTTGATACTTATATTGTAGAGATGAGGCTTTCATTACATGTAATAGAATTATTGTGTTTTGTTGTGACAGACAGAATTTATTAAATATTTTGATCAACCTAGTAGCACGTGACTGTCTTTCACCTACTTACATTACTGTGTTATTTTGTGCGATTGAATGTGGAGAGTGTGAAATGATGTCGAGGTATCGACACTTCAAATTGTTAATAAGTTGGCATCACTTGGAATTTATTTTTCACTCTGAAGCGTTGAATCAACACTTCTGTGGTGTCAAATAATCACCAAATAATGCAAACTTATAACACTTTGAAGTGTTAGAATAACACCATGACAGGTGTTGGGGTATAGATTCTAACAACAAATAGTGTTGAAGTTACACCGTCATTGGTGTTAAAGGGTGTCAAAAGAACACCAAAGTGGTGTCAACTTATCAATAATCTAAGCAACACCAAAGCTGGTGTTGGTTTATTTTAACACCACGGGTGTTGAACTTACACCTAACTGGTGTTGGGATGTCAAATGAACACCATTATGGTGTCAACTTCTTAACACTCTCTTAAGTGTTGAAAAAACACCGAGGCTGGTGTTGGTATATTTTTACACCCTTTAACACCCATGGGTGTTGGATATTTTAACACCAGAGACGGTGTTACTTCAACACCAGATGGTGTGGTCCTTTATTGAAGTTCGGCCGGTGTTAGATTCAACACCAGTGGTGTTAAATCTAACACCACTGTTTTTGCAGTGCATGTAACAGGTTGAATTTAAAAATCTGAATTTCTCATGTTATCGTGAGAAATTCAGTTTTCTTATCTGATATATCATTATCTGATATATTAGTGTTTTTGAAGCGATTCTTCTCAAACAAACTTTAGAACATTCAGCAATGAGTATTGCGTATCTATTTTGACAGTTTTCTTTTAAAATCGTTAAATTAAGGATTGAAAATGCATGATGACTTCTATTCATTTGTATTATGTACATCAAATATCTTATGAGTCTGGGACATGTAAATATCACGTAGGCCCACCCCGATTATGTCAAAAGAGTAATCTGATTTCTGGGATTTTTTTTTTCAAGGCTTGAGGCTTACCAGATAAGACAAAATGTCTTAAAATGATCCTATTATATTCCAAAATATATCAGACATTTTTACATCACAAACTAAAAGGTATGTGATGAATGTGTTATTAGTATTTAAGATCAATATGTAAAAATGTATTCTAACATTTTTTCCCTCCAGAGTGCCCTCTCACTGAGAACTTAACTTCCCTCTACGTGATGCAAAGTTCACTTGATATAATTGTAGCCTTTGTCATTTGCTCACACGATTCAAGTGAAATTTAGTTCGAAATATCAGTAGTGCTATACATGTTTAATCTCTTTCCATGTAGGGACAACTCAAGGCCTTGCTGATGCAGAGACTCCAACCCCAGCCTCAAGCATCTTCTGATCTGGAGATTCTCCCGCCTGAAAGCCCTAGCAAACGCCAAGTTGATCCGCGCGAAACGTACATCACGAGCGAGAAGCGCGAAGTTCAGTGATGCTAAAGATGCCACCTTCAGCCAGCCCTGCCTAGTCAGATTAGGGAGTGACAAGACGTACATCCAGTACTTTCTCATCCTGGACAAGACCATACTAAGTCCAGGCTGGAGATGACCGGAAGCAAGAATTTGACAGACTCCTTAAAGCCCACTGTGTCTTCATCGTCGAATATGCTTGGGTGCTTGAAGCATTCTATCACTTTGTGGCGGCATATTTTACAACGTACTGCTACAATCCCAAGTACAAGAACACGTCAGTGTATGGTGCTAGTAAAATTTTCCGACACTGCGCCACAAACCCATGCACACAAGAAGCATATCTGACGTGCCCTGATGTGCAGCAAAGTTTCTTTTTTTTTGTGCCACGAACCCATGCACACAAGAAACATATCTGACATGCCCTGATTTGCAGCAAAGTTTTCTTAATTTTGTGTGAATTCTTAAATCAAAGTAACACAGGTAAGATGCAGCAATGAAGGTACTATTATGCATAATGTGACTCCTGGATATTGAGTTATGTTATGTGTTCCTCGCTTTTACATTTATATTGAGCTACAAATCCATGCACACAAGAAGCATATCTACCATGTCCTGATGAGTATGTACATGTCGTAAAGTTTTCTTTTAATTTTTTGTGCATTCTTAAATCAAAATAACACAATAAGGAAAGTATATGCAGCAATGTTTCCTTTAAAGGTACTATCATGCATAATGTTTGACTCCTGAATATTGAATTATGTGTGTGCCTCACTTTTGCATTTGCATTGTTAGATGAACAGTTAAACAATATTTCAAGTTTTTATACTTGCCCAGTTTCAATTTGTTTATTGTTCGTCTTTGGCTTGTTTTCTGTATATGTGACCCGCTACAACAAAATGATCCTAAAGTCGGGCGAGGTCGATTATTTGAAAATTGCATGACACAAATCCCTAATCTTTCTGCTTTAAATTGATATATAACACATATGAAAATAATCGGCTGCGGAGATATCGATGTTTAAAAGAGAGCCTGTCGATACGTCTGGGAAATCACTGTTTCGAGAAAAGCGCCCTAAAAGTTCTCCTTGCGACGCAATCACGATCAAAGGACACGCAAGTCAGTTTTCACCTCCGAACAATAGAAGGTAAGCCCCAGCAACCCCCGAAATGCTCATTCAAACACAGCGTCGGCGGTCTCCTCACCGACCAATCAGTGACCAGGATGGCAGGAGAAGCGGCTGGGCATAGCGCACCCCGCCAGCACGCACCAGTCGACTGGGCAGTGCGCGAGCTTCACGCTTCGGTTAGCGGCAAGCAGCAAACTGACCAATCAGATCACTCTGGTCGTTGTTAGGGGCGGAGCCTATGTGTGGCCCTCACTCCAAATGTTCGAATCAGTTTCTGCTTCGTTGAAACGCCAAAAAAAAACATGGCCCAGAAAAACGCTATTTTTTGGTCTTTCCTTTGATCATTTTGCTTCAAAATTTCGACAGATGATAGAAGACATCTCAGACTCTAATAATATGTCAAATTCAGAAAATCGTAAGTTTTGACCAATTTTGATGCTCTGACTTCAAACTTGATTTTCACGGCTTCGACCGTGCGCGACTTTAGGACCATTTTGTTGTAGCGGGTCACATATGTCATGTTGATGAAAAAAAAAATAGTGGGCATATAGATATGATTTAAATTGAAAGAAGAAAGTGTAAGTCCCCTGAACACTTTTGTAATTATTCAAAGATAACCTAATTTTGATAACTCCTGCAATGTTGTTGAGCCATTGTCCATCGCATTTACTGAGCGGTGATTTGTTGCTAGTTTTCACTATGACGTTGTGGCTATACACTTTATGAAACTCTCTATAAAGAAAAAAAAAACCTTTGGTTTTCCGGCCAAAGTATGTGCTTGAACCCACGAGGAAGGATAGATTCAGCGCAGATGGGCACCTTAAACAATCATGTAAAATCAATATAAACTTTAAGACATTGTTATATAAAAAAAAAAATTCAGATGGCATCACTTCGACATAGTGCTTTGTTACGAAATGTGACATCAAAGTAATTAAGAAACTAGTGGTCCATCTCACTTGAACAGTCTCTCGAGATGGTCCCCTGTCATCAGTTGAGATGGATCCTTAAATATCAATAGATTAAGCAGGAATTTTGTATATTCTTTTGTCAAACATTTTGTCCACCAAAATGCAGTATGAAAATGTACTTATGTAAATCCATTTGAGACAATCGACATTGAAGGAATTAGCTAAGTAAGTTTAGAATGTTAATTGTTATTTGAGCTTGTTAATGTTTTAAGGTGAATTTACTTCAGAGTTTACATAGATCTTGATCCCCCTACTGTTGTATGTATTACAGTTCGGATTCAATTCTAAATTTTCCCTACAGAATAGTGGAAAAATCAGGAAAGTCTGGTAAGAAATAAGAAAATTTAACACATTTTCAGAAAACATTTCTTGACTAGTCCGTATGAATATGCAAATGCATGCCGGTGAAACCATATCCCTGTTTTACAACGTGTCGATAGATAGTCAGTTTTACTGTCTTGTAGCTAAATCATGAGGTTTTTGTCATTTCTCACAATGAAAAGTGTAAAAACATTGTGAGGGAATGACATCATCAATTCCGTCATTTGGACGTTCATAAAGACTGGACAAGAACTGTTTTCTAAAAATGTGTGAAATTGAAAGATGCCATATCTTCCTCATTTTGTAGCTGATTTTCATAATTTTTGCACCATTCTGTGTAGGGAAACTTCTTCTCTTTTCTAATCTTATTACACTAATCTTGGCCTTTACTTACCTCTTAATCAAATTTATACTATGCGTTATTTGAAAAAAATCAAATAATTCTTTAAATTGCATGCATGGGACAAAGCGTGTAAATTTACACATCGAATTAATGGAATATTGTTTATTACACATCATTTCTGAGATTAAAGTTATTAGAATTCATATATAATCTCATGTTTGTTCATAGTTTCCATCTTATGACTTAACGATGCTCACCAAGGAAAGAAAATATAAAATGAAAGTCTGAATCGAGTCGTAGGGAGTCATCTTGCAAGAAAAAAAAAGTAATCTGTTTGGCAATGAAGGTTCCAGTCGTCTAATAACTTGTTTATAAAACTCAGTGAAAGAAGCATCAGTAACATTAAGGTGAAGCTGTGACCATCTGAGACTATTGCAAGATATGCACTGTTTTCATCATGTCGTATTTCCGTTTTTTCTGGAGCCTGCATGTGCATGACAATCACCTTTATATTTTGTAACTTATCGATTTTGTGAAATATATGCCTCAGTTGTATTTTGATGAAATAAATAGACCTTTACATATGCAGAAAGTGCATCAATTGGCTGTCATTTTCAGTAGTCTGAGCTTAAATCCATGATGGACTTATTTGAAATAAATCCAAGGAAGGCTTGAAATCAGTCTTTCGTCGTTTAAATCCAAGCCGGATTTATTCTCAAAACAAGTCCAAGAAAGGTTTAAATGTAATCTAATAAAACTTAAAAAATAAATCCTATAGACTTGAAATTTAAATCGTACATAGACTTGATTTTTTTAATCCTAGCTGAGACTTACCTTTAAGTCTTAAGGTTCTGTCTGTATTTACAGTCCCCTAGGACTTAAAAAAATAAATCCTTAGGACTTAAAAATAAATCCTAGAAATTAAGAGAGTATACTATCATTAGGTGAACATTCCTTGTCTTATGCAGAATTTCAATCTGGATCAACTCGAAGGTGTTATAGTTGCATGAAGAGCTGATGATTTCATATTCCAGATTGCTCCGGATGAGTACTGCAACACCGCCGCCTCTCTTGTGCTTACGTGGAACATGTCGGAATAAAAATCCACTTGGAGTAAGAAGACCAACCGTAGCAACATCATCTGGCGACAGCCACGTTTCGCATACACCAATGACATGAAGATCATTCTCAGTTGTAAAATCAATGAAATCTGCAGGTTTATTTTTCAGTGATCTTGCATTCATCATGCAGAAGGAGATATTCTTTGTTGACTGAGGACGCTGAAATTTTTTCTAATGACATTGCTCAGTACTTTGCTTTGCTGTGGAATTGGATGTACTAGAGGCAGGAGAACTTGTCTGCTGGTGAGTCATATAGTGCCTATTCAATCTGTTTATACTTTTTCCTGGTCCGTACGTTGCTACATCCAGCCGTTACCTGGCAGCAGGGTGTATGCACCTGCAATAGTGTTGTATTTGCACAGTGTGTTATTGTACAGTGAACGAGGAGTCTTTCTATTTCTCTCTCTCTCTCTCTCTCTCTCTCTCCTGTTCTTTCTCACCATCTTTCATTATCGCTGTCCCCTTCATCTTTGTTTTTCGTTTTTAGCATCATCTGCGTGCATGTCCGTAATGTTTTGTTGTGTAACTGTTTTTGTTGTGTAAAACTAGTTTGTCTTGTTGTAGTTAAATAAACCGACAGTTGGTTGAAACTTTATTTATTTATCTGTGTATGAGGCCCCAATATCAAGCTCGGCTTACTGGGGATCCTCATGTATGGTACCTTGACTTTTTGTTTATTATCATTACGTCTTTGTTCTTTGTCACAATGATTTGATTACCTGTCATGTGCAAAATCAGCCATGAATTATTATGAATCCTGTGTTTATTTCTGAAAATGATCAGAGTTGATTATATTGTGCCATACAGAAACAATGAAATGAAATGAAATGAAATGAAATGAAATAGTGTGAAACATTGTTGAAAAATCCCGTAGCCGACAAAAGATTGTGATTCAGCGTGATCCCTGGTTGGCATTCTGAATATAAGCAGGATATGCGCAGTGTACTCAGAACATCCGAACGGCAAAAAAAAGTCGCTGCAATGTTGCGCAATGTGATGTAGAATGTACACCTTTGTACCACGTTTCGTTATATCAAAGCTAGATCATTGATTTTGCAGTGTTGCTTTACATACTAGTCTATATTAAAATGCCTTGCATTGTCAATAATAAGACTTGACCTGGGCTATTTCCTAATTTTTCAATGAATATAAAACACACACACAAACACAATCGATTAGGGGATGCTCTATAAAGTGTAGATTTTGGACATCCTTCCCCTGCTTTTTCACTTCGACGCCCCCTCGCTGGTCATACACCCCCCCCCCCCCCCCCAATCATGAACATTAACCGACACCCTTGACTACCATTGGCGGATGGGGGGGGGGGAGGCGCACCGGGCGCCCCCCCCCCCCCCTCTTAATTTCGAAAGCGAAAAATTTAGCCACAAACGACAGTTTGGAGGCTGTAAAATGTTCAAATTTTCAAGCTCGCTCGCTTCGCTCGCTCGCATTTAATCTTTATGCCATTCTCCTGATGTTGCTGCCAGTAACAGTAATTGCTAGCAGTTGCGCACGGTGAACCCCCCTATAATATCAAAAGCAAAAATATGTAGTTCTAAGACTGTAAAATGTCAACATTTTAAAACTCACTCGCTTCGCTCGCTCGCATTTAAAGGGGCAGTCTTTTAACTTTATGATGCTTGATCATATGAAAATACTGTGTCAATACTATGAGAAATCGCATATGCTTTTCTTCAACGAGATCTGTGAACTTCAAAAAACTCAGTTGAAATCGCCTAAATCGCTCAATTTTCGGGTAGTCGGGAACGCCCCCAGAAAAAGCAAGGACCGGTCACGTGCCTTGTCAGGTGACACTTTGACGTAGCAGGGGGCATTCATAGTGCCGACTGTCTCGCCGTATACCGTACTTCACAGTGCAGTGAGTCTTGTGTATTTGTAGGAAAGTTTGAGAAAATATTTCAAGAAAATGCAATGGAGGTGTGTCGTCACCGCAGCAAAGACGCAAAAGATGGGTGTAAGTCTGCACAACTTCCCTACAGATGACGCCACTCGAAAGAATTGGGTTTTGAGACTCATTTCATTTGCTGAAGCGAGCCCAGCAGTGCAGTGGGATGCATGCAATGCCTATGGTTCTTCTAACATTAGTCGTCAGGTTGTACAGCCTTGTATGCAGTGATCGCTTGGAGGAGTGGAGCCAAGTAATTTACATGTAAAAAAGTAGAGGAGGGGCTGTATACTCGGCTAGGATTTGCGCCCAAAAAGAGGATCCTGCAGCCCATAGCTGTCCCTGTCATCAAGCTGGGAACTGGAAGCCAATCTCATCGTCAGAGAGCTGAAAAACAAAGCGGATCAGCAGTTCTGAAGCCGGAGAGAAAGCGGGTATGTTCTGTATATAGACGACTCTATAGAGTCGAGATAGAGACACGAGACCAATGTACTAGTATATAGCGACTCTAGATCTATAGAGTCGGGTATGTTCTGTATAGACGACTCTCTAGACTATCGTATGAGTATCGTAACTAGATCTATACACAGCCCAGTTGCTGTATAAATCGCGACGGGGTTCGCACGGCGTCTGGTTGGCCTCAGCCTATTGCTAAATATTCTACTAGTATTATTAAGACATCAATTACTGACAGTTTCACGGTTTCGATAGGTTGATAAGCTCCGTCTAGCGTTTCAAGTGGGACTGCCTTGCTTTCCCAATAAAGCTCTAAAGAGTTGTAGTAACCGAATGGTTGGTATGGATGGCATGTTCCAAAACAAATTATTAGATTGAATTGATCCAGGACTGGGCATATCGTTTGTCTTCACTTTCCCATTTGTCATTAGGCAGGTGAAATCTTCAATATCCATTTTGTTTTCTTGCCCCAAAATATTTCCCATATAGGCCCTATATTAGTTGACTAATGTAACGTGATTTCATAGTTTACATGTACAAAAAAAAGTCACTTTCCAATCAGACAAGGAACTTTCTGCAGTTGTTTATTTTCAGTTGTCGTCATTACAATTTCACTTGCCCTGGTTTCAATGTTGAATGTGGGGAAGTACTAATGGCAGTTATTATTAAACCTTGTATTTGTGATTACCAGTATTTGTTTCTTCCAGGAGTTCCTACATGCATCTATTTAACCATGTTCTCACAGGCCTACATAGACATTTTTTTTTATTCAATCCTCTCTATGCTATTATACTAATTACAGGGTTCAGCTGGCAGCATTGCATTACAGTGTACAACACGAATCCAGACAGGAAGCAAGCTCGAGGTGCAACAGGTGATCTGCTCTACCAGATTGTGAAGCCGAAATACAAGCCTGACTCTTCTAGTGTGAAGGTTCGTAAAGAACGGTGTAGATATTTTATGTAATATTGGAAGAAAATGAATTCATGTTACAAGACCATTCACAATGAAGAGAAAAATATTAGAATGGCACAATTTGTCAACTACTGAGTACACATAAAATGATCGATTTTAAAAGGTCTAGAAATACATTTTCTCTTCTTTTTTTTTGGGGGGGGGGGGGTGGAGAGGCAGGTCTTATGCATGTTCCATCACTAATCAGAAGTCATAGAAGGGAGGCAGTCAGTTTTCCATTCCGAAGACCAACACTCCACATTCCATGACCAATCATGGCTACTTTGATATTCTCAAATCAAGTCTTTGCATTGAGGAGGGCAAACCCTAATTTTGATATAAATTTGCAAAAAAAAAAAAAAAATATGTCATTATCAAAGTGGTGGTTTCTGTTCATGACACCTCAAGGACTTTGTTGCTAATAACCAATGCAAACATTTTAATTCCATCTACTTTGTGTGCCCCTTTGTTTCTTTCTGCTGAATTTTCTACAGCACATGTTGATGATGTCCTTTCTGCTGTTGTGGAGTGCGATGACAAAACTCCTGCATCCTGCCAGCCTTCAACGCCTCCCCTTGCGAGTGCGATCGTGTGTCATCCAAGGGAGGAGGTTATTGAATATCACAGCAGACAATTTGCACCCGACAAATGATCTAATGGTTTCAGGAATCCTTGCAATGGAGATTGAAGTTCATATTATGTACAATATGATACTTTGCATTTTTTTAAATTGTTGCAGAATGATTTTTTTCATCTGTTCTTCTGTCAGATGTTGGATACAAACACTCAAAATTTTGTTGTACATACCCAGCATTCTTATGCGCTCTATTCATGAGTGATCATCTAAAGACAAGATAAGATCACCTTGGTTACTGTTGTATTCCGTCTGTATAACATGTATGTAGCATTTCATCACAAACAATATAATGCCAAGTTTATATACTGTTTCAAAGATCATTTCTTTGCCAATTGAATGTTGTCCTTTAAATGGCAAAATCATAATTCATTTACAATACAGGAGTCATGTGGATACAAAAGGAAAACTGTGTATTCTTTTGTTGATGTTTGAAGCATACATGACCATAATGGACAGATGAGCTTGCATTCTTAACACTATTCTGTAGAGATATTCAGTGTTGTAATGGTAGGTTTAGAAGTTTCTACATGAATGCTGTCCCTTACTATGATTTTATCATTGCATGTTTGCTGTTATAGATTAGAGCTCGTCACTCTTATGATCAAATATTGATATTTTTGACAAGATAATTTAGAATGAGATGTGCAAGCATTATAGAACACACTCAAAAGGGATTGAAAAAATGTATATATTGTACATGTAGTTTTGAGAAGAAATGCAATAATTTACTCTTGGTATATGATTCACAGATTCATGAAAAATGAGAACAAGGTGTGTGTCTAAGCATTAGCATTTTACATAATCTTCATCTGAGGCCCAGCTACTCAAGTTCTGAGACCTGGAATGCATCCACAGGAAGAATCTGAATTCATAATGCGATGCTAAGTCTAGTTGGGGAATTATTCTGTTGATTTCTATAATAGTTCTCCATACATAATCATTGAAGTCAAACATTAAAATTTAAGCATTGTTTTTTATGAATATGGTGTCAGGTGTCTCATGAAAAAACAGTTGCTAGGTCACTCAGACTCAGACATTCATAATTATTCATGCAGATAGGTACTTCTGAAAATGTGCACACAAGCAAACACCCACATGCACATATGCTCACATACATTCACACATTTGTACACATTTTTAAATGTGTGAAAGATTGAATAGCATCACTCACCTGTATTGTTTTGTAAATGTACACTTGCAATACATATATTATTTTTATCCTAAATTTGAGTTCTGTAGAGATTTCTGTATAGTGAAGAAGAAATCACAAAGCTTTTGATTTAATGTTACATGAGAATGTCTCATACATAATGTAATATTGATATGAAATATACAGTATGTTTGTGGAAAAGATAACTCTTCCGGACTGATTTGATGTCAAATGTGGATGTCACTCATGCATGCTTGACTGACCAGCTGCCATTGTTCCAGTGGAATAAATCTCGTTTTGTTCCAACATTAGGATATGGAGATAACACATTGGTAGGGTTTTACAATCTCACTCCTTTTAGTACACTACCCCCCCCCATCTTTTCCTCACTCCCTTTTACTTATTTTCTTTGGTCTCCTACCTATACACACATCAACACACACACACACACACCCTTTGCCATACTACACACATACCCACAAACACCTTCAAACAGGCATCACTTGAACACTCCCACCAACAGGGCGGTGAGTTGGCTCAGTCGGTAGCGCGTCTGCCTCACGATCACGCGGCCCGGGTTCGAACCCGAGTCTGGACTGAGCAATGTTGTGTGTAAACATACCGTCCCCTCTAGCAAGAGGCAAAACACTCTGTCCCTCGGATAGGACACAAAAGGGCTTTTTACACTTGTGTTTCTTAACCCCGGACTTTCTCTGACCCAGGACTATCGTTAGTCCCGTACCAATTTTTTCACCTTTTTACACTCGCCAATTAGTCCCGTACTATCTCTTGTCCGGGGCTAAGGAGAAAACTGACCTTTTTACACTCGTATTTCTTAGCCCCGGACTTTCCAAACCACATGAATATTCATAATTACGCTGTGTACTGTACACGTACACGCACGCATCGGCAGCACTTGATTACCTCGTTTCTGATTGGTCAGTGAGGGTCGGACTTCGTCTCCGTCGCTTAGCCCAATATTATTTTTTCGTTCTGTTTACACTCACTTGCTTGGCACCGCAATTGCGGTGCTAACCCCTGCTATTTTGCAGGGCCAGATAGTACCGTACTATCGGTGGGGCTAGCCCACTTTGGCAAAAACGAGTGTAAACAGAAAGTGGGCTAAGGATAGTCCCGTACCAACGGTGGGGCTAAGGTCCCCCCTTAGCCCCACCGTTGGTCCGGGGCTAAGCAAAAATTTACAAGTGTAAAAAGCCCTAAAATGGAGGTCCCGTGTATGAGAGAGTCACAGCTCATGCACGTAAAAGATCCCGCTTCATTCATTCATCGCAAAGAGCAGGGTGTCTAACCCGGTGAAGTGGTCCCACCCCACATCCAACTGGACCCCATGGAAGACCAGCTTAGTGTAGCTGAATATGGGCTATCCAGCCATCTTCACAGATGGAAAATGAACAACAACAACATGCAAATCGCATACAGATGTACAATGCCATACAAATCTTACCTGTACATTTATATCCAGGAGGGGAATATTTCTATCCTTTCCACGAGGGGGAACATCAGGCAAACATAGGGCAAATATATGAATGATATATTCGTCCTATGTGTGTCTGATGTTGGTGTGTTTTTGTGCATGTTTGTATCTGATATGCATGAGTGTACTGAGGGTGTGTGTAAATGTGTATGTTTGTGCATTTTCATGTGTCTGTATGAAGCAAATCCTTTTTTTTTTAATAAGGATGAATTTATACTGCATGTACTGTATTACTACAACCGCTACAACTATAGAAAACACAACAAACTTTTTCTTTCCATTTGCTTACAAAATATAATTGGTGTAATCAGCTGGAAGGAATGTTTGATAAATGAATACTGGTTCATGACAGAATACTACTATATGAGCCAGCTACAATCCAGTTCAATGAGTTCGTAACTAGACTTGGTCCTGTTCTCTAGATAGAGGCTGTGAAACTATTGCCGGAAAGGCCACAGCATCTTACTTGTATTAGATCGTTATTTATTTTTTTTGTGACCACGATTGACGACATAGCTGTTCAACATGTCAATTCTACACAATCAAAATTACCTTCAGTTGTATGGTTGTGAAAGTGTCATTTTCCAATGGCTAAAACATGCAGTAGGTCTACATTACAAGAGAGAGAGAGGGAGCATAGCAAGAGTAAGAATTGAGACAAGAGTGCATTTGACATACAGTCATACATCTTGTTATAATGAGGTACATTATGGGACCAGAGATATCACTCCCGTATATCAAGATCTTGTTATAACTACAGTTTGTCATATCACTTCTTATAATATTGAGGTTCCACTGAACATGCACTAATAAATTACAATAAAATACTGTAATACATAATCTTTTGTACAGAGAGGCTGAAGTCCAACAGCATGTTTCTCAGCTGTGTGCCTTGATGAGTTGGTGTTGGACGCTGAATATCATCAGTATACCCAACATACCGGTAATGGACAAGGTGTCTGACAAAGTATACATGTGACATTTCGCAATGTACAAACTTATCTGATGCATTTCTACACTGTGACCACGTTCCCGTTATAAACCAGATCGCAATGTGACAAGCTGTCACATTCTACACCCAATATCAGTGCTGCATATACAGTCTTATTACAACCTATGCAAAATGAAAGCCTGTCAATATTTCTGATGGATGAGTTTATCAGATTTTTCTCACAGCAGAAGATGGCAGTAGGACTCTCACATTTTGGCCCAGAAATGTCCAGCATCATCTCACCAGTTGCCGGTATGCAACATGTCTTGATCGCCTGATATTGAAACAAAAGTGTAACAAAATGGAATGCAAAAGGAGTAAAATCTGATAATCCTATTATATTCATGACATCATGTGTTCATCTAGGAATTTATCTTGAGAATAGATTTAAATTAGACAATGTAAATGGGACCCATGGGGTATGGTAGTCATTATTTTGGGGACAACTGTATAATGGCAGCATACAATATATGTATAAAAACATGTCTTGACTGCCTGAAATTGAAAAATGAAACGAAATGGAATGCAATGGAATGCGAAGGGACTAAAATTGTATAATATATTACATAGGTGTTACTCTACAAATCGTGAGAACAGGAATAAAATTACACATTGTGAATGGATCTTTGATGGGGTGTGGTACCAGGTAATCATTACTTTTGGTAGAATCGTATAATGACACCATAAAATTCATTAGGAAATCATCAGGGATATGAAAAAAGCCTAATTTTCATGGCAACATTTGGAAAACAAAATAGGGAATTAAATCTGCCTAACAAACTCACTTGTTATCTGCAGCATTTGTTCAAGCACCTTCTCCATAGGCCTACTGTTGGGCGTCCTGGTAATTTCCAGTTTCTTTCACCCATTCATCAAGGCCCACAGTTGAGAAACCTGGATGTGCTGTAATACAGCGTATTGGAGCATCGAAATGTCTTTCGTTGTACCATAATTCTCAATCTTGTCCATTATGTGATCTGTCTCTTTGCAGCAAATGGATTCCCTGGCAGTGGTCATGTGGGAACACATCTGCGACAGAGGCACCTGAAAAAGAAAAAAGGAAAAAAAAGAAACATAATATACAACACATTCTTATTTCCTTCTTTGTGTTTATTAGTTGGTGTTTTGAAGTAGTACTGCACTGTCACACAATGAGATTGAGACTAATGTTAGTCATTAGTGAAATCATTGTTTGAGTTCTAGCCAAGTGTGAACAAAATATCGTTCATGACTAGGTCTATAGGAACCCCTACTGCCAGAGAGGTTACCACTGATACCAGACTCTTCAAACCACTGCTGAGCCCAGCCACATAAGGTAATTGAAATTGCAGTTATGGTATGGCAAACACTTGTACCTTATTGCAAACAGCAGTTTTTTCACTTATCCTTTCATAACTTGTCTCGTGCTCGGCAATTTACATGTGAAACTGTAGTAGAGGGCCTAGTGGAAACAAACTTGGCTGGAATTTACCAGTCGATTACCTCATTATAGGAAGGTCCTTGGGACCAGAGAAATGACCTCCTTATATACCGGGCATATGCGTATACAGGTACGGCACTATGAATTGCATCAAAAGTTATATACCAGGACTCAAGTAAAATACTGTTAAATACGAAAAAAAAAATCAGTTTGTCCTTGTGACATTATGAATGAGATCGGGAGATATGAGAGCTTGTATGACATCTGCCTCGCCAGCTCAGTGCATAGCCTTTCAATTCATACCGTCGTTTACCGATGTCCCTCTTCCACTCCCGTTTCACGTTCATGTTGTATTGTCAACAAAATTCTGTTTTGGTTCGTCCGACCCCAATCGACCTAGCTGCATTCTGTAAAAATTAACGTTAGGCCTAACGTTAGAGTGAATTAACTATCTAGACTCCCTGTGCTTCGCACAGCGGTCTGGTCAGGCTGGACTCTCAGCGTACTTGATAGTTACCAATTTTTATCTCCCAACCTCGTCGCGGGCTCGTTGCCATCACCCTGTTCCTCGAGCAGCATCCTCACGGGCCACTGCCCCGGGGACGGGAGGTGAAGAGTCGGGTTCATATACTCCAGAACGGTACGGCTACGGGCGGGTGTGAACTCAATTCAGATCAGATTTAGGGTTGCGTGGGGCTGGAGCTGGAGCTGACGAAGGGCTGCTTTACCTTCGCCTTCATCACCTCGGTGGGGGTCGCAGCCAGAAAGGCGAATCCAGGTCTGAATCCATATTGAGAACACTGTGTTTTTGACCACGTATTGCTACCAGCTTGTTTACCGTTTAGACAACGCGATGTATAGCGCGGAGCTAGCAAGGTACGCTGTTATCGTAAAAATTAGAGTGCCATCTAGTCTCCCGTTGAAATTTGTTGTTATCATCCACGCACGCACACAGAGTCACAATGTACGGTCAGCAGTAAAGCGGCTGTCAGCACGTCTACTTGTCTTTTTTCCTCGCAGAAAATATCTAGTTTTTTTCCAAACGTAAACCGGATCCAAAAAGGCGATACTGTATCATGGGTAAAGTGTTCAAAAAAAATGTCAGTGGCGTCACTGGGCCTCTACTAAAATGTCTAAACAACATATTCAAATCACTTTTGGGACGCAAAGATTGTCAGAACTGGTTAAATCTTGATTTGAAAATAGATAAAGTTTCACTCATTTTACATTGCCAATGCATTAGATGAACTCGGTGGCTTCGCGGGGTCTCCCCCCTGATACGTCAAATCGCATTACTGCCTCCCCACGGAAGAAAGCAGTAACTGCATATCCGCTGAGCTGAGATAAATGCGATTTTGTGTTTTTTGCAGAATCTTTAAAAACACAGAAACAGTCGAAAATAATTTTGTGGTATGATTATGCACATACCTAGTTGTCTAACAAAACCTAGGAAAAATTGTGTTTCTGTTATTTTTTAAATGTTATTTAGGAAAATGTAGTTACTGCGGTGACTCACCCTTGATTCTGGGTAGTTTCCCCACGGAAAAAAGCAGTAACTGCACTCGGTCTACAGATGGCCAGGAATCTGCTGTTTTCCCCATGGAAAAAAGCAGTAACTGCACATGTCACATGACCATAGTGAGGAGAATTGTTGCCACCACCAGCTTATAAAGTTCTTCTACTTTCTGGTTAGTCTAGATCTATAAGATCTAGGACCTAACGTTAGACCTAGACTCGGTCTTGTCGCTTCTACTCTATCTAGGAATAAATGGTATTTTGTGTAACACAACAGTTAAGGTAATTGAAGTGAATGGTCTGGTACGCGGTAGACCTAGTGTTAGCGTTAGATGATCTACTACTAGACTAGACCTCTAGTGTATACTAGATCTAGTGCTCATCTCCATTCAAAATTTCTACTCATATTTTCAGCTCACCTTGATTTTCTGGTTCCTCTGCAATTCATGATAGATTTGCAGGCATGCCTGGACTGCAGAAAATTTTCAGTCACTGTGTGACTGCATGGTTAGCCTTTAAACAAGGCGACTCGCTCTGCGTGCCCCCGTATAGCGCGTTTACCCCACAAACCTGTTGGCCGGCGAGTGGAGCGAGCCGCCTTTATCCACTCGTTCAGGGATGTGTGCACAGATGTGTACACATGGCACCAAGGCAAGCCTACGAGGCTTGCCTTGGTGCCGTGTGTATTTTCTGCGTAAAATTTGTACGCAAATTTGTCAAAGAATATAAAGCAACAACAACGACAAAAGTACACATCCCTGAACGAGTGGATAAAGGCGGCTCGCTCCACTCGCCGGCCAACAGGTTTGTGGGGTAAACGCGCTATACGGGGGCACGCAGAGCGAGTCGCCTTGTTTAAAGGCTACAGACTGCATGGTTGGCACTGTCACTCAGACTGTACTGTACTGTACCATGTGCAAGTGGTGACTAGACTGTACTCAGGCTGTGTGTGATGAATTCTGCAGTTACTGCTGTGCACTGTATGACATGTTGTAGGCATGCTGCAAAATTTATGCGCGCATGCAGTACGCGTATTCTGCACTCTGAGTGCGCTCAGTATGTTAGCTCTGCTAGTCTGCAGAAAGAAACTTTTTTCTACAACTTGTCATAATGATTCCCTGCGGGCAGAGCTAAGTTACTGGTGAAACAATCTTTTTATATCTACTCCCCTAAATTAATGAAGAAACTGCTGTTTATGTTGTTTTAGAAAATTGATAGAATTTGAAAAAAAAATATTAGGAAAAAATGTACAGGCAGGAATACAGGGTCTGAATTATTAGACTAAATTGTTAGTTACTGCTTTCTTCCGTAGGTTTTGTTGGTTACTGCTTTCTTCCGTGGGGAAACTTGAAAAGTTGAATCGACTGGATGCAGTTACTGCTTTTTGCAAAAGTGAAAAATTGCATTTTTGGTCAATCTTAATTTTTTTTTTTTCAAAACTGACTTATTCACATTTAAGAGCATTGGGTAAACTATTCATTTTTCCAAAAAAGTACATATTCATAAAAATGTCAGTTACTGCTTTTTTCCGTGGGGGGCAGATTAGCCAATCAGCTGCCAATTCTTGGGGGCGTTCCCAAATCAGTGAACATTTTGAGCGATTTCTTGTTACTGAGCAATTTTTGGCGGATAAAAACGCCAAAATCGTGTTGGTGAGCTCAAATACCATCTATATAGCCCCAATGTCCGATTTAAAAGACTCCCCCTTTAGTTTTAGTTTACTTATTTAGTTTTAGTTTATTTTGCACCAAGCATTAAAAATATACAGAGCAAACAATAAAAACATGAATGTACAAAATGAGATACAAAAGAGAAAAATTCATAAGACATAGGACATACAATTAGAAATAATGTGGCGGTATGACTACATACAAAGACAATGCCATTGGTGGGGGAAGCAGCAAGAAAGGAAAAGCCCTTGTGAGTAGCTGACCCATTGTACTGTAACATACATATACCTTAGACAGATTTAAGGAAAATAAATCGTTATGCCATTCTCTTGATGTTGTCTGCAGTAATTGCCAGCATTTGCGCCCGATGCGCCCCCCCCCCCCCCCCACCTTCTTAAGTTCCAAAGCGGAAAAATATAGCTACAAACGGCAGTTTCTGGACTGTAAAATGTCGAAATTTTCAAACTCGCTCGCTACGCTCGCTCGCATTTAATCATTATGCCATTCTTCTGATGTTGCTGCCAGTAATTGCCAGCAGTTGCGCCCGATACGCCTCCTCCGTTAATTTCCAAAGCGAAAAAAAATATACAGCTACCAAGGTTATTTTTTTTTATTTTTTTTATTTTTTTGCTGTGAAATGTCAAAATTGTCAAGCTCGCTCGCTTCCCTCGCTCGCATTTAATCATCATGCCACTCTCTTGATGTTGCTGCCAGTAATTGCCAGCAGTTGCGCCCGGTACGCCTCCCCCATCCTTAATTTTGAAAGCGGAAAAATATAGCTACAAACGTCAGTTTCTGGACTGTAAAATGTCGAAATTTTCAAACTCGCTCGCTATACGCTTGCTCGTATTTAATCGTTATGCCATTCTCCTGATGTTGTTGCCAGTAATTTGTTGTTTCACACCGTCATTCCATAATATTTATGTAAGGAAAACTTACAATGTTACTCAATGACTATACGCTGTGGAATGTATCACATTCTGTTATGTATTGTAGTCCCCGTAAAGTTTTCAGACTGACAGCGCACGCACACACGCGCACTCACACATACACACGCACACACAAAGCAAGCATACACACCCTCAAAATTACTTTTCCACGAGGTGCCCCCCCCCCATGTCTTGACCCACGGTACGCCACTGATGGATGTGTTACCGTTTGGAACTACGACTGCTGTAGTACTCATTAAAATCGAATTGGTTTTCAGATGCAATTTTTTTTAACTCTTTCTAGTTGGAAATTAATCTCTTTTTCTTTGTTTTTAGTATCAGTGTAAAGAGGTCTTAGAATAAGTGCAATAAGACCAAACGTTAATTTTGATGGGAAATGGATGTAGTATCTTTTGCAACTGAGCTCTTCATATCTTGACTGGCTCCGATGCACAGTACTAGTATAGTATTGCTTCGTAACCAAAATAATATTTGAATAAGCAAAATGAATTCGTATGACCTTTTCTTATTTAATTCAATTCAATCATAGTTTATTTCCAATTAACGAAAATCAAAACATAGTGTAAAGTATATGTCATGAAATGATATTGTTCAAACATTTTCAAAAGATTCATTTTAGTCCATGGGCCAGGCCAGATATAGGTACCACCTGAGGGGGCAAAACTTTTTTGGTGTAATTTTGTTTGTCGATCATTATGCTTATCAAGCTATGAAAGCATTTTTATTTTCCAAATGAGTAGCTTAGTCATAATAAATGAATTTTTAACCAATTTGGTCTCGTTGTTATATCCCTATACTTCTGAATCGAAACTAACCGTTATACAAAGAAGAGCACTGTCTTCTGTATGTTCACAGGTGTTCTGTTGTAAACGCGGTGCACTTAGTCTTTTTTCAAGGCAGCGAAGGGAATATTCAAAGGTTACGATGTCCACAGCGCTTAGTCTTTATTCAAAACGGCGAAGGGAATAACCAAAGCTCATGATACAGTGCATATCCTTTTATCTAAAAGCAGCAACAACAACAACAACAAAAGTAATTCCTCGTGACTTTTATCGTATTTTTCAATTATTTATCATTTTCCGGTGAAAACGCTACGGTGGAAACGCTAACACCTAGCCAATGTCGCTTTATTTCAATCCAACAATAAAAGATAATGCAAAAACAATGTACCGGTACATTACAATACATTATAATGAACAATATTGTAAATGAACAGGGTGATTTTTGTTTAAAACTAATGTATTTGTTGAGAGGGTAGTATAACAACGGTATAGATAATCCCTTTAAGAGGAACTTTAGATATGATAACGGTATATTGGTCTAGATAAAGACTAAGCGCACCGCATGACAACGGTGGACATCATAACCCTTTAGATATTCCCTTCGCTGCCTTGAATAAAGACTAAGCGCACCGCGTTTTCAACAGAACACCTGTGAACATACAGAATACAATGCTCTTCTTTGTATACCGGTTAGTTTCGATTCAGAAGTATAGGGATATAAAAACGAGACCAAATTGGTTAAAAAAATCATTGGTGACCCTGCACCTCAAAACAAACAAAAACTCGCTAGACATGAATTTTCAGTTAAGACCATATTCTGAAAGAACAGACTTTAAGCTTTAAAATTATGTATAACTCAAATCAAGTGGACTCTCCTAACCTATCTAAATATTGGAAAGAAAGCACAAACTCAGGAAAAGTGTGAACTGAGAAAAGAGGCTCTAAAGTACAGTGTCTATTCAAGCGCTTAATCTTTACCAAACCGTGCTGGCTGTGCGATGAATGGGACAAAAAAGGAAGTAAACCACCAGAGTAACAACAATGAAGGGATTATCAGATTAAACTGCAATTAAATATGCCTCATTAACACATTCTGTCCATAATTAATGCCACCTTTCAAAGCAGTAGCACTATCCTTTCAAAAGTTATTAGAGTTGAAAGTGAAAAGTGTGGACAAGGTTTTTCAGAAATGAAAAAGGGATTCTAAAGACACACCTAATCACACTATTCTACCAAAAATGTTCGAGATAAACTGCTAAAAAAACACACTTTCCTGCCCGTTTTTAGCATAATTTTAGCTCAATGCAAAAGAAGACCCGCTCTTTCAGAAAGTACAGGGTTGTATGAAAAAGTCAAGTTCGGCTAGGTTGACCCATTTCACTTATTTTCAGTCCTCACGCAAAGTGTGCGACTTTATGTTCGTTTTGAGATGCACGGTCACATTTATTATGACTAAGCTACTCATTTGCAAATGCTATCATAGCTTGATAAGCATATCTATGCCCGACAAATAAAATGACACCAAAAAGGTTTTGCCACCTCAGGTGGTACCAACAACCCATTTTTCGAGCCATGGTCCATGGACTATCTAGTATCCGAGAGAAATCATAATAACAACATAATATATTTATATACATATACAATAATTAGGAGGAACAATAGATATATACTTCGTGGCGTGCGGAAAATAGATTCGATTATGGAAAATAGTGATCCACTAAAAAGCAAAGCTTGTGGGACGTGGATCGCTAGATAAATAATGAGTAAATAGTATATTATTCGAGGTTTTTTTTTTATAGCTATTATATTCAATGATTATTTAAGTCATTTGTAAAAATATACATGTAGTTATTATTGAGATACGCAGGTCGGGGAAAAAAAATAAGAATAGAATATCAATGCCAATGCCCGGACACTGTTCACTGAACCACGTGTACCGGGAAAATATGACAAGGACAACACACTCGTTGACCATCTTTATTGAATTTGTTAGTTCGTTCTTATTTTCTCAAATCATATTAACCTCATTACCACCTAGGGCCTACGTGTCTTACGCCGTTCACATTCCCTTTCCTGGATCCGTCTAATCTGGATCAATCCAGCAGAAGCCGGCCAAGCGAAACTGAGATAAGAAACGATCCAACACTCACTGATGGCTTCGGAGGTCGATCCAGCATGTGAGTGTAAAGCAGAAATCGGAGATCTGACTGCGATGTCATTTAAATTGAAAACATATTGATTAGAGAGAATAAAGGTAAAATCAGTTAAATAACGAGAAAATTGATAAATTGATAAATATATTGAGTACATTAAGGAAAGGTAAAAGGAAATCTGTAATGGAATAACAAAGGAAAATATAAAACACAGGGTGACTGAAGAAAAGATAAAAGGAAAAACACTAAGGAAATAACTTAGATATAGAATACGCCATTATCTTCCCCACACCGTGACATCTTGACTTTCTCACCCCTTGCTTTCCCCTTTAAAGAGTCTGTGAGTGTGTCAGTGATTAAGTGTGTTCAAAGTCTCAGTTGAACACAAAGTCCCTTATTGTACATGTTTCATGTTCAGACATGTTATTATCGCGCTCATGCAAAACACTCATATACTTTAATACTTTGTTACGACTTCACACAGTTTAGAAACTCCTTCCCTCAAACGTTTTGACAACCTAAGCATGCTCAGCAGCAAAAATATGTTCTCATGGTCCTTGCTTTGCTCTTAGATCAAACAAACCCCATCTTGCTGTTTATAAGGAGACCATGTGTGTTCATATCTATCCTTTGTACACTTAATATCCACGGAAGCTACACTTCTTTTTAAGATTATCGCATAATTTCAAAAGTAATAACCCACAACTATAAATATTAAAATATTCTTTACACCTAATGTGAGCATAATTTATTGTTCGTTTTTTTTCTGATGAATATTTGCAAAAAAAGCAACCATACTAATGACGTTTATATGTGTTGCTATAGTCCTAATAGCTTTGTGATACCAGTAACATCTTATTTCACCTATAAATGGGGGTTATTTTCAATGATTTCTCTTCGTTTTTCATGTCGTTCTTGTTCCTATGTCTTTGTTAGTCTTCTTCACTGGGAACAGGATACATCCAAGTGTGTTATCCAATAGTATGAAAATGAATATTGGACATTGCAAACATAACGCGGAACCCTGCTTTGGAACCGTTCGTGCTTTCTTATATTATATAAGTTAATACTGATAGAAGGGAATGGCAACAGGGACCATTGAAACTGACATTCTCCGATCCAGTCTGCACACACAATTTTTTTATATCGAATATACTTTGCCTTTTTGATAAATAGAAATATATTTAATTTGGGGAATTTTGTGTTGGCTAATGTTGAATATACTCTTCTTTTTCGCGATGAATGCGCGAGTTTCATGACAATAACATGTTAAGGTTCCCTTACAATTCAGACATAGCTCGGCAGCAACTTATTAACTTACGCCCATCATTCTTGTTTTTTTCCTGCAATTATCATATTTTATATCTAAAAAGAACACTCTTCCAACACCTGTTTAGTTGTTTAATCTTCTCCGCCTTAATGCAGCCAAAAAAAAAAAATAATAAAAAAATTCATTATTGGTGACCGACGTCACTGATTCCTTGTATCAATATTCTTCAACATTTGTTATCATATCTGATTGACAACTTTAAGACAATAAATATCAGGGTAGACCCTTGAAAAACGGTAAATTCATTGTATATTGATGTGTTCTTCAAGCTTATAGGGTTGGAATCAAACATTATGGTATCTTGCAAATGATATCACAAGACCAACAACAAGTCGCCAGACATGAATTGATTAAGGGCAGATTCTAAAAGAGCTATGAATTAAAGTATATCTCAATGCAAGCAGAAGTTTATTTATAATGGAAATAAGGTGAACAATCTGGAATAACTTACTGAGTAAATAACCTTTCAAATCAAAAGGTCTACCCAAGTGATTTAATCCCCTCTAAGATATTGTTTGTGAAAAGAAGGAGACAAAGAAAAGATGTAAAGTTCAATATCAAACACAATGAAGGCATAACTACATTAACCAGAAAATTTCACACTGTTAACACAGTATAAGTGCAGTCTAGTTGTAATTATTTCCAACTTTCAAAGCAGTAGCAGCATACTTTCAAAAGTGATAACAGTCGAAAACAATTTGCAGAAGGCTTTTAAGAAATGTAAAGGGGCAAGTGAAAACATGCATACTGTAATCACATTTCTCCTCAACAAAGTGTTGAAGAAAAACTGTGAAAAAATAATTACAACTCCCTAGTAAATCCTTATCCAAAACTTTACTTTCATGTAAAGTACTGTAGTTGAGTTCTTTCAGGAAAATATTTACAAAAACCCGAAAACTGAAGGCTGATCACGTATCCCATTTAAAATATTTGAGTCCTCATGTAAAATTGGGCTTCCACCGTTGTATTGGTTTCATGATTGTGACATTGTGATATATCCTAAAGAATAATCATGGAATTGCATATTCAGGTTCGCATTTAGCCACTTCAGTGATTATAATCGGTTCAGGTTCAACTAAGAATTGGCGCTCTTTGCACTACTAGTTATGTATTCGAGATAAATTATCATGCGCCGGTCATATGTAAAAACAAATATGTCTAATTGAACCTTGAACTACGTGTACTATAAAACGACAGTCACTGTGTCAAACCTGTGTCAAGTGATCACTCGAGATGAATTATTAGGCAGACGGCGGCTTCGCATAGATGAAAGCCAAACACATACCTCCTTACACACTTCGCATTAGAATTTTGTCTGAAATCTTTATGGTCATTGCTAACCGACGCCACTGATTCCTTGTATCAGTATTCTTGTCAAGATTTTTTTTTACCATATCTGACTGACAAATTTAAGACAATTTCAGTTTCTCTATAACACAATGCAAAAATCATGGTAGACCCTTAAAAAAAGAAAAGGTAATTTCAATGTATATTGACATGTTCTTCAAGCTTAGGGTGGTAATTAAACAATATGGTATCTTGCAAGTTAGCCAGATATGACAAAAAATTAGCCAGATATGATAAAGGGCAGATTCTAAAAGAGCTGAGTCTAATCTTTGAATTGACTTTTATCTCAATGCAAATAGAAGTTTCTGAATAATTGAAAGAAGATGCACCACTCTGGAATAGCGTTTACTGAGTAAAGAGCCATTTAAATAGAAGGATCTAACCAAGTGCTTAATCCCCACCAAGCTGCGGTATGTCAAAAGAATGGGACAAACGTTGACAAAGAAAGGATGTACAGGTCAATAGCAAACACAATGGAGGCATAACTATATCAACCTGAAAATCTCACACTGTGAACAATGTAGGCCTATAAGTGCACTGTACTTATTTCAAACTTTCAAAGCAGTAGCAGTATGTTTTCAAAAGTCATAATAGTCAAAAACAATTTCCAGAGGGCTTTTAAGAAATGTTAAGGGTCCAGGGAAAACATGCATACTGTAATCACATTTTTTCTCAACAAAGTATTGAAGAAAAATTGAAAAAAAAATAATCACAACTCCCCAGTCAATCTTTATTCAAAATTTTACTTTCATGTAGATGTGTTCTTTCATTAAAATATCAAAGGAAAAACAAAAACTGAAGACAGATCACGTATCCCATTTAAAACATTTTGAGTCCTCATGTAAAATTAGGCATCCGCCTTTGTATTGGTTTCACGATTAACAGTCACATTATGATATATCCTAAAGAATACTTATGGAATTGCATGTTGAGGTTCGCATTAAACCACTAAAGTGATTATAATCGATGCCGGTTCAACTGAGAATTGGCGCTCTTTGCACCATCCGAGATCATTATCATGCACCGGTCATATGTAAATACAAATATGTCTCATTGAACCTTGAACTACGTTAACTATAAAGTGACATTCACTGTGTCAAAGGTGTGCCAATTGTTCATGATCACGCGAGATAGAGATGACTCAATGAATCATTAGGCAAATACCTCATACCTCGTTACACATCTTTCATTTGTCTCAAATCGATTGGCTGGAGTTGATTACAATAGATGTTCTTCGTGACGGCTAAAAAGGTATTTGATGCTTTCAAGCAACAAACCGGGGAACCAAATGCTTTTGGTCTCCTCCCGAGGACTACAGATGAGAAAAAAGGGCAGACACGCTACCGACTGAGACAAACCACAGACAAAAGCAGGTAAGTAGACATCGAAAACAGCATATCAAAATTTGATCTAGTACCATGGAAAATCGCAACATCTGAAAGATGCAACGAAACTAAGAAAAAATGTATGCATATAAAGGAGTAAAATTACAAAAGCGAATGGAATGCTCCTAATGGACCATACAGCTTAAAACTGGCATCCTGCACATTAAATAAGTAAAGAAACTAAAGAGATATACTAAAGGAATTTTGATCGTGTTCTATTTTTTTTTAAGATAGAAATTTAATTTCTGCATGTTATATCATAATGATTAACGGCAATGCTATGACTAGTACATATTATTCTATTTATTTCACTGCGAATGAAATGTAACGTACGTAACCTATGGTATATGAACTAAACGAAATGTAAAGCCAGGAATACTTCAAATAATATGTATGCACCGAGCCAATCAAACAAACAAGGCATCATTAAAAATATTTTATCCCCTATTATATACCTCGACTAAAGCGGAAGGATTCACTGAAATACATCCTTTTTAGTAGGTTAAGTGTTATAACAGATGTGAAGAGTTTCTTCCGCTTTAGTCCTGTGCTTGCAAAATCACTAACTATGGAGCTTTATCCCTAGTTTAAGGCAACATTTTCAGTTACGTGTCTATTGGGCTTTTCTTTTAGATATCTTAAATAAATGACCGTGCAACTCTGGAAATAAATCTGCGACAAGAGGATAGACTTATATGTTTATCTGATGATAGGGGAGAGGTTTTTTTACTAGGATATTTCCTTGCCCATTGTAAAATCTTTCCTGGAACAATTGCAGTTGCTCAGGTGACTTTCTTGCCCCCTTTCTTATCTCTGTTTTAACTTTTTTTTTTTACTGTTTTAACTATGTAGTTTGTGTGGGTTTTTTTTTTTTTTTTTTTAGGACGGGATTTAAACCTCTCCGTGTCAAGACCTTACTCATGCTGGACCAGTTTCTCTTGATATTTTCAGTTTCAAATCAACTAAATTTTATAGTTCATCATGATATCTCTTACAGGATGAACTTTCCTTCATGTGTCAACTCCTCATTATATAATTATCTTGATCCTTTTTCATCTTTTACATTTTCCGACTCATTTTTAATAACTACATTTAAATTCTCACTGGCCTACACCTAATAATTATTGTATGCAGCCACACGCGTGTGTATTCATCATGCAGGAATAATGCGTGTGGTTGCATCGGTTTCCATTGTCCTAGTGGCTGGCTGTGGCGCAACTATCATTTAAAATTTGTGTACAATTTCGCCTCATCTGTGTCATGGAAGTCCAAAAGCTACATTGTTTCTGATCATATACTTTAAAAGAATAAGTGGATCTCGCAAATGTCATAGGCTCCACTCCTTAGGCTGGAAAGGTGGAACCAAGTGCTGAAATCCCATCTTTTGGAGCTAGAATGTACACAAGCAATACTTTTTACAAAACAGTTGCAATAGCAGTTACATATCTCAAGTGCACACCACGTTTTTTTTTTTTTTTTTACTCAATGATCGTTTAAAATATTATACACAACTTGTTGTGTAACCTGGGGTTTAATCAACTATTGAATGGAAAGTAATACACAACACTGTGCAAAAATTTACACAACCTGAGTTGTCTATCTATAATTACACTAAAATTAGCGTGGTTTGTATAGTACACAGGGGTTGTGTTAAGTTGCGTGAGAATACTTACTTTACACAAGTGTATATTTCTAATCAGCAGTTTATGCGGCGTATCATATGAGTCTTCTTTTTTTCAATCCTTTTGTTTGTGATAGTTATGTTTGTTTTAAGGTAACAAGAGGACACTAAGTCCTGAAATCAGTTCTTGAATTTTGTGCTTCGTATGTATCACGTTACCTCGTTTTATAGACCACAATGATTACATTTTGATAGTTGTATCAGTGTAGGAGTCGCATGTGAAGTTCTGATAATTTATACATGCTATCAACGTATTATAGAAAACATACTGCGACAACCAAACGCTACATTTAAACTAGTAGACAAGACATGTGGCGGAATTTTCTCTCTCAAACGCTCACAGTAAATGAGAAACAATATTATTACAGGCAGATTGCTATCAAATGTGCAAGGA
The DNA here is from genome assembly GCA_033980235.1 of Diadema setosum. NCBI lineage: Eukaryota > Metazoa > Echinodermata > Echinoidea > Diadematoida > Diadematidae > Diadema > Diadema setosum. The sequence continues at coordinate 96,455 of CM067065.1, forward strand.
TACAGTGTAATACACGAGGGAATTATGACTTAGGAAACATCACTACCAGACTTATCATTTTCTCTCTTTTTTTTTTCTTATACCCGCATTATTAATTCATTCATTCTTTCATTCATTCATTCATTTTTCATTTCCATCAGATACATATAAATATATTACAGAAATTGAATACAAGTACATACATTTCATCATAATGCAAAATAAAGGATAAGTTTACAGAAAAATCGTAAGTATACGAAAATGTTGCAAATGGGGAGGAATGCTAAAAAGCTTGGCTTCTAGGGTGCATTCCCCCCACACGTAATACACGATATTATATGATCGATTGACTGGTGTACACTGAAAATAGATGAAACAATGAAACTAAGACAAAAAGACCTATAACTAACCTAACTAATCCGAAACAAAAACCCTGAACAAATCCCTACACTAAGTCACTGTCAGGCCGGAAGAGAGAGGAGAGAAAGAGAGACAGAGAGGGAGAGAAACAGAGAGGGAGAGAGAAATAGAGAGAGAGGGAGAGAGAGTGTGTGTGTGTGTGTGAGAGAGAGAGAGAGAGAGAGAGAGGGAAAGAAAGAAACTTATTACGTGGAGTGAAGATAAATGACCAAAAAAAAAATAGAAGAAGACAACTTCATTAAATATTAAATCATAAGAAAACGTGATTAATAGCATTGTCTTTAACATGACACCTCACTTGCTATGTTTGGGTATTCTCGAATGTGCAAAACAGCTGAGTACTGGGACAGACCAAAAGTGAAAAGTCGCAACAATTCTGTCATTGATAATGTACAGTTCTGATAAAAAAAAAGGCTACTGGAATAAGCAATGCTGAAATGAAATCACTTTCAAAAACTCTCTTTTCCTGGACATTAGACAACTGTTTGGTCAACCTTAATGTTTAATTTTATAATGCAGGTACTAATGCAGTTTCTATTTTATGGATGAAGCCTGGAATCTAATGATAATCTCACATTGCATTCTTTTCAAGGACATTCCTTCCCTGAAAAAACAAAGTAAATGGGAATTATACTGTTTGACATAACACGTTTGCTCTATTTTGCAACATTTCACATTTGACCTTTCCTCATACTCAGTCATACTGTGCATTCCATGGTGCAGGAATGTATAATGTAAACAGCTGATGATGATGCCGATGATGAAGAAGAAACAGCATTTTCATAGCGCCAGTTATCTGTAGAAACATTTAAAGGCGCCCAACTCCCACAAAATATCACACATCGTTCACAAAGTTGCTTTAAATAAGGTCCTCAGTTCAGACTTGAAGGTATTGGGGTTGTTGCAATTCCGAAGCTGGACTGGTAGAGAGTTCCACAGACTTTGCGCAACAGAAAAGAAGAATCTACCACCATATATATTTTTGGCGGGTATTTGGGAAGTTACAGTGGGTTGTCGGTGTAAAGAAAATTAATCAGGCTTTCTCATTTATTTAACTTATTTTATTTCTTATTTATGATACATCAAATTTGAATTACAGGACTTTTTTGAGGAGCTTAGATTATTGCATTAATTTGTGTGAATTTATACTAAAGCAACACCTTTGCACATGACTACCCCCTCCATATCATGAAAAGCAGGTGTGTACTGCAACATTGCCCGTTTATTGAAATATTCTCTTGTAAACGTCATTTCACAGGAGGGTATTTTTCTAGTTGGTTGATCTGAATGTCCACATCATTTTTCTTTGTTTAAGTAGGATTATACCGGTATGTGTTTTGCGGAAAGGGCAAAGAGGGTTTTTGCGACACGGATTGTCGCCCCCGTCACGGATTGTCGTCTGGCGACAATCCGTGACGTTTGTGCAGTTCCCAGTTTTTTACCTCGAAGGCGACAATCCATGATGGCAAAAAAAAATTTGTTGCGACACGGATTGTTGCCCCGTCAAGGATTGTCGCCCCGGGTTCGGGGTGGTTCCTCCGATCTTTGGTGGGATGGGTATAAAGCCCTGGTAACAACTCGCCGTGCGTGTTTTTGGTCCGTACGTTCTTGGCGGAGGCCACGGCATTCACGTTTTTTTTCTAAAAACGTGGGGAGGAAGTGACTAGTGCAGGGAGGAAGTACTTCAACGCACGACACTCGCATGGTTGCGCAGGGTGTAAGTACGTGGCCCGCACGCCCACGCCTGGCCATGAGGGGTTACGTGCATCGTACGTTGTGCACATGGTAAGTGAGTTGTACGTGCTTACAACTTCCAATCTGCGTGCGATTGCCACATTCTCTTGCGGAGGCTGTTATTACACGTGCTGCTCACGTACGGTATCCCTACTCTCTCGCATGTTGTAAGTGCGTGCAAGTGCGAGTTTTTTTTTTTTTTTTCACCGTCAGATGCTAGGGGTAGGCCTAATTATAGGATCACCTTCCGAGGTTCTTCAGATGTATAATCATACGTCTTCTTCATACGTGTAAATGGTAGTTTAACCTCCTGTGTGTCATATTCATTTCATGTCTATAGGTTTTTATATTTTGTCGAAAGAAAATGAGATTGAAATAAATGAACTAAATGAAATATGTGAAATGTGTGCATATTTTGACTCACTGACAGAGAAAGGGTTAATAGGCTATATCAGGTATAGGACATAGGTTACATCACGTATAAAATGGCATTGTATACCTGATGTAGGCTAATAGGCTACTCTCAATATCAGGTATACAATGACATTGTATAACATCATTTTGGTTGAAACATCCTAACACATTGGCACTGGAGGTGAGATGCATATGATTTGCTGTTATGAAGTCTACCATCTTTATACCCAGTTTCAGAGGTGGTGGCATTTCAGCCATGGAGACATTTTTTAGCTAGATTTATCAGCATATTACTAGAACAATGAATGTAGGCCTATGCATGTTTTGCAGTGTTATCTGAGTGTGAAGGTGTCACGTTTGCAATTAAGGCCCTATTTAAGGTAATACTGTCATAGAAATTTCTTCCTTGCTTAATTTCAAAATATACACATTCTCAATTTCAGAAAATGGTACTGACGTTATCACTGTTCTGCATACACAATGATGGTCAATGCCATTTAACCACGCTTGTGCAGCTCTTAAATGTAACAATTTTTCAAAACTCCAAAAACCTGGTCACTTCATGTACTAACCACTCAGAGCTCAAGATTTCTATAATATGCTTTGCTTCTTCAAGCAGTTTTTGACTCTGTCTTATGTGCCGCAAAATATGATACAAGTGTGTGTGTGTATATATATATATATATATATATAATAATGATAACTTCGAAAGAGTTTTGAAAGCCCTTTCTAGTGATATAACAATCATTTTTCTTTGTATGCGATTTTTTCGATCCCATAATCCCTTACAGGGCATTTCTGCCCGGTAGGTGAAATAGAACAGTATGAATATACTTGTATAATTGCCAACATCAGGACATCTTGGAGACGAAATGATGACACTCTTCCGTCGGCTCGGCTCGTGTACATTGCAGAAATCACTGCGCACAACTTGCGTTTTAAGTGCGGAGCAGGTGCTTATTCGGCAAGTTCGGTACGGTCTGCGTGCTCTGTTGAACAGTTGAACTCAGGGAAGTGTCGAATAAGCACGGGCTGCGCGCATATTACGTGCTCAACACGTACGTGCTACGTGCGCCGTCCGTCGAGCAAGTGACGGTGGGACAATTTTTAAAAAGACGCACGGAGTCAGTGCGTTGTACGCACGTTCGCTGTAGAGGACACGTACGTTGCCCGCACTTAGGGTGAATCCGTAGCCCGAACGCAGCGAAAGTTCCGCGTGTCCTAAAAGTGCTACGGTGTCTGCGTGCTCCAAAATCCGTACTGAGGCGGTACATACTACGTACGGATCCCCAAAATTTGCCCACGTTTTTGCAAGTAGACAGCACGCACTTGCAAGTACGGCGAGTTGTGACCACGGCTTAACTGGTAAGTTATGCGTATGTGTGCGTATGTGTGCGTGTGTGTGTGTGTGTGTGTGTTTGTTGTGAGCTGCATGATATGTGCTGTGTATGATTTGTAGGTGCGTACAATAAGTGACTTGTGTATGAGTTTCCGTATTGTTGTTGTTGTGTGTGTGTGTGTGTGTGTGTGCTTGGAGTATAATAATACAATCTTATGTAGAAACTGTGCATGTGTGGTGGTTGTATAGTGGTAGTGGTCATGGGTGCCGGAAGTGGGGGGGGGGGGGCAAACCCCCCCCCAAAAAAAAAAAAATAAATAAAATAAAATAAAAAATAAAATAAAATAAATAAATGAATAAATAACTAAATAACTAAATAAATAAATAAATAAAAATAAATACAATAAAATAAATATACAATAAATAAATAACTAAATACATAACTAAATAAATAAATAAATAAAAATAAATACAATAAAATAAATATATGATAAACAAATAAAATACAAATACATGTAGGGAAATTTATAACTAAGACTAGTAATTCTAACTCTCACAAATGTTTAGACATTCATTTCTCGTTGTATGTGAGCAGATTTATCTCAACCGCATTCAACGGTAACCGTTGCAGTTTTTAGAGGTCTTTGGCTATGGAAAATCGTGTAAATATCAAAATGTTATAGCTTTAAGCACTGGCGGATTTAGAGGCGGGCACAACTGGCCCATGCCAACCCTCCTTTTGAAGCAACTTTTTTTAAACATTCTTCTTTGTTTTGTAATTTTTATGCGTGTGCACCCCCCTCCATCCCTTGAGAAAAAAAAAAGAAAAAAACTTCCATACGTCCCTCTTCCACCGCTAGTTGTTACTAACGTGACACCTGACGTATAGGTAGCGCTCCCGGAAAATAGTTTTAACCCCCTCCCGCACCGCCGCCCCCCCCCCCCCTTCTTAATTTCCAAAGTGAAAAAATATAGCTACAAACGGCAGTGTTTGGACTGTAAAATGCCAAAATTTTCAAGCTCGCTCACTTCGCTCGCTCGCATTCAATCGCTATGCCATTCTCCTCATGTTGCTGCCAGTAATTACCAGCAGTTGCGTCCGGTGCGCCCCCCTTAATTTCCAAAGCGAAAAAAGTATAGCTACAAACGGCAGTTTTTATACTGTAAAATGTAAAAATGTTCAAGCTCGCTTCCATTTAATCGTTGTGCCATTGTAAAAGAAAATGTTACTGCCAGTAATTGCCAGCAGTTGCGCCTAGGCAGCCGCCCCCCCCCCCGCCCTTAATTTCCAAAGCGAAGAAAAAAAATATACCTACAAACGGCAGTTTAGGGACTGCAAAATGTCAACATTTTCAAGCTCACTCACTTTGCTCGCTCGCATTTAATCGTTATGCCATTTTCCTATTGTTGTTGCCAGTAATTGCCAGCAGTTGCACCCCTGTGCGACCCCTTAATTTCCAAAGCGAAAGATATAGCTACAAACGGCAGTTTTTGGACTGTAAAATGTCAAAATGTTCAAACTCGCTCGCTCGCATTTTATTGTTATGCAATTCTCCTGATGTTGCTGACAGTGCTTGTCGTTTCACACCGTCATTCCATAATCCATGCTGGAAAACTTACAATATTGCTCAATGACTGCGTTGTTTGGTCTTGGTCTCCTGAGCCTGTTTAGCCTAGTGTCGTTCTCGTGAGCTTTGTTTGCGTATAGACCGGGGGCCCAGAAGATTTATTCAGCTGAAAAGGGTCACACTTTTTGATGGTTTCATCAATATAAGGATGTGGCCAAGGGTGGAATTGCTGGCAAGTCACATCCTGTACCGTAAGCCTAGGGGCCACAAAAAGGGGCCCCGAAAAATGGATCTATTCAGCCGAAGGGGGTCACGGACAAAAGTTGGTGGATATTGTTCCTTTGGGTGTACTTATCATGAAAACAGCAATGCCAGCTATTCTATCCTGTACGGGGCCCCAGACAGTAGCCCCAAAGGGCCCCACCCATATGGTGTTATGCAGCTGAAAAGGGTCACGGCTAATTTCTTTTGCAACGGAAGTAGTTCCCATCAGAGATATCCAAAACACCAATGCCAGCTATTCATCCTGTACGGGGCCCCAGACAGTAGCCCCAAAGTGCCCCACCCCCTATAGGCCCTATGCATACCTACAAACACACACAAACATTGATTTTATTCAGCTGAAAAGAGTCACGGCAACTTTCTTTTGCAATGGAAGTAGTACCCATCAGAGATATGCAAAACACCAAAGCCAGCTATTTTATCCTGTACGGGGCCCGAGACAGTAGCCCCAAATTGCTCACTTCCCCCCCCCCCCCCCCACGCACACATTGATTTTATTCAGTTGAAAAGGGTCACGGAAGTAAGTACCCATTAGAGATATCCAAAGCACCAAAGCCAGTTATTTTATCCTGAACGGGGCCCCAGACAGTAGCCCCAAACTGCCCCCTCCCCCCCCCCTCTACACATACACACACATACACACACATACACACACACACACACACACACACACGTTAGTTTCATTCAGCTGAAAAGGGTCATGGCTAATTTCTTTTGCAATGGAAGTAGTACCCATCAGAGATATCCAAAATACCAAAGCCAGTTATCTTATCCTGTACGGGGTCCCAGACAGTAGCCCCAAACACGGGTAATTTCTTTTGCACTGGAAGAAGTACCCATCAGAGATATTCAACACACCAAGGCCAGTTATTTTATCATGTACGGAGCCCCAGACAGTAGCTCCACAGTGTCCCATCCGTTATACATGTACTGTGAATCAGCTGAAAATAGTCTTACAAATTCTTTTGTAATGTGAATATCAGGGCCTACTGAACAGAGATATCACAAACACCAAAAGCAGGTCATCTTATCCTGTATACGGGGTCCTATAGGTTACAGTAGCAAAACATCCAAGAACATTGCAAAGGAAGCATACTTCTGTACAGTGCACAACCGAGATAACCATTATTATTACGAAAACCAGTCATATCATCCTGTACTGGGCCCGGTACAGTAGCCATAAAGTGCCCCTCCCCACATAATTGTTATGACATCATTTAGCTGAAAAGAGTCATAGTTGTTTTTTCTTTTACAATCGAAGTAGGCCTTAGTTTACATCATAGATACCCAAAACATCAAAGCCAGTTAGGTTTTCACAGCAAATTTCGCACTTTTGTCGGTTCATTTGATAGAAGGTTCGAATTCGTAAAATGGGTATTCAAATTGGCTGGTACCCTGCGTTCATTCAAATTCGCCTTGACTTGCCGAAAAGGGTATTTCAGTCATTAAATTTTGCGAAAGACAGTCAAATTCCAAACGTGTTTATTCAAATTTACTTCATGCTTTTTCTCTTTTTTTTTTTTTTAAGGTGAGAACATTTCAACGTGTCATTCTATATGTGTTTTTGTTTCATCTACAAATTACTGTTATAAAGCAGTAAAAGTATCATATTTTTTATCTAGTATAACTGGATTTGGTTGTTCTGTAACGCTCCTTCTCTTTCATACATGTCATTGTAGGCCTACGTGTACCAGTAATGCAGATTAACTTCATTTTTATAGTCATGGCAGCAAAATAAATGCAGACGTATATCTCTACAAGACATAGAAAGAATTATAAAAAAAAAACAAAACATTTGAGGATCATAACCTTGACTTCCTGGAACTGGCCGACCGCTCGTAATAAAGCGCTCGTAACGGCCAGATAATTTGTGGTTTCTTACGTCTTCGGATTCAATAAGCACGTTAAAAAAACTGTTGTCAAAGTCTCTTAAACGAATACGAAAACATGAAATGTTATGATGCTTACAAAACAATAACTACAATGAAAGAAAATAAGGAAAGAGGTCAAGCATGAACATATCTGTTTAATTGACTGCAGAACATGTTAAATTAGATGCCCAGAAATCAATTTGAATGAACGAGCGCAGCATATACGTGATCACGTGACTATATAATTATGAATTTATGAATGAACGGATGTGGAATGGTGCTTGTCTTTAATTTAAGATATGAATTTCAGTTGAAAAAAGTGTTATTTAGAATAAGGTTAGAGGTAATGTGAATGTTTCAAAATGAATTTGAATGAAGAGATCATGACATTGAACTACCATGTCATCTAGGCTAAATTATTGCTAAATTTAAATCAGCATTAAAGAATTGTATTAAAAAAAGGTGCGAAATTGGCTCGGATGCAGGGCCCTTGACATGTATAGCCCCAAGGTATTCCCACCCCATATATTATGAATTAAGCGTTTTTAGGTGAAAAGAGTCATGTATGCCTATTTTCCTTGGCAGTGGAATTAACAGCTGAGATACGTAAAACACAAACCCATCCAGTTATTTTTGTTCTTTGAGGGGCCCCCAGCCAGTAGCTGGAAAGTGCTCCTGCATTATTTTATTCTAAGTTAAAAGAATCACGGCTATAATTCCTTTTGCAATGGAAGTAGTACTCAACGAGGTATCAAAAACACCGAAACCGGTTATAGCTGTACGAGGACCCACGGAGTGTTCCTAAAGTGTCCCCACATTGTTAATCCACTATCAAGATCTGCATCCCGATCTATTCAATCTTTCAGATCGGGAGAGAGCGGCAAAAGTGCACGGGGACCGGGGGCACCGTAGCAAGAGCGTTTTGGTGATGGGGTTGGATCTGGCAATTTTACAGATCGGGAAGAAATTTTTAACTTGTTCAAAATTTCCTCCCCATCTCCCCATCAAGATTGACCTATTTTGAATCGTAGCTCAAACGGGGAGAGAGCAGTGACAGTGTAAATACCGCGGGATGAGCTTAACAATTCCAGGTTCTTCTGACCGTATAGTAACAGCGGCACAAGAACGGGAAGTAGTCTAAACTAGACACCAACGTGGTCCCGCTGCTGCGCCGCTTTCTTGATCAAAGCACGACCTTCCCGCTTTAACGACGCTCTTACCAAGTTCTCTACTCTCATATAAAATCAAGGCGTGTTCCTACGACGCTTCATTCCTGCTTCGATAACGCTGTTGGCCGCTTTAGCTACGCTGTTCCTACGCTTTCCCAGACTCAATTACGCATGTCTTCCGCTCTCGCCGCTCTAAAATCGAACGTAGCCGATACGCTGGAAAATATTTGCCAGAACAGCAAAACTGATGATGATGAGGACTCGCAAAAATGAAGACGAAGGAGCGCATATTTAAGAAGAAGAAGAGATGAAGACAAAGAAGAGAGGAAAGCAAAGCACTTTGGAGCAACTGTCTGGGGCCCCGTGCAGGATAAAATATTTGACTTTGGTACATATTTCGGCTATCCGATGGGTACTACTTCCATTGCAAAAGAAATTAGCCGTGACCCTTTTCGGCTGAATGAAACCAATGTGTGTGTGTGTGTGTGTGTGTGTGTAGGGGGGGGGGAGGGCACTTTGGGGCTACTGTCTGGGGGCCCGTACATGTGTTTTGAGTATCTCCAATGAGTACTACTTCCGATTGCAAAAGAAAGTAGCCGTGACACTTTTTAGCTGAATAAAATCAATGTGTGTGTGTGTGGGGGGGGGGGGGGGGAGGGAGGGGGTAAGGGGGCAATTTGGGGGCTACTGCCTGGGGCCCCGTGCAGGATAAAATAACTGGCTTTGGTGTTTTGGATATCTCTGATGGGTACTACTTCCATTGCAGAAGAAATTAGCCGTGACTCTCATCAGCTGAATAAAGTCAATGTGTGTGTGTGTGTGTGTGTATGTAGGGCCTATAGGGGTTGGGCACTTTGGGGCTACTGTCTGGGGCCCCGTACTGGATAAAATAGCTGGCATTGGTGTTCTGGATAATTATCTCTGATGGGTACTACTTCCATTGCAAAAGAAATTAGCCGTGACCCTTTTCAGCTGAATAACATCATATGGGTGGGGCCCTTTGGGGCTACTGTCTGGGGCCCCGTACAGGATAAAATAGCTGGCATTGCTGTTTTCATGATAAGTACGCCCAAAGAAACAATATCCACCAACTTTTGTCCGTGACCCCTTTCGGCTGAATACATCCATTTCTCGGGGTCCCTTTTTGTGGCTCCTAGGCTTACGGTACAGGATGTGACTTGCCAGCAATTCATTTTATTGACCCTTGGCCACATCCTTATATGATGAGACCATCAAAAAGTGTGACCCTTTTCAGCTGAATAAATCCTCTGGGCCCCCGGTCTATAGTGTCGATCTCTTGGGCTTTGTTTGCATCGTGTCGGTCTCGTTAGCCTTTTGTGCGTAGTGCCGAACTCATGGGCTGTATAACCCCTTGCCTTAGATTACTTGATGTCGAACTCGTGAACTGTAGTACGAGTGGGCTGTAGGACTTGTGTGTGGTATGATTCGTGGGATGTATGACTCGTGGGTGTGGGTCTCGTGACGTGCACCCGACCCTACATGCGCAAAAGAAACGTAGTCTTCATACCCATTTGCTGAAGGGATGCACGCAGATTAAAATTATTACAAGAGAATTCTTAGATGAAACAGACAAGTCTCAATACAGGCAGATCAAATTATGATCATAATCGACGTGAAACATTTTCGACATGTTTGCATCAGTGTGTTTCACATTGTTCACAATTTTTGCATAAAATTATAATTATTAATATTATTTTGCAACAGGAACATTGACTCGCTCACACTCGTGATCTGTATTGGTAATTACTGTCGAATTAAAGAGGTCAGAACCTCGCTTTTATATATTAAAAAAACAATGTACAATGATAAAGTTTTGCAGTGTCAGTATCTGCAATTTGAAATTGCATACAAAACGTTTCAAAGAAGCAGATAAAATGCATCCCATATCACGTTAATAACGATAACTGTTATGTCGATAGCTCAGTCTTTCTTTTTTTTTTCTAGTTCTCTATGAAATTTTCATGAAGTGCTAAGCTTCTTTGTTTTGGCTAAGTCGCTCGGTCAATTATTTAGATATAAAGAAATCGGGTTTTTAGTCTTTTTCTTCCGTGAGTTCACAAGTCAAAATGATTTTGCGATCACTGAGTAACAATGATTCAATTCAATTCAATATAAACTTTATTTTCACTTTTCTTTTCTTTTTTACCAACAGAATGTACAAGAAACAATATTGTAAGTTTGACATGTGAGTAATAGAATATACATAACCAGACAGTATTAACAACATGTTCATGATTCGTGATCTGTATTGGTAATTACTGTCGAATTAAAGAGGTCAGAACCTCGCTTTTATATATTAAAAAAACAATGTACAATGATAAAGTTTTGCAGTGTCAGTATCTGCAATTTGAAATTGCATACAAAACGTTTCAAAGAAGCAGATAAAATGCATCCCATATCACGTTAATAACGATAACTGTTATGTCGATAGCTCAGTCTTTCTTTTTTTTTTTCTAGTTCTCTATGAAATTTTCATGAAGTGCTAAGCTTCTTTGTTTTGGCTAAGTCGCTCGGTCAATTATTTAGATATAAAGAAATCGGGTTTTTAGTCTTTTTCTTCCGTGAGTTCACAAGTCAAAATGATTTTGCGATCACTGAGTAACAATGATTCAATTCAATTCAATATAAACTTTATTTTCACTTTTCTTTTCTTTTTTACCAACAGAATGTACAAGAAACAATATTGTAAGTTTGACATGTGAGTAATAGAATATACATAACCAGACAGTATTAACAACATGTTCATGTCTACATGATCAGTACAAAAAAGCTACATACAATCTGTATACACTCTGCAAGGAAAAAAAAAGGTAGAGGTACCCACTCAAAAGACTATGCTTGTATCATGTGGTCACCTCTGAGAGAAAAGGGGAAATAAGGGGGTGAAAAGCTTGCATAGGAAAGGAGTTCCAATATCTTTGTCCAACACAAATACAACTGAGCTTGCAAGGTTCTTAACAGAGGTAAATGAAATTCGTTTGACTGTCTTGTTGAACATCTACAGGGTGTCTCTAAAAAAAGTAAACCCAACTTCAACGGCAAATTTTCAGAAAACTATAAAATATTTACACATTATTTTTTCATGGTTACATAGTCCAATAAGTCCTCTGTCCAATGATACCACGTATGTTATGTATCTCTCATGCATGACTGAGCATGATTCAACTTAGTGAATGGGTGTGAAATCATCACTGTGGCAAGAGTTCCGTGATCAGCATACTTTCTCACATTGTACCAAATGGCTCTTTGTGTTGGAGGCTGCCTGTCGGGGAACTGCACCCGAAAAGCCTCTTGAACTTCCACGCAACTTCTTGTTTCCTGGTGTCGAGTTACCAGGAATACTCTCTGCTCAATTGTCAACTGTACCATGTTTGGAAAGCATGTGAAGTGTGCCTGTGTCAGGAACAACCTTTGCTGACAAAAATTTAACTTAAATATGCCCTGAATGCATGACAATAGCAAGAAATAACTTGCCACAGTGATGATTTCACACCTATTCACTAAGTTGAATCATGCTCAGTCATGCATGAGAGTTGCATAACCTATGTGGTATCATTGGATAGAGGACTTATTGAACTATCTAACCATGAAAAAATAATGTGCAAATATTTTATAGTTTTCTGAAAATTTGCTGTTGAAGTTGGGTTTACTTTTTTTAGAGACACACTGTATAGTATGTCCGGTTACACATAAACATGGAATTGAAAATAAACGGGAGGCAATTATTATTATAAGTATTTTGTGTTTTTATTATAAGTTTTTATTATGATTCTAGTCATACGCGACCGTTTAGTAGTTCAATCCATTTTCAATCAGTCAAATATGACATCTACTTATGGCAAATAAATCTCTTTTTTTTTTCATTCAAATTCGGAGAAAGCACTCCAATTTTGCGAAGCTGTCATTAAATTTTGTAAGAGGCAGAGATGTGATTATCCAACCCCTCAATGGAATTGTAGCACTCAATCTTGATTAGGAGGAAGGTATTTCATGCAAGAAAAGCATGAAATGTTCTTGTCTTATCTCATCATTGATGTAACATATTTTTCATGTAACTATATGGTTTAAACACTTATCGTACCTGTGTCTTTCCTATATCTGAAATACATTCATTCCTATTAAAGTTTGCCCATCTACGTAACATAGCGGTCACATGTGCCGAATTCCAAGCTATTATGCTCAAAGACTGAGGAAATTTGCTAAATTCACAATTTGTTGTATTGTATTCTTTTCGGTGAAAAATGCAGTTACCATGGCTACGCATTGTTAAACATCGACAGAAGACGTGTTCTGCATCTATATATATATACATATATACATATATATATATATATATACACTCAACAAAAAAAGTAAGTTCCCCCCTAGCATTTTTGGATATATCTCAAAAAGTATTTTACCGATTTTTCATAATTCAAACGGAAATGGATAAGGACTTTCATAATACTCATAATATGAGTGGCAAATCATTGCCACCAGATATCATTATTGGTGTGAAAAAAATGCATTTTATGTCAAAATGCATGGAAACAAAAGTTGCACTTTAGTGATTAGCATTGATTTTTACACAAATAATCAAATAGATAAGAATTCCATTTTTAAAGACCGTTGTTTAGTAGATGAACCAGGGGCGATGGCGGATGTATTTAATGACTTCTTTGTTAACCTCGGGCCAGATCTTGCCAGCAAAATACCGCATTCACGGACACCTTTTCATTCGTTCTTAGGGGATAGGAATGCACAGACTTTTTTTTCGTTCCTATTGTTGATGATGAAATTAAAGAAGTTGTTTGTAAAATGAATGATAAGAAGAGTACAGGTGATGATGGTATCTCAATTTTTCTTTTAAAAAATGTGATAAATGAAATAGTTTCTCCTCTCGTTTATATTTTCAATCAATCTTTATTAAGCGGAAAATTTCCTGATAAAATGAAAGTCGCTAGAGTTGTTCCTATAATCATACAAAAAGGGTCCTAAAGAACATGTTAATAATTATCGCCCTATATCTCTTTTAACTTCAATTTCAAAAATTCTGGAAAAGCTTGTTCATAAAAGAACTCTTAGATTTCTTATTAATTGTAATATTCTTTCGAATTTTCAGTTCGGTTTCAGAAAGCAACACAGCACAACCCACGCTGTATTGGCTTTTATTGATAAAGTGGCACATGCTCTTGACGATGCTTCACACACCATCGGTGTTTTTATTGATTTCTCGAAGGCTTTTGACACGATAGACCATGATATTCTCCTTTATAAGTTAAGCCATTACGGCATTCGCGGAACGGCTTACAATGGTTTAGAGATTATCTCACTGATAGAAAGCAGTATGTTTATCTTAATGGTCATGAGTCCTCAATGAAATCACTTATACATGTGGTGTCCCCCAGGGTTCCCTACTCGGCCCGCTACTATTCATCTTGTACATAAATGACCCCCAAAATTCATCAGAGATTCTTTCTTTTATATGCTTTGCAGATGACACAAATTTATTTCTTTCACATCGTAATTCTAATACGCTTATTCATATGTTAAACAGCGAATTGAAACTTGTTCAGTCCTGGATTCATGCCAACAAGTTATCACTAAACATTGATAAAACATATTATATGCTGTTCAGTAACTCTTTGCAATTTATTCCTGGTCATGTTCAAATTAATGGCATTAATTTAACGAAGGTTGATAGTGTTAAGTTTCTAGGACTGTATATTGATAGCGATTTATCTTGGAAGTCTCACATCATCTTTTTAACCAAAGTTTTATCTAGGAATGCAAGAATTCTAAATAAACTGAAAGATGACTTCCCCACCAATATATTGCAAATTATATACTCGACTATGATTTCCCCTTACCTCAACTACGGAATACTGGCATGGGGTAACACGACCCAGTCTTTGCTTGACTCGCTCTTTCTCTTACAAAAGCGCGCTATAATTAATAAGACTGGGTATCTATCTCATACAGATGAATTTTTCCATAAGAACAAAATTTTGAAATTGTCAGATTTGTTTTATTACAATTTAGGGATATTCATGTACAAATTATCCAAAAATGATCTTCCTGATATTTTTTTGCATATGTTTAAAAGAGATTACTCTATTCATAACTATCCCACCCGCCAACGTGACGATTATCACCTACCACGTACCCGAACCATTTTTGCGAAAAAAAAAACAATTATGTATACAGGTCCGAAGTACTGGAACGATCTCCCCATAGAACTCGCAAGTTGTTTGTCTTTGTCGACCTTCAAATACAAATTAAGACATAATTTATTGAATAATTACATTGCGTAAGTCCATTGAAATTTCCTTCTTTCTTGTTTATGTGCCTTTCCTGCTGTGTTGGTTGTTGTTATTCAAATCAGTTAAGCCTCTCTGTTTGCGCTCTTAAATTCTTTCACACCAGTACCCCTTTTGGTACCCTAAGACTTCGGAACGCGTGAACAACTGGCTTGTTGTATTCCCCTTAGTGCTATACTGGCTGGTAATTTTAATTCTAATTCCAAATTTTCTTTGAATGTTAGTACTTGTATGATCACTCTTTAGGTTTCCCGTATCTCCTCCGAGGACTCGCATGTCGAGTTGTTCTCTTTTCACCATTATTCAAATCATACTACTACACTATTGTCAACATTGTTAAATCAACTGTTCTTACATACTGCAGAATGTGGTTGTCTGTATATCACTATTAAAGGGACTGGGAAGGAGTGTTCGGTTGTGCAAAACATGCGAAAGAGAAGGTGTTTTGGGTATAAAATGAAAGGTAGATATGTAACTTAACATGTGTCAAAATATCTTGGAAATCGAAATCTTCTCAAATGTTTTAAAAAGCGAAAAACAAAACATACTTCGATAATCGATCCTTCGATACGATGGCGATACGTATTTGAATTGGGGAATACTGCTTGTTGACTGCGGACATCAAGCCAACTTACAGCGAAATCAAGCCAACATGCCGAGTGAGCTGCGGAACTACAGCTGTACTAGTAGTTAGAGCACGTTAGTTAGAGCAAGCTAGCTCTGACGGCTGGCTGTGCCTATGGGCGCGGCGGCGAGCGGTGGCCGCACTTCACTTGCCATAACTCGCATCATACACAGTGTGCAGTGCTTCTAAGCTCAAGAGCTAGCTGTAGCTGTACGATCTTGCATGATGTGTACGAGTGTATGATCAGAGTTCGCGTTGTGTTTTCATTTGATGAGAGCGCTAACCTAAAATCAAAGGACTCCTAGATCCTCCGATTTTGATTCACATGTCCTTCTTCCAAGATACTATGAGAGATAGTTCTATCGTCGGAAGACTCGGTAGGCTACGTATCCTAAAAGCCATCAAACTCCATTACAAGATTCTTCATTGAGAAGTACGAGTACCGAAAGCGGGATAGGTGAACGCGGTACAGTACTACGTAACCCGACCAGACGCCGGGCTGTTTATACAGCGACTGGGCTGTGCCTGTAGCTGTACGTAGAAACTTTTCCGGGTAAGGACACAGCCCAGTACGCAGTTAGCTGCCGTGCTTCGCACGGCGTCTGGTGACCTGGTCGGGCTACTTGGAAAAAAAAAAATCAACGAAATCTCAATTATTGATTACAATTACTCGAAACACAAACGGGTTGTGTTATTACATGTACATGTAAATACATATCTTAAACTTTTCATGCACATTGTCAAGAAATGCAATCTTCATGGCAAACCCATTTTTTTTTTTTTTTAGTTCTTCAAAGATTTGAAACACAAGGAGGCTAGAGAAGTACCAAGTACCATGTTATATCTAAACTTGCATTGGATCTAACCAATAGTTCATTTTTATTACCGGTACAATTTGTCATGTATTCGTAATTTCAAATGTGACTTAGTTGTAACATTTATTGTGGATGATTTTCTTCACAACTGACACATGCACTGAATAGGTTAGAAAATTGGTCATTGGTATGGCTTAGGCCTACCTTTTTTCTGTATGAATAGGGTTAATAGGAATTATTTCACAGATACACACAAAAATGTTGGGAATCAGATCATTTTCAGTCTTCTAGACTGAATAATGTGACACCTGTAATAGTCTAATAACTAATCCAACAATATCTGAGGCTACCTTACACATTTTCTTATTCATCATGCAATGCAACCACGCATGATGCAATATGTCTTGTTCACCTACAAGGCGAAAAGACACAATAAATAATCTGTTCAAGTCAATAATTTCCACATAGGCCAACAACATTCACTCAGTTTTATCTAGAACCCTGATTAGGTTTTTATCATCAGAACACATTTTTTTTTCTCAGCGGTAAATTGATGCTTAACAATTACTACACAGGTATGAATATCTTGTTCTGATATTTCAGTGAATAAAAATCTAACACATTTCTTATGTAGGGCTCGGGTTCGCTTAGCTCTCTAGCACTCGTCACACTTAAAGCAAACTAGGGCAGCACACATGTGTTACTTGGAAAGAGTCCCCTGGCTAACTAACTTGTAGCCAGTTTATTCTACACATAATTTGGCATGGGTTTACATGTAAATGTGGGTTGTAACAAATATTCATACACAAAATCAACGTAACAAAACACGCAAATAAGGAAACAAAGGTTAAAACTAAATATTCATAATACGAGTATGATGGTGTGTAGGCGTGGGTGATTTAGGCATGATTTCAGTATTACAGGGAACAATGGGTGAGAAGTGAAAGAGTGGAAAATGTCATGTGATATGTGGTGTGTCTGTGATAGGTGGGATGCGTGGATGAATGTAAATGTGAATACTACTGTATGTGTGGGTTGACGTATCTATGTGTAGAGGGGTGGTACCTGTTATAACATAAGGGGGAATACACTTATAATAAATGGTTCAAAATAAATCCCTACACTTACACTGTACGTTATACTACCATGCATACATATAAAATTTCATGTGTACATATAAATTGCATGTGTACATGGGGCCTACATTAGAAGTTGTGTGTACCAGGGTACACTGACCTTACATATTCTTTTATCTTTGCATGAATACAGTGTATTTGCATTTGGTGTTGCATCATGAGCACAGGTTCTAATTGCAAATGTGCTACATGTAGAAACTGCTCTCACAGTAATGTGATGTGATATACAATGTAGAGATAACAAATCTGTGCTGACGACTTGCATGTAGGCCTATATCTTTTAAATATGAAATGTCATAATAGAAATAGTTGTATAGCAAAGATTGCCAATTGACGCAGGTAAGGTAGTCATTTGCAAAAAAAAAAAGAAAAACACTGCTCAGCATTCTGTCATTAGTCAATTTTGGCATCTACACATTATACTCCTATCATATTGAACAATTATGATAATAATATAGCATGTAAATTAAAAAAAAACCCCTAACAAATGCAACCACTTTCAAATAACTTGCACATTTGCAGGGGAAAAAATTAAGTGAAGGTCCAAGAATCAATGTCACATGGTTTAATGACTTCAAGTACAAAGAACACTATACTATTTCAGTGAGGAGACCTTCTACATATTGCATTGTCAAAACACATTCAGTTTAGGGTTTTAGCGTATACAATTATATCAGAAGAACATCATGTAGGGACCTACCAAAATGTTATATTACAATGTATTTTTATATCTATGTGAATGAAAACTGAACATCTTGTTTGAAGTACTTCCAACACATTTGTTTATCAAAATTCATACCTTTTTTGGCTATAGAATATAGATGCAATGAATATTACAAGGGCACAAACTCCATTTACCACAAAAATATTGTCCTCATAATAATGTGATTTGATAGAGTTATCACAAAATTATGTGCTGAAAAAGTGTCTTCCAAAATGCTGATGGACAATGCTACTGTGTAGGACCTGCTGTGCCACTTGAATGTAACACATGGCATGATATCAGTGATCACATAAATGATGATGAGGATAATAAGCATTATGAAGATGATGATAGTAATAAAAACATTAGCAATAACAACAATAGTACTAGTAATAATAATAATAATAATAATTAGAGCAATAATGAAATGTGTGAAAGGCCCTTTCAGTGATGTACACTGCTGTGCATGACAACCCTGTTTAAGTTCACTTTAAAACACTGATGCAATATTTTATCGTAACGGAGTAATTGTAGCTTTTCACCACTGAAACACGTGGGAAACACAGGGGGAAAAAAGACCAAATGAAAAAAATAAAAGGACAAAACACTTTGTGCCTGGATATTGCAGCCCTTTCAGTTTCCAGTAACAATTTAAGCACATGTAGTTTAGGAGTTTACAGGATTTATATTCCCTACTTGCCACATGGGGCAAGAACAAATTTTCTATGCAATCAAGTCAATGTCTCTTTCTGATTCACACAGTACTAACATGTTTGTTGTTACCTCACAGAAAACACAGAAATAGAGAATTCAGAAATATGAATGTAGTGTCATATCAGTTAGTATTGCCATCACATGAATATAGGTCTATGATTGGAATTGATGTTATTCATGTTCAATGTGCATTTATCAGAATCCCCAACAATCCTGGTACAAAGGTGCAGCTTTTTCATTACTAACATGTCTTTTGCTATTATACACAATGAAGGCATAAATTGACAGTAGGCCTACAGGAAGAGCTGGTGTCAGAGCTATTATCATTGCCATCACTTGGATGCACTCAACATAATTATGACACTGACGTCATCCAAGTTCAGTTTTCAAACATTTGCCAGCCACAAAGAAGAACATGTGAGGGGATGTCACTGGCTTCATGGAGCTAAGTAGCTGGGAGGGCTGGTTCTGATTGATGAGAGGGGATGTCACTGGTTTCACTGAGTTTGGTGGCAGAGAGGGCTGGTCTCCACTGGTGAGATGGATGTCACAGGTCTTGCTGAGCTGCGTAGCCTAGAAGAGGCAGTCTTATTTGGCGAGAGGGGGTGTCACTGGCTTCAACAACCTGGATATCTGGGATGGCACTTGGATGTGATGCTAGCTGTTCCATTGCAATAGAGGCCAACAAGCACATTCTATTGATCTTTCATCTAATGACTGAATGTTGGTAATTATAGTAACTACTACACATTTACAGTGAAAAATTATTTTACTACTCATATAGACTCAATTAACTATTCAGTATTACACATAGTAAATATTGTCTTTAATGACTAACATTCAAGCAATTACAAGTTTAGTACTGATGAAAGTAATTATGTTAGATGCTGAAAGTCTAATGAAAATACTTAGTAGCACATTTTATTTATGATATTTACATAAAAATTCCCAAATATGCATGCCAAAGGGACGTCTTCATCATCTAACCTGTTATCTTCTAACATCTGTCCAGGCTCTGATAAAATCAATATCTGTCAGCACTCTCACCAGGTTTTGATCCACTTCAATCTGACCCAAGTCCTTTCCTCAGAGTAGCATTTTCCTCCACAACTAATTGGAGAAGGCAACGGCATTCACGAACTTGTCCTTTTCCATTTCACAGGGGCATCTGGACAGGAGTTCATCTGTATATCAGACACAATGAAAGACATTAGCACTGACTTACAATTAGGATAGTCGCATTAGTTCTTCACCACTCTGTAAATGAAGAGCTTGCTTCCAAAAGGCGCTAAATCCAATTTTTATCGAACTCCATCTTTCGCATGATTCGAACAGATCTTTGTCATGTGCATATAAGGCACTAAAAATTTAATCAAAATTGTTTGAGGAAATATGAAAAAATCAAGCATGAAATTCACGCTTTCAACCAAAAGGCGCTAAATCCATTTTTGCTTTCAACCAAAAGGCGCTATATCCAATTTCTCTATTCCGGTCTCTGATTGGTCAGAGCACGCCAGCTAGGGGTGCTCTGACCAATGAGAACATGCAACACGTACTATTACATGCAGCGATACTGCACTACATAGTTCAATAGCAATTCTTCACGGTCACCACTGTTGTCTGTAGTGCTGTACAGAACCATGGCTATCAGTCGAAAGTACATGACAGTTTCATAATGGATGAAAGACCCAAGACTGCCGGTGATCTAAAAAGTGGTACGAAAAGTGGAAAAATGAAGCAGTGTTGAAGAAATGCAAGGCTAAGCAGTGGAAATACAGCTGTGAAAGGTGAGTTTACTTATCTGTACGACGCCCAGATTAAGTCAGTCCCATATGTGCATCTTGGTGTTGGGACTGAGATGGGCATCATACTCTATTTTGAACATGTTGAGTTGATTTATGAGCAACGTAGAATGTAAAATTTGGGTCTTATTACAAATTTTATAATTAATCATTCAATGGGATCAATAATCTGCTGGGGAAAATTGTGAAATGGGCCCCACCATGCACCGGCACCACAAACAGGGCTCGTCGTGCATCAATGTAAATTATCAGCTGATTATGTATTTTACGTGTTGGCTACCAGCTAAATGTTTACCTGTACAAGGCTGTAGTGTAGAGCTCTAACGTTAGAGCTCTATTAAATGTTAGTACTATATAATATGTTTTAGTAAATTAAACCTTTTGATCTACGGGTTCTGCTCGACGATGCAATACCAAGCAAGGTAAATTTACTACTAGGCCTATACTATACTAGTAGCTACTACCAGATATTATAGGGTGGACTTACAGCAATTAGCAACAGGGCTGCGTGTGTATAAACAGGGTAAATTTACCGGTACTTTTCGGCGATGCAATACCAAGCAAGGTAAATTACCAGTTTAGGCCTACTCAGTACTACTAACGTATAGGGTGGACTTACAGCAACAGGGCTGTGTGTGTATAAACAGGGTACTTTTCGGCGATGCAATGCCAAGCAAGGTAAATTACTACTAACGTTACTAACATAGGGTGGTCTTACAGCAATAGGGCTGCGTGTGTATAAAACAGGCGAGCTGCTGTGAACCAATACTGACATGCAGTGGTGGGGCCTATTTAACAAGTCCCCACAGCAGTGTGCTTGCACTCGTGCATTTAGCAATTAAGCAAGGTTAGGTTAGGGTTAGGGTTTAAGTTTAGGTTAGGGTTGTACTTATAGTTGAATTGGCTGTTGAATTAGTCGAGGGACATTAGGGAGTCTTTCCAAGAATAAAACATGAAGACCAAAAAAAAAAAAAAAAAACGGGAGAAAGGGAGGACTATGCTGTGGAAATCGGCCTCGCCTCTGTATCAATTGCTCGTAAACACCATTTGGTTGGGCCGCATTCACAAGTTTTCTGTATACTGTGGAAGAAAGCCCCAACACCGTGCTTATGTACCGATGAACGCCACACGGTGGGGCTGAATTCACGAGTATAAACAGGCGAGCCGCTGTAGTATTAGTACCGACACGCAGTGGTGGGGCCTACTTCACGAGTATGCCAAATGAAGTGTATTGCTACATTGTATGCAGTGGAAACTGGTCCTGTTGCTGTATCAATCATGCATATTAAAGTGTCGTTTGGTGGGGCCACATACCTCAGTATTAGCCCTGTATTGTGCAAGAAAGCACCATATTGAACACCACATGGTGGGGATGTAACAGGTAAGCTGCCGTATTATTTAGTACTGATGATAGAGAGACCGTGGTGGGGTCCATTTCACAAGTATGTCACTAATTATCTGTTGAAGGAACTGTAATCAATAAATGAAGTTACATCGACTCATTTTCTCAGTTAAGTTTTCTGTATATCTACAGCGTGTAACTATTCAAGTCAGTCTATACAGTACTGCTTATGCTGTGTTGCAATGGTAATGACCTGGATACCTACTTTTCTAACTGTTCGAGTTGGTCTATGCAGCACGGGTGCATTGCCCTGGTAATGATAGAATTAGATCTATAGAGCCTGTCTAATATTCACTGATGGATCTTATAATCCTGATATGATGGCATTAGTGGGTTTTTTATGGTTGTATTAAACATTAAAAAATTATGTTAAAAAATCTGTAAATCAAACTAGTCCCTTTCTTTTTGGTCTTTTAGTAGAGTAAGTGTTGCTCCAAATCGCTATGGCTGTCTAGAAGCTATTGAGAAATGTATCAAAATTAGAAGTTTGAGGTTGTGTGTGCTACACGTGGACAGATATTCTAAGCCATCGGTATTAATTGCTTTTGATTGAATTCTCTTATTCTTCTCCCAATTCAGGTTAATGGCAAATCATCCTTGGAAGTCATACAACCTACAGCATATCTGCAAGCAGCAAGTGTCACTGAGCTGGCAAGACACCCAACGACCTGCCCAACTCCTCGTCACGCCCAATACATCTGTCCCCCCAGGAGCAAACCTCCCAAGGAGGGAGTGGGTGTCATTAAATCGGATTCGAACCTGAGTTGGGCATTTCAACGCAGCCATGCATCGGTGGGGGCTACGCCCGTCAGCAGCCTGCCAGTGTGGTGCACCAGAACAGACTGCTCAACACATCTTGAGTGAGTGCCCTGATCTCCGCCCTCCTGACAACATGGACCTGACACACCCTACTCCTGAGACTGTAACTTGGCTACAACAACTGAGGGACGTTATTTAGCTGCCGCTGCCTCATACGCAAGAAGAAGAAGCGCACATCGATGACATTTACCATGCCTTATACCAGGAGGGTGACAGGATGCATTCATAGCAGTACATGAAAGGCCAAGATTTCTTTAGTGAATCAGAGGATTGCGAGAAATCACAGAGCTTATCGTTCATTTCTGAGCTCATGCGTACTGAACCAGACAACGGAACCATCACAGTGGTCTTAATCTCATTGAATGCTGAATCAAGCTTTCTTGAGTATGCCGGTAGGTGCAACATACTTCGAGTGGCTGTGTGTTTTTGACATCATTGAACGTAAGCAGAGAGGAGGAGAAAACATCCCTGGAAAACAACATCAAGGTGATATTGCGTGCATTGAGGCGGTGGACAGGAATTGGGTGAGGGGCTGACCTAGTGGCCCGTGCTTTGATGACTTCCTTGATATTGAATACAGTGGACATCTCAGGCAATTAGGATAAAGCAACAGTGGCCACCAATGATGAAGGGAACTCTGACTCGAGCTTATGGCAAGACATTATGATTCCTAGGGCAGGCACTTTAACTAGTTGAGATATTCTGCCATGGACTTGATGGTATGCATTTCATGCGGTAAACCTCCTGTTTTGGCTGTAAATGACTTTTTAGAAATGAACATGGTAAGAAGACAAAAAAAAAAAAAAAAGACAATGTGATTCACAGTACAGATGCCTAGATGTAGGCCTTATTGCTGTTGACTTACGTATAAACAAAGAGTTTTGTCCACAGATGTGCTTTCATGTGCATCTGTTGCCTTCTTAATAAGTACTACAGTTTTAGCAAATTGACATTTTTTTTTTTTTTTAACAGATGTTTGGTTAGTCCAAATCAAAAAGCCTCCAGCAAAGCCTTGCGATGCTTTCTTAGTATTAATAGGTAAAGCATACAATGTGAGGGCTTATCATAGTAATTTGTTTTCATGTCTGTTGCAGTCAGATTTCTGCATGACAACCTGTATTTTATTTTCACCTGAAGTAAATACTATCAGTCAACATGATTTCACAATCTCTGCAAGTCCTCACTTTCCTCGAGTCGCTGTACCTTCTGTATAGACTTCATGATATTCAGTGCAAAGTGTCATTAGGAGATCAAAGTATTTTATTTGTTGTTGTTGCTGCTGCAGTTGTATTTTGCATGTGTGGAATGTATAATGAATAGGTGTACAGTATGCTGCTATTATGAGTAAAATTAAAAGCAGCATACTGGGAAAGATTTCACATTTTGATGTGTGTGTGTTTTGGTGCATTTGTGTGTGTATGTGTATGTGGGTGTGTGTTTGGGTGGGTGTGTGTGTGTGTGTGTGTGGGTATGTGTGGCTACTGTGATGTAAATTTATGCAGTTCTCTAGTATTTACCTGGATTGCACATTAATGACATTCCCTAATACCAATGTTATTGAACAACTCAAAAGTATTTCTTCCAAAAGGCGCTAAATCCATGATTTCTTCCAAAAGGCGCTAAATCCGAAAAAATCTGAAATATAAAAATTCATAAAAAATAAATGGTGTGTGCAGGATTTTTTTAATGTGCATTTTTATTACCTACTGTGATGGCTCTTCCACTAGGAGCATAGAGCTAATGAATAAACAAGCTGTAATATGTGTAATTAAAAAACATCAATTTACTCGAAAGTAGCCGGAATGGATTTAGCGCCTTTTGGTTGCAAGCTCTTCAAATTTAGTCACAGAACTTGTTATCCCTTTTATTTCAGTGTAGAGTCTACCAGGTAGCTATATCTTGTAGTGCTCACATATATGCAACAGAGAAAACTTCCATGAAATATGTTAGAAATAGACTGTCTACTGTAGAAGTTAAATAGCAAAAAGGAAAATAAGACCTACAGACCCTAGCCAAATTTTTGATGAGTTGACGCTGCACATGAAGTCGGGATGACCTCAGCCTCTCATTGTGCATCTACAAAGTAGGCCCTATGTATACAACCTCATATAGGGCCTATGTCTTTAAATCCAGCCACATGCATGGGATTTGGGGGTCTGTAATTCTACATACAATCATATAGGAGGCCTATATGTGGCTGCAATGTACAAACTATGTAACTTGTAACCCTAAAAGTAATGATCAAGACAACCATAATCTTATTAACCACTACCACAGCTATGGGTTAAAAAAAATGTTATCAATTATTACAGCAAGAATAATAACAGCATCGTTTGAGAACACAGAGTTAAATCGAACAATTCATTGATGTTTTGTTTACTAAATATCAACATTAATTTTCATTTGCAGGTTCAAAACAGTTGTTGGATCTAGGTGTATTAAAACAAAATGTACCAGGTAATTAAAGACAGTTTGTACAAACCTTTTGTACCAGTGCAAGGGCTGGTTTCAATGGGCAAGAGGGGATGTCACTGGCTTCATCAAGCTGGGTAGCTGGGAGGGCTGGTCTCGACTGATGAGAGGGGACATCACTGGCTTCACCAAGCTGGGTATAGCTGGTCGAAACTGACGAGAGGGAATGTCACTGGCTTCATCAAGCTAGTTAGCTAGGAGGGCTGGTTTCAACTGATGAAAGGGGATGTCACTGGCTTCACCGAGCTGGGTAGCTGGTCGAAACTGACGAGAGGGAATTTCACTGGCTTCTGACATCAAGCTCGGTAGCTGGGAGGGCTGGTCTCAACTGACGAGAGGAGATGTCACTGGCTTCACTGAGCTGCCTAGTCAGGATGGTCCTTGAATGTGATGCTGGCTGTTGCCCTACAAAAGATACCCACATTTGCCACAATAATATCTGACAGACCTTTCTCAACAACTAGCACCTACTGTGTTACAAAGCATACACCATTAACCACTACACTAGGGACTGAGTGAACTGCGCTGCAATGCATATACGCCATTAGCCACTTATGTATACGCACAATAGATACACTCCAATCAACATTTTTGCAATGCCATGTGTACCGGAGACAATAATTAGGTACCTTACCAAACATGTGAATTCACGTTTTTGGTCCGCGATCATAGCTGCCGTGACAACATATTACACGGTTGACTCTCCACAAACTATTTGTAAAAACCGAGAGTGCATGACCAGATGATCACTCTACGCAGCTCTTCGCTGACACTTTCACTCATTCAGTGTCGTTTCTTAAAATTGGATTTCTTGCCTATCGCCGATTTGTAACAAACGGTAGTTCTGATGAGTGTCGTAACTTTCTTATTTCGACATTTCGAGACCCATAATTTGACATTAAGGTAGAATAGGGCAACATAATCCAGAATATGGTAAAATAGGAATTCGCGTATTTACATGCAAAACAATTTAGCGTGCCATTTCTTAATGTGAACAGCGATTTTGTGCAATTGCCAGAAGCACATTTCAAATAGGAGAACTGTTGAGCCAAATTTGGGATATGTCATTACGCAAAAAAAAAAAAAATTCCAGTTATCTAATATATTGGCAGAGAAAAAGGGCCTCGGACTAGGAGTGGTAGAACATTGGTCTAGGATACCTACCATATTGATACCTCAATCGCATTCTGAATACCGGTACACCTTTGGCTTTGTGAATCTGCATGTACTAGTAGCCTTTCTTCACATGTGAGTAAAATCTCAGGCAAATTGTGATATATCTTTTAGTTTACCGTAATATGAAACATGTTAGGGTGTGGCATAGGACACCGAACAAAACTACTAATCTAGGCCTACTCATAACAATAGTATACTTAGTAGTGTGTGTAAAATCCTCTAAGTGACATCTCTATCAGCAATGTTACACTCACAATACATTGTAGGTCGTAACTGAAGTTAACTGTTACTCACACTGAACTGAATGAAGTCTTCCGAGTTTCACAAATTTATTACCGATCCAGCAGAAGTGAAATGACATCTCTGTCGTTCAGCCCCTTAGTGTCTTGAGGGGAATTGGGATTGACTTCATTTTATTTTTCTGTCGCCATCTCCATACTCTGTCAGTGGTTTTCATGGTCTTCCTCTTCTTGGAGACAGATCTCTCTCGCTCTCCTCCTGCGGCTCCATTGTTGTGTGGATGGAGTGGTACGGTAAGTAGGCCTATACGCAGCCAGCAGAGTTCGAGCGGACCCGTGCTACAGGTAGCTAGCTGCCGGGCGGATGCCGGGAAATGCGCCGATAACGCTCGCTAGCCAGTGAACAGGCACCCGGGTGTTTCGCCTCGCGATAGCGGCGATGTATCTTGGGCTTGCTTTTCGCCGAGGAGAAGGCAATAAATCAACGCTGTGCCAAAATCGGACAAAAGAGGGAGGCAAAAACAACACTTGAACGGAGAGCCTCTAAGCCGACCCCCTGTGATTTTTACAAGCGTTTACATGTAACGCTCTTCACAAAATCATAGATATCTTCATAATGCCGTATTTTTCATCGATTCTTTTTCATTGCTTAGTCCTTTCATAGGCATTGGCCCTTGTTTTTGCCCGTTTCACTTCATGAAATAGTACTTTTGCATTTTGGGTTCCAACACTCCTCCCCAGTCCCTTTAATGTATTGAGAAGATTCTGTTAGTGCACCAGGTATTTTTGCCCTTCATTTTTGTTTCTCTTTATTTTGGTCCTACGTTGCATCCGTGCTCCTCATCTTTACACTCTGTTCAGAATTTGGGACCTACGCTTAACAAGCTCGCTTTTAAGTAGGTTCCGTCACATTTCTTTAGCGTTATACATAGAACCAAACGTACGATGATTGACCACTATATGTTTTATATTCTTACATTAATTTACTGTACATCCAAGCCGGATATTATGATTCACTATGCTTTTATTATATTTGATGTACATTCCTTCATTGAGAAGTATGAAAATAAATTGAAAATTGAATTTGAAATTGAAAATTGAAACAATCACTCATGATTCTGAACATTTAAGCATGGTTTGATTGCATATTTCTCTTTCTCTTTCTTTTCATGAGCATACATTGAAGTATTCGATAATTGATATGTCCACCATCTGCTTCAATGACCAGCCAGCATCTCTTCCTCATACTGTTAACTAAAGTTTGTTCTTGGCGCTGCTCAATGTTGCATGCTCTCTGCAAAATGCGCCGAAATTCTTGCAGTGAAGTGTCATCTTTCACCTTCTTGCTCGCTTTCTACTTAATGATATCCAAAAGATTATCTGCTGGATTACAGTCAGGGGATCTTGCAGGCCACTCCATACGTTTGATGCCATTTCCCTAAACAAACTGATCTACAACTTGAGTGCATGATGCAAAATGGCCATAGGCACATTAATGTGATCAACCCAAATTGGAATTACAAATCACATGGCTTCTACCAACATTTTCACATTGAAAAAGCTATTGTTTAAAATGTATGCATAACATCTGTTTAATAGGGAAGCACATTGTACCTGAAGAAATTCCCGAGAATTACACAATTTAAAAAGGTCATTTGCTACCTTACATAGGAAATGTATACAATATGCTTCCTATAGCCTGAAGTGCAACTTTTTTTCCCATGCATTTTGACGTAAAATGCATTTTTTACACCAATAATAATATCTGGTGGCAATGATATGTCATTCATGTTATGAGTAATGAAATTCCCTATCCATTCATGTTCGAATTATGAAAACCCATAAAATATTTTTTGAGATATATTCAAAAATGTTAGGGGGAACTTACTTTTTTTTTGCTGAGTGTATATTATATATATATATATGTTTATATATATATATGTTGATAAGGTAGTCCACGTGTTGGCAAGATAAAAAGATAAGTAACAAAGCTGCAACAAAGTTCATGCTGTATTCACCAACGGTTTATTTCTTCACACAAATTTTCGAGCGTCTCGCCGCCCTTTCTCAAGTGTTGAGAAAGGGCGGCGAGACGCTCGAAAATTTGTGTGAAGAAATAAACCGTTGGTGCTAACACTTGAGAAAGGGCGGCGAGACGCTCGAAAATTTGTGTGAAGAAATAAACCGTTGGTGAATACAGCATGAATTTTGTTGCAGCTTTGCTACTTATATATATATATATACTGTAGTGCTCACATGTACCAAAATTACAACCGAATATTCAAAAACTCAGGGAGTTAGGTCAACCCACATTTGTTTGTATGATTGGTTAAAAAGAAACTAATGTTGCTGTGACGAACGATTTATCCTTAAACAAAGAAGGCGTCCTGTACAATTAAACTTTGCAATTATCTAATAACAAATATTTCAACTGAAGTGCTATAAAACTGAAAAAGTAGTTCGATCATAAACATTTTTTTTTAGATTTGTTTACAAATTGGCCGTTTGTATGGCAACGCATTATACAATGCTTACTAAAAGGTGTCTTCACATCTTCATTTGATAGGGGTCAATTGCTCCAAAAAAAAAAATGAGAGAGTAGTTCGATCCACACACAGTTGGAGACATTGCAATTTTGACCAATGTTCCTTTCTTTTTAATTCTGGATATAGTTTTGTAGGTGGTATAGAAGTACACTGCTTTGTGATAACAAAATCAGTTTTATCTATTATTGCAGGTCAATGGAGTGACAAATTCTTAGTCGACGTGGGTAGTAGCCTCCAATGAGATGTGATGATGATCGAGGTCGTTTGTGCACCAGTCTAAGCAACATTCTGCTTCCGGACAAGTTTGCTTAAAGCGTGGGCCTTCCAATTGCACGAGTTCACAGCCCTAGAACTTCTGCTCATATTCCGTCTACATACATTATGGATGTCGTTGTCTGAGTCATTACAGTTATCAATACATGACAAGCAATCATGTTGAAATGTTGTTGCTCAAAACCCAAAAGAAAGCATCAGGATGATGGGGAAAGGTAAGCAATAATATTGTTAGTTTGAAATATTTCATTTATATAAAAAAAAAAATGTCTCAGTGAAATGTGAACAACACCGAATGTTGCTTAACGGGGAGCGGATAAAACTTATATACCAACTCTCTTTACAGATAACTATACAAGTTTCAAGGCATATGTCCTAATCCAAAGTTCACTCCCCCCCCCCCCCACACACACACACACTCAAGTTGATTTTGTCTTCTTTTTTTTTTGTAAGAAAGATTCATAGAGCAATCGGGGTATTGTGCTGCGGGTTTGTAATTTCACATTGTCACTGATTGTACCTGCCCACCGAATGCTGGAATAATATACATGTAATAAGATTTAAATTTGGGCAAGTACCTTTTATCTTTTGCGTGTTTCCGATAGCTTCTTAACCCATTCCATACTGAATTCCGGATTCCCCATACACTTGATACACATGCAGGCCACCAGGTTACCGTATGGAACGGGTTAGTAACCCGGGTAATTGTGAAGATGGAAAACACTCTTGGCATTTGCGACGTCGAAGGTAAGTCTTTTCGAAGTAAAGCGATCAAAACATAGGGTTGATGTTGAACCAAAGGTATCTGGAATTTCAAGGGCAGTATTGCAGTGAAGCAAAGTGAAGGTCAGAGGGTTAAGAAGGAGTCATTAATTTGGAAGCAGAGAAAAACAATTTACAGACGTGGGCTTTGTGGCATCATCAATTACTGAAGTGTAATATTGATGTGTTATTACAAGGCTTGAAATATCAAGTATAGGTGAATGCTGTCCGACTCGATGGTAGATGGACCTACTTGATTAGGTGAATAGGACTACACCGTTTTTCAAGCTCGACAATAACCTGTTGACATTAATTATGTCTCGGTTGTACTGCTCTGAGAAACTCTTAATGATAAGCACAGAAAGTCATTCAAACTCCCAGAGCATTACTTCATAATCCCTTGCAAATTGATATGGTATGTGATAATCTAGGCAGTTGGAAAGGATTTCTAACTCACTTCACTGTAAAACTCATTGATCTTGATGCAATGTTTTAAAAGTTGTTTGGAATGCACACAATGATTCTTCTCAAGACCCAGGCCCTTTCTGAGACTCAGTCAAATCATCCGATACATATTATTGTTTTCCATCGAGGTGAGGAAGAAACATTGGTAGTATTGACATTTATGGTAAAGAACACAAATAAAAAAATGACCATTTATCCTGACAATTTATCCCAGGGAGGCTGTTGGAAAACCCGAGGATTTCAATTCCGTCCTGAATGATATTGCCCATGACATCGTAGACGATGAAGATATTGAAAAGCTTGGAAAAGAGTTGTGTTTCTCCGAGGCACAAGTCGCGCGTTTTATCAAGGAAAACAGTCGGTACGACAAGGTGACATGGAAAGGGACTGTTCATATGCTTCGTAAATGGAATAAAACAATGAGCTCGTTGGAATGTCGGTCGGCCTTGACAGCAGCTCTAAGAAAAGCTGGATTAGTCCGTATTGCTGAGACACATCTACCCTCGGGTGAGTCATCACACCTGCAACAACCGTTTACAGATCAGTACAGATAGAAACTGGAATTATTTTACCACGTAGTCTTGATTAAAGTCATGAATAAAATTAAAGTCATAATAAAATTAAAGTCATAATAAAACGGTAATCTTTCCGAAGAAATTGATCATGAAGACAAACACTACACTAATGAAGATGGCTCCTGATTATCTTTGGTTTTATCTCTTTTGACCAAAAAAAAAATTATTTTCAGAAAAGCAACCGTACTTTAATAGCGATCGCTACTTATTCTGATATTTTATCATAACTCATTTTGGAAAGTGATGTGTAAGTTCAGCAAGTGGAAGTAAACGCTGTCGCACAACCTTCTAATCTTCACCTGAGAGATCGAATACCTATTCCCATTAAAGGGTGATGAACTTTAATAATTGTTTCACTTTCCTTGTTATAAAGATAGGCTAATAGACATAATTAAATCTTTTTCATTTCATTTCATTTCATTTTATTTCATTTCCGGCCAAAACATATGATATGACAATTTCATATAAACAAATTAAGTACAATGTAAGTATTACATTTCCAAATGAAATTTAAATGCACGTCATTTGTTTACATGACTCAATAAACATACTAGTTGAAAAAATACATGGGCAAAATGTGACTGAATCTTAAGAAAGAAAAGGTCGGAAATTGAGGGGACTGCTAAAAAGCCAAGCTTGTAGAATGCAGTCCCCTCGTGAGTCGTGAAAATTATAGTAATAATGTAACAAGACAATTTGACATAGTCCTCGGGGGACAGAAAATAAAACAAGTATACGCACACAAAACGCACACACAGACAAAAACAAAGCTGCTCTCTTACATACGCCAGGAAAGAATAAATAGGAGGTCAAAGGCCAGAGGGGGACAGGGAGACAGAGGAAGAGAGAGAAAAAGGCAAAGGAGGAAGAGTTTAAGGGTCAATGCCAGGGCACATGAGACTTTGGTCTTACCAAGAGGTGGACTATCTATAAGTAATATATATAACAGTTATGAAATAGATTAAACAAAGTAAAGACATTAACAGCAAAGAAGTCAGTTAGCAACTTCGAAATGCAAATCCCCAGTGATATAAGAATTGATAAACATTTTCTTTAATTTCAAAGTAAAAGTGTTAAAACTTAGAGATTCTTTTATGCTGCTGTCAAGGGAGTTCCAAAATTTAGGTCCAGCGAAGGAGAATATAGACTTTGCCAAAACCGTCCTAGAGAGTGTTAAATGGAATTCATTGATTTGTCTCGTGGGGTATGAATGTACAGTTTTATTTTGAATAAACATAGAATCAAACGCAAAAGGAAGGGAATTATTTGTCAATTTGTACATAAACTGACCTAAATTCAAACAATACAAATCCTTAATTTTTAGAATATTATTTTGATAAAACAAATCGTTTGTATGACATCTCCACGACTCTCTACAAATAATACGAAGAGCTTTTTTCTGCAATAATAATATTCTTTCTAGATATGAGGAGTAAGTGTTGCCCCAGGCGAGAATGCCATAGTTCAGATAGGGTAAAATTAAAGATGAATATAACATAAATAAAACATTTTGGGGGAAATAAAATTTAACTTTATTGATTACGCCGACATTTCTAGAAATTGTACGGCAAATCGAATCAATATGCAAGTTCCAAGTGAGCTTATTATCAAGGATCAAACCTAAAAATCGAATTGAAGAAACTTCTTCTACAACTTCATTATCCAAATAGATGTTCTGAGATAACTTTTCCAAAGAATTACTAAAAAGCATACATTTAGTTTTTTGAAAATTGATTGATAATTTGTTGGCTCTAGTCCAGTAAAGTAATTTTTTTTATCTCGATATTCATAGTATCAATCAATAACACAGGATCAGAACTCGAAAAGAACACATTTGTATCATCAGCAAATAATAGAAAGGAAAGAATACTTGATGAATGTTCAATATCATTGATGTAAAGAACAAATAAAAGTGGACCAAGTAAACTTCCTTGCGGTACACCACAAGTGATATCATGCATAACAGATTTATGACCATTAATATAAACAAATTGTTTGCGATTAGTAAGGTAGCTCCTGAACCACTCCAAGGCCATGCCTCGAATACCATAATGGGATAATTTGTAAAGGAGTATTTTGTGGTCAATGGTATCGAAGGCCTTGGAGAAGTCCAGGAACACACCTATAGTATGATGAAATTTATCGATGGCTTTGGAGACTTTATCTAAGAAAGTAAGGACTACATGAGATGTGTTGTGTTCTTGCCGAAAACCAAACTGATTATTAGAAATAATGTTATGCTTATTAAGAAAATCCAAAAGTCTAAAATGTACAACTTTTTCCAATAATTTAGAGATAGTGGATAACAAAGATATTGGTCTATAATTACTGATGTCTTCCCTATCCCCTTTCTTAAAAATAGGAATAACCTTAGATACTTTCATAGCCTCGGGGACAACGCCATTACTTAAAGACAAATTAAACACATGAACCAAAGGGTCAACAACAAACTCTATGATATTTTTTAAAAGAACATTATCAATATTATCATAACCAACACTTTTTTTACTCTTTAAATTCCGAACTATATCAATTAGTTCGTTCCGGTGAGTGGGAGCAAAAAAACAGGAACTGGGATTAGGCGTTTGTAAAAAATCAACAAATAACTTTTGAGATTTAGGAATCTTTTTAGCAAAATTATTTCCTATTTGTGAAAAATATTGATTAAAAACATCAGCTATAAACCTTGAATCAACAATTGTATGATCGTTATGTTTGATTGTAGTAATACGGGATGTTTCTTTGTTTCTATTAATGGCCGAATCAATAACTTTCCAAGTATTTTGGATATCATGTTTAAAATAATGTATCTGATCACTGAAATATTTTCGCTTTGCACAACGCAAAATTTGAGTAAGAACATTCTTATATGAAATATATTTATGACGAGATTCCTCAGTACGTTTGATTTTATCAGCGTAATACAAATTATTTTTTCGGTTAATTGACCGCAACAAGGACTTGGATATCCATGGGAGTCTCCGGAATCTTTTATAATTACTATTATTTTTCTTGACTAAAGGAACATACTTATCTAAAAGTAAATTCAATTTTCTCATAAATAAATTATAAGCATAATTTGGGTCCTCAGCATCATATACCTCAGACCAATCTACTGCATTAAAACCATCTTGCAACCGAGCTATATTATCTGGTGTAACTTTTCGAAAATACACTGCAGAAGAATTCAAATTAAATTTGCGATTAACTGGAATATGAGTAAATATGGGGTAATGGTCGGACAAATCTGATAAAACAATGCCAGAAAAGGGTAATGGGTTGATATTGCAGAATATATTATCAATAAGTGTTGCTGAATTAGTTACTCTAGTTGGCTTTGTTATAAGGGGTAAAAAAGATGAGGACATCATAATATCTAATAAATTCTGAGCAGAATTTAATGTCTGAAACTTCGATAAATCTACGTTAAAATCTCCCATAATATAACAATCTTTATTGTTAAAAATTGGATTTTGCAATAACGATTGCAGATAAGTAAAGAAATTTTGAACCTCGGAATTCGGAGGTCGGTATGACTAATACAAGTATATTCCTAGAACCAGGCACGTTAATTTCAATAAAGAGTGATTCTACAGCTTCACTCATGCAGTTCAATCCACTATGAATAATATGATCAAGGTTTTGCTTTATATACAGGGCAACTCCTCCGCCTTTCTTGTGCTGACGACTGTTTTCTATAAAATCATACCCGGGAAGAGAGAACGTAGGCGTAGAAGTCGGACTGATCCATGTTTCACTCAGACCAATTACAGAGAAAGATGATTTATGAATGTCATTCATGAAACAGCAAAAATTATCAAAATTACGATTCAAACTCCTTATATTGAGTTGCATCAACGAAAAACTTTGAGTAATTTCAGTTAAAGCTTTGAATTGATTGATTGTAAAATATTCAGAACTAAGATATTGTTCATTATTATCTTCACCAAAATTTACACTTTTAGTATGAGAATTAAAATCATAGTTTGCACAGAAACGTTTACTGTAGGATTCATTTGTGTCATGAGTTACCGATCCATGATTAAACATATCAAAAAAATCATCATTGTTTAGAGAGTGATAAGGAAAATTCACAACCTGAGTCGTACTATCCATCATAAATAGATGGCATTACCATATTCGTTGATGGTAAGAATAAGAGTGCATTCAAGTGTATGAGGCAAAGACCCAGAGAGAAGTGCAGGAGGAACAGGGGGCAGAAATGTAAGTAATATACGGTATGCAGGAGAGCGGCGCATCGACATTTTAAACTCGCAAGACAATATGACTAGACAAACACACGAAAAAACGAAACAAGGAATACATTTTACACTATGGTAGGAGTAGAAGCAATGAATATAAGCTACACACTCGACGTATAAGGAACTGCCGCCACTCGTTGAAATGGATGAATGTCTGGAGGGTACACATGCAGTGGAATACACTGGAATGTAATGTAAGGACTGTGATACAATACTCAAATCTGCGACTTACAAGTAAGATATCCCGCATTTCCAACACGGTGTCTCAATGTTATAGCTTGTATCAAAAATATATCTTTTCCAAATAATATCATGTTATCAAACATGTCAAATAAACTTCATTGATAAACCTTTCCGTTTAGTTTATTATATCCAACAACAACATCTAAGAGAACGACTCTTATAAAGACTCTTATAACAGTATGCATACCAGAAGAGTATCATAACATAAAGGTTACTTTAGCTCAGGCGATCAGAAGGTTGGTGTCAAACATTACATTCCTATTATTCATATAATTCATTAGGGATTTAGTTAGAGTGAATGGAAAAAAGAGCCGAGATTGAAATCTACATACTGCCTCAAGCTATCCAAAACCATAGAAATTTACTACAATTGTAAGTGTTGTATAATAACTACGGAGCAATATTAAAATGTGGGTACAAAAAAGAAGAAGAAAAAACACGACACAAATAAGGATACCGAAGCTGACACTACAGACAGCCAACTTGCTAAACACGTATTCAATAGCAAATAGAAGCAACATACATGTACAATATCATAACGTACAAACTGGCTTTAACTTGAGCGATGGGTGTCAAACATTACATTCCAACTATTCATAACTCTCATTAATCATTTGATTTAATAGGGTGGAAAAGATAAGGCACCCAGTTGGTTATCTGCATACCACCTCAAACTATCTGAACCATAGAAGTTAACTAGCTGCTGTATATTATCTGCAATGTTGAAATGTGGGTACAAAATAAAAATGCAACTGCCTCTACACACACTCCCGTTAATAAAGGTACTGTAGCTGACTGCAGAAATCCATCTTGCTATAAATAGTTCAATCTCAAATATTTGGAGTGATAAAAATTATCAGTTATAATCCTGACAATGTATCAAGCTCACAGATATACATTGTAAAGCAAATTGTGTTTATACGATATGATTTAAAGACAGTGCCAAAATAGGTTGTCCCAGTGACAGTGCGCCAGGAAAGAAGACTAGCTAGGTGGGGCTATCAATCAATCAGATCATTTCGGTGTATAACCAAATCATGAATTAGAAGGAAAACTTAACAACCAAAGATAGAATAGCTGTCCTTTATACCTCAAAAGTGTAAAACAGGTCATGGATAACATTGGGCGATGTACTATACTGTAGGTCATAGATGAGCACAAGACGGCATTTAAGACCTTAAACACTTGCACAGAAAAGAAATGTACATTATCATAACTTATAAATGTACAATTTACGATTGGTGTATATTCAATGGATGCATAAACTGATCGTGGCATTCGTCAAGCATATTGTAAGAGAAAACAAAATCGGCAAATGTGAAGCATGTGGTACAAATGTACTACACATCCCCTCAAGCTGTCCGATATGGCAACGGAATAAACCGAATAATGAAAACACCAACTGATATTCGAAACAGTTATTGCGATGCAGGTAAAAATATGGAAACAACTCGTATGGTTTTAGCACTTGTTTCCGTATGTACACCAGTGACAGATAAAGAGTTGCTCATATTTAAACTGCAGGTGCACTAATTATTGTCAACAAATGGATCGATTCGGAAAACGAATCAGACAGGCGCTTACTGAAGGTCTAAATGCATACAATATGATATGTAACAGAAAGCATAGACCGCGTTATCAATTCATATTTCACAGCTCCAAAGTTTAGGTCAAAATATACTTAAGAGAGGAAAAAAAAAAAAAAAAAACTTACTCCCAAATAATACATTATATCCTGAACTTCATAATCAGGCGATCGATTTCAGTGGGATCAAATCATGTTGTAGAAAAAAAAAAGGGGGGTTGTGCTTGTGTATAATGTTCCAGAACGTGTGAGTATGAATGTACAGAGTCAACAGCGTTCTAATGTACTTTGCTTTGAATAGTGGTACATGCAGCCAGAAATGCAATTGAACGTGACATTCACCTGGTGTTTACCGCATAGAGTGAGGAAAAAAAGAGAAGACAAAAAAAAAATCGAAACCCAGGTGGAAACAGTAATCACGGGCCAGTCGATCAATACTAATGTGTTGGAATTAAAGAGTTAAAAAAATGCTTGTGTTTGTGTAGAGTGTCGCGGAACGTCAGAATAGGAATGTACATTATACAGAGTCGCTGCATGCGAGTGTAATTAGTCACAATGGTATTACAGCCAGCAACGTATTTGTTCGTGACATTCACCTGGTATTTATTGCATAGGGTTGAAGAAAAAAAAAACAAACAAACAAACCCATGTGGTTACCTGCATACCGCCTCAAACTCTCTAGGGCCATAAAAAATTGAAGTGAAATCTGTGTGACTATAACTGGCACAGAGCAATCATTATTCTGCAATGCGGGTACGAAAGAAAAACGACTGATGATTTTTCTTCTTAGTGTACGTGTGTAGGTCAATCACAGCTAAAGTAAAAGGGCATACTGGTCACCAAAGCACACTCACGAAACAGTAATTATCATTATCATGCTGGTTATTAATTACCCGGGGACGTTATCTATGCTTAATACGATCATTATGGGTAATGAAAAATTATCTATATATTAATCTTTGAACATTAATAACTACAGTCAATACTGTCTTCTGATAAGATCACATGGTTGGAAAAACTGATGAAAGCTGTACCTTTTATCCGAAGAAAAAAAGAATCCAAATGCGTTCACACAACTATTTATCAAATGAGTAAAAAACTGGGAAATTTAGATGTAGGGTAGACGTTTGTAGGTATTATAGTACGGGCCTATGATGTAATACCTAACAATTACTCACCGAGTGGCTAACGGGACTTGAAGCTGTTCAAGGCACCACCAGCAAGAGTGGTAGACGACTGTACGACAGTAGTGTGATGCACCAGGGCACCCGTAAAGGTGAACAGTGTCCTTGTAATGGGTATTGCACTTCCCGAACGAATATGAAATGATATGGGCTAACTCCGAATGCACTTTGGGTGTCCGAAGACGACAGTGTCCCATATAAATATGTACAAAATATCCAGCGGCAGCGTGGAGTATCCTCCGAGTGCCGCGGCTAGCACAAGCGAGGGTAGAGTCGATCCACCGCTGTAGGGCTGGATAGAAGAACTGCGCGGTCCCTGGTTGTGGCAGAGTCTGTACACCACGGACAGCTCGCTAGCAGGACCGAAGCAGCGATGTGATGGGACGCCGATCGCGTTGAATGCAGCGATGTAAAGAGGCGCCGATCGCGTTCAGGTCGCGTTGAATGCAGCGACGTAACGAGGCGCCGATCGCGTTGAACGTAGCGATGTAAAGTTCCCCAGGTTGGAGTGTAGCCTGAAGGAAGGGCGAGCCGCGATGTAAAAGGCAGCGAATGTCGCGAAGTGTAAAATCCGAGGAAGTGTGATATTCCGTATGGAGTATGATCCGTATGAAATGACCGTCCACGGCGCGAGGTATAGAGCGCGAGAAGACGTGGGAAGTAACGTACGGACGTGATATGCGGACGTGAGTGACTCCAACGATTAGAACGTGCTCTCCGGATGAAAGCTAATCGTGAAGTGAGGAAGCGTAGAAAATGAAACAGCGTGGTCGGAGAAAACGTGTCACGGACAGGAGAGCTTTGAGAGTGGTAATTGGCTGGTGTGGATGCACAGCTCGCCACTAATTGGTAGCTTGTTTCCGTGACAGCAAAACAAGGGGTGTGTTTATGAGAATCCGACTACTGTTGGAATGTGGAATACGCGTACCTCGGCACGATGACAAAAGCGAAGAATGTAGTGCGCACAAAGAAAGTTCGCGTGGCTGTTTGACAGAATGCTGAGTTGTCAGACAGCATAATTGACGGCAGGCAGACAGTAGAAATACAGAGATATTGGAAACCGCTACACGTTATTATCAAAAAACAGCATTAAAAATAAGTTTTAGCAGATAGAGATCATACAGAAATGCTGACATACAATGTGTATTTCAAAATAATGATACCTACTATATATTGAATATCCGAAAATTACTGTAAAAAAAAAATCAAAAAAGGTTATTATCAAGAGTAAAAACTCTTATTGGCTTTGCTGGAGGCTTGAGACAAACGGAATAAATGTTAGATACCTAGATAACATTCGTGTCATTATGATAATGCATAACAGGGTTAGTATAGGTACTGAAAAAACCAACAGGTTGGATACATAACATACCAGGGATATAGAATTTACACCGTGAAATGACGGACGTATAAACAGCATGTGCGTTGCACCTATTAAATCCAAGTGGTCCAGAGTGAAATACATGAATTCATTAGATTGTCATTGTTTGTTATACAATGCATCCAATCATAATAATCCAACAAATGAACATCTTGTTTATAACACATCATTTAAACATGTCTTTTATATAGGTCATTTAGTCAATCGTCAATATGACAACAGAACAATCTGCCATAATACAATCAGGATCGCTATAGCCCACAAAAAAACAGACAAAAAAAAAATATCCATACAATCTGTTTAAATCTATTATTGTAGTTTCAGTACCAGATGAAAATTTCACCAAGACAGTATGGAAATAGGGCCTAGAACCCATCAAAGCTCACCATTCATCCTTTGTATGGTTGCCACTCTGTAGCACTCTTTGCTTTGGAGAATAACAGGACCCTGCTACCAACGACAGAGATCTTGGTGGAGAGATTTTGTTCCTTCCTGAGCTTATACGCGACAGCAGCAAGGTTGCCACGCTCAGCCTTGAGAGCCGGGGGGAGGTCGGTGCGCACACTGATTCTCGACCTGGGCTGAGCGATTCCGGGTTGAACGGTTACGGGATGTCGTGGTCGTTTTTCGAAGGCGGAGAGCACTCGATTCCGTTGGGACATGTACACGAACTTCGCGATGATCGGTTGGGGAGCCTTATTTGCGTCGTTACGCCTCGGAAGTCGGTGAGCGTTGACTAGGGCAACTGACTGGGCTTCTTCGTCGCTCAAGCCGAGACACACAAACGCTTCTCGGAGCACGTTTTCCACATTTTCGTCTGATTTTTTCTCCAAGCCGTAAAACAGGAGATTCGACTTTCGTTGGTAGATCTCTGGATAGCACCAGCTTCTCTTTCAGGGAATCAATCTCCTTCTGGAGTTTTTCCTCCAATAGGGGAAGCCTTCCTTTCTCCAGGTCTAATACACGAGCAGAATTATCTTCCACTGCAGCCTCTAGGTCTATCATTCTCTTCTTCATAGAGGATATATCTGCATGAATGTCATCAAGCTTGGCACATACCTTACTCGAAAAGTCGACGATTTTTTTCTGCACGTCTGATAGCGTTGGTTCCATGTCCGTTTGGTCACCAGATTGCTGGCGAGACGGTGTCACTGGCGCTGCGGCTTTGTGCGTGGATTGAGGGACGGGTGACTTAGGGCGTGAGCACTGTGCACTGGTACTGATGGGACGCTGAGATTGACCAGGCATGGTTTTGCGCCTCAAGTCATAGGTTTTCCTCATTGAGAAAGACGCAAAAGGCAGTCACAAATTGTTCTACAGGTGTGAAAGTGTAATAATTATTACCCCTTTTGCAACGTCAGTGGTTACCTCCAGGCATAGAAAATAGTATTATTTCTTGAGGTGAGGACGGAGTTCAAAGATGGCGCGTCTACTCCATTTGGCTGCGCATGCGTATATTTATGATACACGCAGTCCTATGATACACGCAATCTTTATGATACACGCAATCTTTATGATACACGCAGTCCTCAATTGATATGGATAATAAATGATCATTCACACACCGACACGAAAAAACTGTCATACCGCTCAAAAAAAAAAAGTTTAAATACATTTTCGTTTCAGGTAAAGTTTTTGAAAACAAAATTGAAATCCATTTTTTTCTATTTTTGTATTTGTCACAATAAAATCTATGACCTCGGTACCTTTGGCCCTTGACCTCACCACAATTCTTGAACCCCGTACACATTAACAACAACAACAACAACAACAAGAACAACAACGTTTTGTGGCCCCAGTTGCAACTTGTTTTCAATCCTTGAACATGAAGCTAAAATAAGCGGGCATGTACAGGATACATCCGAGATGTCATTTTATTTCTTATTAATAATTTATTATCTATTCCCATTTAGGATAATTTGGACAATGCTATTGATTACATTCATTCGGAAAAAAAAAATCTCACAATAGTAATAGTATTACTGTGAAAAGAATGATCTATAAGTGAACTGTTTCACATTAATATCAACACTATGCTTTATGGTATCAGTTTTACTTTATATAGATATTCCAATCTATTGTGACAGTGTATTACAAACATAACAAAAAGTCGCATGCCCTGTTTTTACATGATTACTCAAATTAGCTGAAACAGTTCAAACTAGTCAATCTTGATTTTTTTTTTCGTAGTGGCCGAAAGATCAATTCTTCTTCTTCATTATTCTTCATATGTTTTAGCTCATTAAACGGATGCGAAATCGTGGTTTTAGCAATTTTTTTTCTCAACCACATTTTTGGTAGAATGCTGTCAATATAGGTACGTGTTTTAGGCCCCTATCCAATTCTTCAAACTATGTACCCCGTCTTCACTGTAAATTCTATTAACTTCTGAAGGTATGATGCTTCTGTATTGAAAGTGGATATTAGTCATGCATGGAATGTGTGAATAGAACATGCTGAACTGCAGTTTAATCTGATCATTCCTTTATTGTCGCCGTGGAGATTTGTATTTCTTGTTTTTGTTTTTGTTTTCCCATTCATTGCACAGAGCACGATTTTAATGATTTTTTTTTTTTTTATATACCATTCTGGTTTATATTTTACATAATTCTACATTCTCTTTCCATACTCAGAAATGTTATTGAAGGAACGAACTACCTTGTTTCACTATGGGTTCATCCCCAACCGCTGTATATCTTTTGAGCATTTGCTTTCAGAAAATTACATGTATAGGGAAACACAACTACAAAGAAATTTCAGATTTTGGCGGCCATTTGAATTTGAGTATGAAAACCTTAACAAATGCAAGAATTACATATATTTAATTCGAATTTATCACCTTCGAGATAGAACAAAATCAGTCATTTTTATCAAGTTTTACAATTAACAAGAAAATTCAAAAGAATGGAAATATTTTGCAGCTATTCAAATGGCCATCATGAATATCTCAAGTTCTGAGGGATATGACGTTGCATCATCGAAATAATGGTTCAGCACCGCCGGAGTATGGTAAAAGTATAACGAAAACAAAAAATATGGCCTGACAGCAAAAATATAAAGTTGTACATTGAGCCTAGATCTTTTTAACAGCTACGTTGTATCTTTATTCGACAGATAGAGAAGTTTTGAACATAAAACGCGTGTACAAGCAAGGACTTAGTCGAATCATATTCAATGCAGTCAAGACAGTGGTCCTGAAATCACCTCCTTTTTTCAATGTTGCCGATACCAATGCTTATGATGTAAGCACGTGGCGGAAATTACATTGTAGGTGTATGAAGCAATATAGCAAAAGAAAGCATTGACCGAATAAAATAATAACGCTCAAATAATCGGAGATTTAAAAACTACTAAATTCCAACTAATACATGTATTGATATTTTTATCTTCGACTGCATGCCTAGGAGTGGGATCTTATCTAACGGCTAATGAGACTAATGTGAATACTACAACAATCGATGAATCCAGACCACTGCTATCCCCATGTCATATACAGCCTCAAGAGAATCCAACACTCTCAACTGACAATGAAACCGACGTGACCTCCTTAAATAAAAGCAATGATTCATCATGTGAAAACAGGCAACTAGAAGCCGAATGCCATTTACTTGATCAAGGAGCTAAACTCAATGCAGATGATGAAAAGGGTTTAAATGCCCTCATCCGTGCATCTACGAAAGGACACCAAAATGTTGTTTCTCACCTATCAGACCATGGAGCTGATGTGAATGCAGTAAGTATTGACGGTGAAAGTTCGTTATATTATGCATGTGTACACGGTCATCTCTTGGTTGCCAAAATTCTTGTCGACAGGGAGAAGACGTTAATACTGCCGGTAAGGCTGGTGTTACACACTCATATTATGTCAGTCAAGAAGGACGTCTAGAAATCATAAGCTATGTTGTTGAAAGAGGAGCTGATGTTAATGAAGCTGATGAGAAAGGTTTCAATGCCCTCGTTCGTGCATCTATAAAAGGGCAGCAAATCGTTGTTTCTCACTATTAGACCATAGAGCTGATTTGAATGCAGTAACTATTGTTGGTGAAAGATCGTTACATTATGCATGCGAACACGGACATCTTTGGTTACCAAAATCCTTGTCGACAGGGGAGCAGACTTAAATACTACCAAAAGTTGGTATCACGCCCTTATATTTTGCAAGTCAAAATTGGCATCTACAAGTCATAAGCTAGTAGTATTTTGTTGAACAAGGAGCTGATGTAAATTCAGCTGATGAAAAAGATTTCAGTGACCTTATCCGTGCTTTAAAAGATGGACGACGAAACATTGTTTATCACCTATTAGACCATTGAGTTGATTTGAATGCATCAACTATTGATAGTGAAAGTTCCCTGCATAATTATTATGCATGTGAACACAGACATCTCTTGGTTGCCAAAATCCTTCACAGGGGAGCAGACTCGAATACTACCAGTAAACTTGGTGTTACACCCTTATATTACGCAAGTCATGAATGACATCTAGAAATCGTTAA
Source organism: Diadema setosum (assembly GCA_033980235.1). Classification (NCBI taxonomy): domain Eukaryota; kingdom Metazoa; phylum Echinodermata; class Echinoidea; order Diadematoida; family Diadematidae; genus Diadema; species Diadema setosum. Next base: position 141,225 of record CM067065.1, read on the forward strand.
CTATATTGTTGTAAAAGGAGCTGATGTAAATTCAGCTAGAGAAACAGGACGCAATCGTCTCATTCAAACTTCTTTGAAAGGAAACCAAAAGTTGTTTATCACCAATTAGACCATAGAGATAATTTGAATGCAATAACTATTAACGGTTACAGTTTGTTACATTATGCATGCGAACACGAACATCTCTTGCTTGCCAAAATCCTTATCGACAGGGGAACTGACTTGAATACTACCAGTGATATTGGTGTTACACCCTTATATTTTGCAAGTCAAAGTGGGCACCTAGAAGTCGTAAGCTAAGCTATCTTGTTGAACAAGGAGCTAACGTAAATGCAGCTGATGAAAAAGGTTTCAATGCCCTAATGCGTGCCTAAAAGGAAAAAAATGGACAACAAAAAATTGCTTCTCATATTAGACCATGAAGCTGATTTGACTGCAGTAACTATTGACGTGAAAGTTCCTTACATATGCATGTGGACACGGACATCTCTTGATTGCCAAAATCCTTGACTTTCATACTACCAGTAAAGTTGGTGTTACGCCCATATATTATGCAAGTCATGAAGGACATTTAGAAGTCGTGGGCTATCTGGTTGGAAAATGAGCTGATGTAAATGCAGCTGAAGAAGCAAGACGCAGTCCTCTCAGCCAAGGATCTATGAAAGGATACCAAAATGCTGGTTCTCACCTAATAGACCATAGAGCTAATTTGAATACGGTAATATTTTAACTATTGAGAGTTAAAGTTCGTTGCATTATGCATATAAACACGGACATCTCTTCGTTGCCAAAATCCTGGTCGACAGGGGAGCAGACGTTTATACTACCAGTAAAGTTGGTTTTACACCCTTATGTCATAATGGGCATCTGAAAATCACAATGTATCTTGTTAAACAAAGAACTGATGGTAAATGCAACTGATGAAAAGGGTTTCTATACTCTCATCCGTGCATCTGTAAAAGAACAGCAAAACATTGTTTCGCACCTATTAGAGCATGAAGCTGATTTGAACGCAGTAACTTTAATGTGATACTGGACAGTGGTATTGTTCCAACTGAATATTGCATAGAGATTATCATTCCTATTTTTAAGAATAAGGGTAAACACAAATCCTGATAATCATAGAGGAATAATTCTTTTTAGCTGTCTATTTACTTCCATTTTCAATCATCAAATATCAGAGCTTTTCGCAGTTGCTAATATGTTAGGTGAAGAACAGGATGGCTTTCGTTCTAATTATTCTACAATTTATAATATTTTTGTTTTGAAGACTATAATTGATGTGTATCTGCAAAATAGAAAACGCTTATAATGTGCATTTATTGATTTCAAGAAAGCATTTGATCCAATAGATAGATCATATTTACACAATGTAGTGAAAATATGTTGAAAATGGGACTTAAGAGTAAACTGTTTACTGTCATTACGAACATTTTTGAAGGTGCTAAATCATGAGTGGCGGTCGGGGGGGGGGGACTGTCCGAGTTATTTATTTGTAACTTTGGTGTATACGACAGGGTGCAAACCTATCCCCACTTTTATTTGCCATTTATCTAATTGATTTTCAAGAATGCATTAGAAAATCATATCGTGGACTGAAATATTTGGAAAGTGAGATTTCTGACCACGTGGATTCTGATAATGTCAAAAAGGTTTAAAGTGGCCCTGAAATCCAAATGCACGTTGATTTGTGTTGATTTATGATAACCTCAACATCACTTTTGCTGTGAAACGAATATCTAGAAACATTCAATAATATGAAGAGTTTGTTTGCAAAAACCGGTTAGTCCATATTTGCCAAATGGAGATATTTGCGATTAAAGGTCAAGAAAAATAAAGAGAATAATACGAATTGTTTAGCTTCTTTTGACCATAACTTCAAAAATGTACCTTTATATGTAGTGACCAATATATCATTTAAAAGGTACTATTTTGTACTTTATGACAGAGACAGTACTTCAAAATCTTCAAAAATGGACTTATCAGTTTCTGCGAACAAACTCTTCATATATTCTAATCGATTTTTTTCTTCTATTTTTCGTCAGATTATTTTGAAACGCACAAAAAAAATCCTTACAAAACAATATTCTCATCTGTCAATCATTGATAAAGTACTGAAATATTTAGCAGAAGACATTGGAATGTACCTTTTCCTCGACTCAGCATAGTTGGCGTATTCCCTCGCCATGTCTTTTGTTAGTCACATTAATATCACCGAAACATGCAAGTTATGAGGAGGTGATGTAAATGCAGCTGATTAAATAGATCTCAATGCCCTTATTTGTGCATCTTTGAAAGGACACCAAAACATTGTTTTGCACCCAGTAGACAGACCATAGAGCTGATTTGAATGCAGTAGCTATTGACGGTTGAGGTTTCGTTGTCAAAATCCTTGTCGACAGGGGAGTAGACGTAAATATTACCTCTAAAGTTGGTTTTACACCCTTATATTGTGCAAGTCATGAAGGACATCTAGAAGTCGTAGACTATCTTGTTGAACAAGGAGCTGATGTTAATGCTGGTGACGAAACAGCTATCAATCCTCTCATCCAACATCCTTTGAAGGACACCAAAACGTTGTTTCTCTCCTTTTAAACCGTGGAGCTGATTTGAACGCAGTAGACAATGACGGTGAGAGTTGGTTGCAATGTGCATGCTTATTTGGAGATCTCTTGGTTGCCAAGATCCTTGTTGACAGGGGAGAAGACGTGAATACTACCAGTAAATTTGGTGTAACAAACGTACATTTTGCAAGTCAGGAAGGTCATCTAGAAATCGTCAACTATCGCATTAAACAAGGAGCTGACGTATAAATGCAGCTACTGACAAAGGTCTCAATCCCCTCATCTGTGTATCAGTTACAGGACACCACTGGCGTACCCAACGGGGGGGGGGGGGGGGGGGGGGGGGGCATGGGACGGTCGCCCCCCCCCCCCTGAGATTTGGACCGGGGATTTGGGAAGCGAAAAAAAAATGCGTGTATACTGTATCCGTGCACATGAAGCGGGTCTCCTTTTCAATCTTTCGTCAAATAACATCATATATTTTTTTTAATATTGCACTCAAAGTGTGCACCAGGTCGTTGAATTTCTGAGTGCACAAGACTTATCACTTATATTCCGAAGACTCAAAGTTCCCACATGTACAAGGGGAATTTCCCCTTTTAATCGACCCTTTCATCCCTCAGTCTCCCCCCCCCCCTCATATTTTTTTTTGTTTTGTTTGTGATTTCCCAAATATTCCATGAAATATGCATATATACGAGATATCTCAATTTCAACCTTAAAAAGGCAAAAGCTCCATCGTACGGGAAGGGTGGAGATAACACTTACCGAAGCCTTCTCCCTGCTCGCCCCCCCCCCATGCATAGAAATAGACTCTGACTGCACTTTGAACATAAACAGTTTTCCAAATATGACACGAAATGTGTGCACCAAACATTTAACTGCAATCACAAAATTATACAAAATCTCCTTCCACAGACTTGCTGCACTTCTCTTCTGATTGACAAATTTCCAAATATTCCAACAAAAGTGTGCGCCAGATTGTTGAATTTTAGTTCTAAAAGCTTAAAACTGAAAAAAGGCTCCCTTAAATATGGGAGAGGTATCTCGTCACCCTTGCATTCCATTGCTCGTTACCCACTATAGACTTTATCATTTTTGGGAATGACAATTTCCGAATGTTCCACAAAAAAAGTGTGCGCCAGGTCGCTTTATTTCAATTCTAAAAACGCAAAAGCTCCGCGAGCGAGAGGGAGAATCCCCCTTCCCCTAAGCTCTACCTCAGATTTTGTACAAACACAAAGATGATGCACATTCGGAATAAGAGCTAAATTCCGTAATTTTAACACTTCGATATAAAAAGTATTGCACGAAAAATTTGCACCAGATCGCTGAATTTCAGTTGTGAAAATACAAAATCACCTTCGTGTGGTAGGAAATATGCCCCTATCTACACCCTCGTGTTCATGCTTTTTCTATTTGATTGCTGAACAGACAACGTTCATGATATTCAGTGTAAAACTTAATACAAGAAGATTATTTAAATGATTCCATTTTATAGGCAAATTGTTGAAAAATAATCTACACTAAAATATACTGCAATCGTAAACAAGTAGGACTGTTACAACTCGTTAAAACAAGTAAAAACATGCATCAAATTGCACCATTTGCAAAATCAAAATGCAAAAAGTTCTCACCGTGGGAGGGGGGACATCCCCCCTCCAACACCCTCCCCTCCCCCCTCGCTCGCTCCGCTCTCTCTGACTCAGTCTCGATCATGATATTTAGAGTAAGAATTTATCAAGAAGATACTTCAAATGATTCCATCTTATAAGCAAATTGTTCAATGATAATCTACAGCTGCGCAATATAAATGTCCTTTATTATGATCATTACACTAAAATATACTGCAACCTTAAACAAGTGGACTGTCTCAACTCGTTGAAACACGCCAAAACATGCATCAAATTGCATCATTTGCAACATCAAAATGCAATGTCCCCCTCCCACACACTCCCCTTTCCCCTCGCTCACTCCGCTCGCTCTGGCTCAGTCGCGTTCATGATATTTAGAGTAAGAGTTAATGCAAGAAGATACTTCAAATGATACCATTTTATAGGCAAATTCTTCAATAGTGACGTACACTAAAATACACTGCAACCTTAAACAAGTTGGACTGTCTCAACTCTTTAAAACACGCCAAAACATGCATCAAAGTTCTCACTGTTAGGGGGGGGACACCCCCTCCCCAAAATGGACTTATCGATTTTTGCGAACAAACTCTTCATATTCTAATGGCATCGAGGGCCATGAAGCTCAGTTTTCTAAAATCAGAAAAAAAAATGTTAACTTATGTTCTTAACTAAAAACTAGCAATTAAGTCAAGTTGTATTTTAACCATGACCGTAAGTTACAGGGCTCGAATCTCTCTTTGATTCCCATGGCATTAACATGTCAGAATATCCTAATTTGCGGTAATTTGAATGTCTAAGTTACAGACCTGTTTGGATTTTTTTTTTTTTTTTTTGCTGTGGTTGTTGATTTTACTCAAAAATAATGTTGTTTTTTCGTTTCTAAAATATTGACGTTAATCACCAACAAAGAGGGCTCTAAGCTCCTTTTGGGTCAAAGTTTTAACTAACAGTAAAAAGTGCACACTTAGGCCTATTTGCACCATGCACTTGTCTTCCATTGCACGGAATATTGCAGTGTTACTTAATCACAAACGCGTAATAAGATAATTTCTTTTACCTGATTTCAAACATGATTTCAGTCTAAAAAATGATGCAACATAAATATAGATGGTCAAATCATTCTACTCGTGCTTACCACACTTTGGTGCAATAACTTCAGTGAAAATTATGCAGAGTTCTTTTTTTTTATTCATGTAAAACATAAAAACCTACATGACATGGTATATTTACCATATTTTTAAAAGTGTAATCTCTTTCTCCATTAAGGGACAAACTGGTGAAGACGAGATGTTAAAGTTGCCCGCTCTCGGTAGACCGATGCAGCTTGGAATGCTCTACGACTTTCGTGATGATACGCTTATTCCTGACATTACGCTGTGGGACGCGGAAGCATTAAAGAACGACCGTGACGTCCGTAGCCAACAAGGGACCAACTTCAACGTCATTACGTCAGACAGCATCAATAACAAGTCGTCGGCCTTAAACATTGAGGCTTGTCTGAAAGCGAGCTTCATGAGCGGCCTGGTTGAGGTGAGGGGTTCTGCCGAATACATCAACGACAAGAAGACAACTAGTCGACAGTCCCGTCTTACACTTCAATACAAGACCACGACTAGGTTTGAACAGCTGACAATGAAACGTGTAGGAAGACACAATGTGCAACATCCGTATGTATTTGATCAAGGTATAGGTACACATGTTGTAACAGGCATTTTGTACGGGGCACAAGCTTTCTTTGTATTTGACAGGTATCTGGAGAATGACGAGAGCGACCAGCATGTGCACGGGCACGTAGATTCCATCATCAAGAAAATTCCGAGCTTCAGCATAAAAGGCGAAGGTGGGCTGAAACTCACAGCAGGCGAGAAAGAAGAAGCTGACAAGCTCCAGTGCAAGTTCTATTGCGATTTTGCGCCTACGAGCAACCCTGCAAGCTATGAGGAGGCTGTGGTGGTCTATACCCAGCTGCCATCAATGCTGGGAGATAACGGAGAGTTCGCTGTTCCTCTTACGGTATGGCTCTTTCCGTTGTCGAAGTTGGACAGCAGGGCAGCGAAACTGTTCAGAGATATCAGTGTGAACATTATCGGACAAGTCCAGAATATTCTAGAGTGTTTCGATAAGTGGAAAATGAGATGTAACGATTTGGTCAAAAACAACATCTGCACAAACTTTCCGAAGTTCACCGAGAAACTGGACCTCTTCAGAAAGTTGCTACTGGAATTCAAGCAGGGTTTCCAGCAAAAAATTGCTCGAGCACTACCAAAAGTTCGTGGAGGTGAAGCAGTAGAGGGAGTACTGATAGACATTATCTCTGATTGTGAGAAATCCCCCTTTCATTCGCGACTGGTAGAACACTGGCTAAAATGCAGAGAAAAGGAGATGAACATCGTGAAAACCTTCATGTATAGTTTGGACTCCTTCAAAATCATTCGCTCTCGGGAAGACCTGGATGAAGTGTTATTCGATTTCTCAATCGAACACGTAGTGGCGTTTTCTTTCTCATCATTGGGGCTTGAAGATGGTTACCTCAAGGTCCTTTCACGCTTCATCAGGACACAAATAAAAGAGTCTTATACACCGCAGAAAGAATGGTTTGACAGTGCGGCAACGTCGAAGAAAATGAGAATGAAAGCCAAACAGTTCAAGGACTTTGCAAGTGCAAACATTACCTCAGAGGAGACTGCATTTGTCATAATGGGGTTCGACGATGGCGAAGAATCGACCGCCGAAGGTTGCTCACTCTTTCACTACGAGTATGGCCTCCTTACCTCAAAAGACTTTGAACCTCCTGGTGTACCTGGAAAACCAGAAATTCTCACTACATATCATGATTCTGCGATACTCGAATGGACCGCACCACAGGCTGGACTTGCATGCATCCAATCTTACCTTGTAAAGTACAGGGAGAAGTCACAAACACAGGATCCTGAATGGCGTGAGTTCAGGACAGATAATACAGCTATCCGTGCGAACGCACCAGCATTAAAGCCAAACGTCACATACGAATTCTCGGTGGCAGCGATATGTGAGATAGGGTATTCCCATGGTGGCCCAGTGAGTAAAGATGCTAAAACCCTTCCTTCCAGCCCTCCACATAATGTGAGAAAGAACCAAGTTTCTAGGGCTAGCATCACGGTGGTGTGGAATAAGCCTGATGTGCTTGGGAAAGGCATTAGAGTGATGAGATACAGAGTGAGTTACGTCCCGACAGTTGACACAGATCCAGATCACGTGTTGCTGACCGAAACCAAAGGAGATGTTTGTTTGTGCACTATAAAAGACCTTGATCCTGGGACTACCTACAAAATATCAGTCTCTGCTTTGTGTGGAACAGCAGAGGACAGCGCTTTTTCAGAACCCGTAGAAATAAATTTAGCTTCTGCAGTAAACGAACGCATGGAAAACTTCAGAGAGCTAATAGCACAGTGCGATACCCTGAAGAAAGGAGATCGGTCCAAAGGGGAACCAAGTTTGTACAAGCTTCGCCTGATTAAAGAAAGACATGGTCCACGCAGCAAATACCAGACCTACTCCTTCGGTCAAGGAAATGAAGCAAAACGACACTTGGTTGCGATGGTCGTCGGAGCGACTGGTGCAGGAAAGAGCACTCTGATCAACGGCATGGTCAACTACATCTTTAACGTTGACTGGAATGACGACTTTCGATTCAAGATCATTGCTGAGGTGGGAGAAAACAAGGCTGGCGGCCAGGCACAGAGCCAGACTCAGATGGTCACCTCGTACACCATTAATCCAACAAAGTGGTCACGTCTCGATTTCAGACTTACGATAATTGATACACCAGGATTCGGTGACACGAGGAGTATCGCACGAGACAAAGTCATCGTTTACCAGATTCGTGACTTCTTCGCAGATTCATCTCTCCATCACGTGGACCACATAGATGTCATTGGCTTTGTCGCTCAAGCACCCCAAGCAAGGTTAACCCCCACTCAGAGGTATGTGTTTGACTCCGTCATGGCATCCATGGGCAAGGACATCAAACAAAACATTATGATGCTCGTGACATTTGCCGATGGACAGAAACCTCCCGTTGTAGACGCTTTCAAAGCAGCGAACATTCCATGCTGGGACATGTTCAAATTCAACAATTCTGCTTTGTTTGCTAATAAGACTGTTGTTGATCAACCTTCAGGTGGCAGGTGTAGCAACAATGTTGTGGGAAGAAACGTTGACGAGGTGGAAGAAGGAAACGCAGACTGCTTCGACAAAATGTTTTGGAAGATGGGGGTCCAGAACATGAGGTGTTTCTTCCACGCTTTGAGAAGGATGGAGCCAAAAAGTCTTTCGCTAACACAAGAAGTCATGAAGGAACGTCAGCGCTTGGAAGCAGCAGTGGAAGGTCTACAGCCACAAATCCAGATGGGATGTCGTAGGCTTGATGAATTACGAGAGGAGCAGAGGATCCTGGAGCAGCATGAGGCTGAAATTGAAGCGAATACGGACTTTAAGTACGTTGTGGAAGTTCAGAAGAGTCGGAAGATCGACATTCGAGGAGAATACGCCACCAACTGTTCCCGTTGCCACTTTACATGTCATTATCCATGTACTATCGCAGATAACAAGAAGTTAGCGAGCTGTTCGGCCATGACAGGAGATGGAAGATGTACCGTATGTCCTGGAAGATGTCCTTGGCATATTCACTTTAATCAGGCATACAAGTTTGAGTATTACACTGAGAAGGAGCCTCGGACTTACGCGGAGCTCGAAAGTCGTTACAACGAGGCAACTGGCAAGAAGTTAACTGTAGAACAACTTGTCAAGAAATGTCAAGAAGAATTCGAGAGCGTACAGGAATGCATTTATCAACTAATCACTGAATCAAACAGTAGCCTCAAACGTCTGGAAGAAATCGCGTTGAGGCCAAACCCTCTCAGTACTCTGGACTACGTGGATCTCTTGATTGAGGCGGAAAAACTGGAAGCAAAACCAGGATGGCAAAGTCGTGTTAAGGTTCTCCAGGACGTGCGCAAGAAGGCAGCAATCCTGTCCCAAATCAAGCAAGCGAATTATAATCCCTTTCACCAGTACCAGGAGAACTTCGGTGGAAACGGAAAGAAGAAGAAAGGAGTATTTACAAACATGTGGGATCGTCTTTCTGGCCAATTTTGAAGTGGCAGTGATAGTGACAGCAGTGTTTGACTTCTCTGAGTAATTTCACCTGTATCAAAGATGGTCTGCACCAAACAATCGGGTACAGACTTAATTAAAATGAAAACGTGTTCGTGAAAGCTGCGCAGTGATCATCTACTGCTTTGTTTAACCCGTTTAGGACGTGTCCCGAGTATACTCGGGCTGACGTTTTCCAGGCTGTGGACTGGTCCCGAGTATACTCGGGCTGAGAGAGTGAAATGAACACGCATTTTTAAACTTAGAATTTCACCAACAATACGATGCCTATGTTGAAAATGATTTATATTTTGTGGGACTACATACATCAAAGTTGCCATCTGTGAACATTTTGTGATGATTGGTCATATCTTATGTCTATAAACAAGCAAAATATTGACAAACATGAGTGCAATTTTCACGACATTCAGACCTTCGCAACGGTCGAGAAACTGACCAATGACGAGCGACCAGCCGCACGCTCTGGCGATCTCATTTGCATCGGTATGCAAATTGTCACACTCAAGTGAAAAGCGTGCGTGCGGCGGTCAAGACCGTTGCGTGCACGCACCTACCTTATTAGCACACATTTACATGATAAAGTATTGTCGCATACTACTTCGTGTTATATCAGTAATGCAATGTCGTACTTACGGATTTTCTATGAAAGCCATCTCGGCATGGCAACCTGCTTACCATTATTGGCATGAAATGTTGGCCTTCTTCTTCCGCTGCCGAGTCCTGGGATTTACCAAAACTCGGCGAATTGAATAAATTGAGTAAATCTTTTGCGTGTCCCTGCATGCATGTGATGTGTGTGAATGTTTTTGTGTCTGTTTGTTATCATGACAGCGATGTTACTTGTAGTTGTTTGAAGAGTTTTACCGTCATGAATAATATTCTGATTATGTTATAAAATCGCTTAAAAAACAGAAACCACTTGGCCAAGAACAAAGAGTAGGAGATGTACTGCATACAAACAACGCAGTCGATTGTGCTACTTCATCGAAGTCGTAAATTCATCATGGCGAAACACAGCGTCACATGTGCACGTGTTATGGGCGAGAATATTTTAAATAAACCAGCTGGCAAGAGGAAGAGTATCATGTTACATTGTATATTTATGAATAGACAGGATGCAGATACAAAAACACTCCTGGATAGACCCTCTCGTAGACGCAACCTAAAAGGGCAGGGGATTATGAGCATAATAGAGAAGGTCAAAGGTCGATTACTGACAGTCTTTTCGTTTCTGTACCGGTCCATATAGAATGGATGTTAGCGATGTGCTTCGTATGTAAATGTAACCATAACTTTATGGTTGTTGGGAATTGAATGTGCAAGTTCTCATGTGCATGTTCCAAACATTAATTTATTATAGAAATTAAAGTGCAACAACAAAATGCGCTGCAATAAAGCGAATAAAGAAGACACATGGCACAAGTTTTCTCTCATACGTTTATAGCATTTGCGAGAAATTGTCTATGAAAAAAAAAAACCGATCGGTATTTGGGATTTGCAGCAGTTCGAATAAGTGACAATGGTGATTTCGACTGTTTAGTCTATATTTCTATTTTTTGTATGAATTCTTTATAATATGCTTATTTTCGGATGCAGTCGCTATATAAATTATTTAAACGTTTAGAAATCTGGGGTTTTAGTCCATTTCTTTCGTAAGTTCATAAGTCAAAATGATTTTGCTATCATTGAGTTGCAAGGATTTCAGCCAAACGCCACTGGTTGTACAATCCATTTCCAGTCAATCGGATATGACAACTCATGCCGAAAAAATTACACTGTAGTAGAAAACGCTATAAATTTGCGAAGCGGTCATTCAATTCTGCGAAAGACGGAGATGTGATTATGGAGCGCTTCAATTGTAGCACTCGACTTTTTGGGAGTAAGGTATTTCGAGCAATAAAAGTACGAAATGCTCTTCTCTTTATTTGATTTAATTAATGTTTTAATGCTATCACCAAAGTGGTTTAAGCTCTTATTGTGCATGTGTCTTCTCTCTATCTACCTCTGCATTTAGGTACATACTTTCAATCGAATTAAAGACTTTATGAGATCGCGTTGCAGCAGTTTCATATTCATAAACGATTGCAGCCAATGCTCGTTTGCTTTATGCATTATGCACATTGAATGAGAAAAGTACTTTATTTTCCGTCTTTTATCGGGGGATGATTGGTATACACAATGAAATAAATATCAATTTACACTCTTGACAGAAGAGAAGATCATTTCAGGGGAATTAGCCCTCTGCTATGAGAGATCGAAGAATGTCGGGAGAAATGGTGTAATTTCAACAAACATGTTGTCTTTTCCTTATTTTTTGAAGTGATGTAACGATGTTAGGCCTTCAAGCCTGTGTGGCATGTGCTCACCATTCTTCCATGGTCATGACGACTTCTTCAGCTTCCAGGTGGCCAACCTTTTGTTACTAAATTGAATGAACTTTTCCGACGAACTCGAAAATGCTACCTGCGACTCTGTTTGAAAAAAAAAAAAAAACTCTCTCACATAGAGACGAATGTGAGTTCTCGATTGGCATTCTAAATTGAAGTGTGTTCATGCTACATTTTTGAAGTGATAGGATATAGCGAAAGGAAAACAAAGCTGAATGATCATCTTCATGGAACTATATTTTTTGTTACCGATTATGAATTCATACCTAACTATGAATTGAAAGACAAACATACGCAAAAAACGACTGCAAAATCTTCGCATAATGCACCATTTTGTAAACTCAAGTTTGCCATTTTGCTTTTCCTTTATGAAACATTATTTACTTCGATTAGTGCTCCTTCATTCTATCTCATTACATTTCATCACTTTCCTTTCCAGCTATCCACTACATTCCCGTCTAAAAACGTATAGATTGGTTATTATCATTGATGGTGGCGGTCACTTCTCCAATATATTTTGCCCGTTATATATATATATATATATATATATATATATATATATACATAATATAATAATATATATATATATATATAATCTAAAAAGATATTACCATAACACAGACAGGCAAACCTAGCCTTGTGTAACATTACATATCGATTACAAAAGTGTGATCGGATTACCATCCACCAAACAAAATTTAGAAGACCACCATATTTCTCTCCCCCCCCCCTTTCCATCTCTCTCTCTCTCTCTCTCTTTCCCGTAATCCAATTCTTCATTATCATCTACAAATGTGTGGATTGAATATTATCATTGATGGTGACGATCACTTCTCGAAGATATTTTGCCTGTATTATGAATACATATGTATATATATATATATATATATATATATATATATATATACAATCTAAAAAGATGTTACCATAACACATATTTTATAGGCAAACCAAGCTGTGTATAATATTACATTTCGTTTGCAAAAGTGTTCGGATTACATCCATCAAACATAATTTAGAAGACCAGCCCATTTTTTTCTCTCTATCTCTCAATCTTTCTTCTTATCGCATAGACTCCAATGTTTCGCCTGAAGACCGGAAGACCTTATAAATGTTATATCAAATATACATATTCATCAAAACAATCAGCTTTCCTGTTAGTGATTACTTTTTATCATATGATGAATAATTTATGTCTTATCACTTTGTGAAATCTTATTTCATGTGATTCGTAATGAGCAATATCTTCCCCGCAGTACGATAGAGTTATAAGTCAATCGTAAGATTGCACTAGTGAAGTTGGCAGCATTTAAACCCCAACAGTAAAATCACAAATGCGCTCGTTGATATCTTTTATTTATCCCAGGGAAACCTAAGTTATATCTGTAGGCAGTCATGATGGATAATTTCAGAAAGCAAACTTCTTTATACACACAAACTTCAGTGTGGATGGCAGGTACCGCAAGAGCATGGATTTTCAGATTTAGTCATCATAAGTTGTCAAAAACAGCCAGAAATATGCAGTGATTTATTTGAATATTGAAGATCCCATCAGGCTCTTGTCAATATTATGAAAAAAATAATTGCTGAAACAAAACCAAGAAAGAAACTCAAATGAAAAATTGGTCTGCAAAACTCAACTTTGATGATGCTTGAAGTTTTTTTTTTCTGTCATACTTATGAATGACAGCCTGATTATGCTATAAGATCGTTCAAAAAATCTACTTGGCCAACGTACCAAATAGAGGATTTACTGTATAATATTCATACAACGCAAGAGCCGATATTGTCACTATGGGGTCCTATATATTCATCATGGTAAAACACAGCCTAACGTACGTGCGTGTTTTAGGCAAGAATACTTTGAATAGACCAGGTGGCCAGAGTATCAGGTTACATTGTACCTCCTTGAATAGACAGGATGTTGATACAAAAACATTCCTAAGACGCACTCGTAGACGCCATCTGAAAAGTCGGGGATTATGAGCATAATAGAGAAGTTCAAAGGCCGATTACAGTCAGTCTCTTTTTTCTGCACCGGTCCATAGAATGCATTATAGTGATGTGCTTCGTATGTATTACGTAACCACTTTTACGGACCCCAATGATTTTATGGTTGTTGGGAAGCGAATGTGCAAGTTCTCATGTGGTTGTAACCAACATATATGTATAGAATTTAAACTTCGACAACGAAATACGCTGCGATAAAGCGAGTAAACAAGACATATGGCATTTTTTTCTCTTATACGCTTAGCATTCGCCAAAAAATTGTAGATATAATTATGATGTTCGGTATTTGATGTTTGCAGCATTTCAAAGAAGCAGTCAAAATAAAATAATATCCCATATTTCGATGATACCGACGATGGTGATGTCGACTGTTTAGTCTTTTTTGTTCTAGTTCTGTATGAATTCCTCATAATATGCTAATATTCGGCTATAGTCGCTCTGTCAATTACTTATACATTTAGAAGTCTGAGGTGTTTTCAGTCCACTTCTTTCGTAAGTTTACGAGTCATTTTTTTTTTCGATCATTGAGTTCAATCCAGTTATAATCAATCAAATATGACAACTTATACCAAAAAAAAAAAACGATTTTTCTTTTTTTTTTCTTTGTAGAAAGCGCTCCAAATTTGCGAAGTGGTGATTCAATTTTGCGAGAGACGGAGATGTGATAACCACATCGCTCCAATTGAACACTTTGTTTAGGAGCAAGGTATTTCGGGCAATAAAAACATGAAATTAATGTTCTTGTCTTATCTCATGTTTATCGATGTAATCAAATTTTTTTCATGTTGCTATTGAAATAATTTATGCACTTATCGTGCCGGTGTATTTTTTTTTTATGTCTACGTATATCTCTGCATTTAGGTATGCCTACATTCATTCATTCCATTAGACTTCGCGAAATCGCATTGAAGCATTTTCATATTCATAAACGATTGCAGCAAATGCTCGTTTCCTTTATACATTATGCTTATTGAATGAGATTGTTAGTACTTCATTTTTTTTTTGTCTTTTATCGGGGGATGACTGGTATACACAATAAAAAATATTGATTTACACTCATGACATAAGAGAAGATAATTTCAGCAAAATTAGCCGTCTGTTATGAGATATCAAAGAATGCCGGGAGAAATGTCGTTTATTTCAACAAAAATATCGTCCTTTCCTTATTTTCTGAAGTGATGTAATAATTTTAGGCCTTCAAGCCTGTGTGGCTTGTGCTTGCCATACTTCCATGATCATGTCGGCTTCTTCTACAGCTGCCGGATGGCCAACCTTTGATGTTGCTAAATTGAATGAATTTCTCCGTCGAACTCGGGAATGCTCACCTGCGACCCTGTTTGAAAAGACGCTCTCTCTTATTGAGACGAATTTGAATTCTCAATGGACATTCTAATTTGAATTGTGTTAAGGCTACGTAATTTGAAGTGATAGGATATAGTGAAAGGAAACTGAGATTGAATGAACATCTTCATTGCTCGATCTTTTTTTTAGGTGATTTTGAATTACCTAACTGTGAAATTAGAAGACAAACGTACACACACACACACACACACACACACACACACACACAAATGGCTGCAAAATCTTTGCATAATGTTGAACCATTTTGAACACTCGAATATGCCGTTTTGCTCTTCCTTTGTAATACATTTGCCTCGATTAGTGCTGCTTCGATTTTTCTTATTGCATCTCATTACTTTCCTTTCCAGCTATCCACTTCTTCATTCCCATCATCTACAATTAATCGTTTAGATTGAATATCCCCATTGATGGTGGCGATCACCTTTCCAAGAAACTTTGCCCGTATTATTATATATAATCTCATAAGATATCACCATAACACAGATTATAGGCAAACCTAGCCGTGTGTAATATTTCATTTCGTTTGCAAAAGTGTGTTCAGATTACCGTCCATGGAAATAAATTTAGAAGACCAGCCTATTTTTTATCTCTTTATCTCTCAATATTTCTTCTTATCGCATAGACTCCGATGTTTCGTTTGCAGACCGGAAGACCTCATAAATGCTCCATCAACTGACTTGAATAGGTGTTATATATATATATATATATATATATATATATATATATATATATATATATATATATATATAAAACAATAATCTATCCCGTTTGCTGATGATTATCATATCACTGTGTGACATTTAATTTCAAGTGATGTGCAGTGAACAATACCTTCCCGCAATTACGGCAGAGTTGTAAGGGAATCATGATTGCACATAAAATTTGCAACATAAAACCCGACAGTAAACTTATAAATGCGCTCGTTGATCTCCTTTATTCATCTCATGGAAACCTAAGTCATATAATTATGGTCGAAATCTGGAGGCAGTCATGATGGATCATTTCACAAAGCAAACGTCTTTATACAAAAATGCATGGAGTTCGCAGGTTTAGTCACCATTAGCTGTCAAAGATTGCAAGAAAGATGCAACGATTTATCTGAATATTGAACATCCCATCAGGCTCTTGTCAACATTATGAAAATTGTTGAAACAAAACCAAGGAACAAACTCAAATGGAAGATTGGTTTGAGAAACTCAACTTCGATGTTGCTTGAAGCTTTTTTTTCTCTCTCTCATTTATGAATGACAGCGTGATTATGTTATAAGATCGTTCAAAAAATCTACTCGGCCAACGAACCAAATAGAGGATATACTGTATAATAGTCATCATTTTCATACAATGCAAGAGCCGATATTGCCACTATGGGGTCTTACAATTATATTCATCATGGTGAATCACAGCGTAACATGTGCGCGTGTTATAGACAAGAACACTTTGAATAGACCAGGTGGCCAGAGTATATCAGGTTATTGTACCTCCTGGAATAGACAGGATGTTGATGCAAAAACATTCCTAAGACGCACTCGTAGACGCCATCTGAAAAGTCGGGGATTATGAGCATAATAGAGAAGTTCAAAGAACGATTACAGACAGTCTCTTTATTCTGCACCGGTCCATAGAATGCATTGTAATGATGTGCTTCGTATGTATTACGTAACCGCTTTTACGGACCCCAATGATTTTATCGTTGTTGGGAATCCAATGTGCAAGTTCTCATGTACTTGTTACGAACATGTATTACAGAATTTAAACTTCGACAATGACATACGCTGCAATAAAGCGAGAAACAAGACATACGGCAGAAGTTGTCTTTCTCTCTCTCTCTCTCTCTCTCTCTCTCTCATACCCTTAGAATTCACATATAAAAATTATGATGTTCAGTATTTGATGTTTGCAGCATTTCAAAGAGGCAGTCAAAATAAAATTACATCCCATATTACGACGATACCGACAATGGTGATGTCGACTGTTTAGTCTTTTTTGGTTCTAAGTTTGTATGAATAGTCGCTCTGTCAATTATTTATACGTTTAGAAGTCTGGGTTTTTCAGTCCATCTCTTTCGGAAGTTCACAAGTCAAATGATTTCGCGATCATTGAGTTATAATGGTTTTAGCAACACACTACCGTTTTGTAGCTCAATCGATTTATAATCAGTAGAATATGGTAACTCATGCCTAAAAAAAAATAAACTTTTTTTATGTAAATTTGTAGAAAGCACTCCAAATTTGCGAAGTGATGATTTAGTTTTGCGAGAGACGGAGATGTGATAACCCGTCGCTTCAATTGAACACTCTACTTTGTTTAGGAGCAAGGAATTTCGAGCAATAAAAGCATGAAATGTTCTTGTCCATCTCATATATTGATGTGATCAAATGTTTTCATGCTGCTTTTGAAGTGGTTTATGCACTTATCGTGGCTGCGTATTTTTTTTTATAATAATTGCATTATACATCTCTGTATTTAGGTAGACCTACTTGCATTCATTCCTTTAGACTTCGTGAAATCGCATTGAAGCATTTTCATATTCATAAACGATTGCAGCAAATGCTCGTTTCCTTTATACATTATGCTTATTGAATGATAATAGTACTTCATTTTCTGTCTTTTATCGGGCGATGACTGGTACACACAATAAAACAAAATAATATTGATTTACACTCATGACATAAGAGAAGATCATTTCAGCAAAATTAACCGTCTGTTATGAGAGATCGAAGAATGTCGGGAGAAATGTCGTTTATTTCAACAAACATATCATCTTTTCGTTATTTTCTGAAGTGATGTAATGATTTTAGACCTTCAAGCTTGTGTGACATGTGTTCGCCGTTCTCCCATGGTCATGTCGTCTTCTTCTATCAGCTGCCGGGTGGTCAACCTTTTTGTTTCTAATATGAATGAACTTCTCCGACGAACTCGGAAATGCGCACCTCCGACCCTGTCTGAAAAGACGCTCTCTCACATTGATGCGAATCTGAATTCTCGATGTGAATTCTAATTTGAATTGTGCTAATGCTGCATTTTTTGAAGTGATAGGACATAGTGAAAGGCAAACGAGGTTGAATGAACATCTTTATGGCGCTATCTTTTTTTTTTCTTTTTTTTTGTTGGCTATTTTGAATTACGTAACTACGAAATTGGAAGGCAAACGTACACAAAAAATGACTGCAAAATCTTTGCATAATGTTGTACCCTTTTGCCCTTTTTTTGGCGTTTTGCTCTTCCTTTGTAATACATTTGTCTCAATTAGTGCTGCTTCATTTTATCTCATTACATCTCATCACTAAACTTTCCTTTCCAGCTATCCCCTTCTTCATTCCCATATACAAACGTGTAGATTGAATATTATCATTGATGGTGATGATCTCTTCTCCAAGATACTCTGCCCATAAAATTTATATATATATATATATATATATATATATGTATATATGTATTATATAAAACGTAGAAAGATATTACCAAACCACAGGTTGTAGGCAAACCTCATCTTGTATAATTTTACATCACGTTGAAAAATCTTTTCAGATTATCTACCGTCAATCAAACAAAATTTAGATGACCAGCCTATTTTTCTCTCCTTTTTTTCTTCTCACCGTATAGACTCCCCTGTTTCATCTGAAAAGCTCATACATGTTCTACGTCAACTGGCTTGAACAGGACCGGTGTTTTATTCTTAGTTTGTTTGTTTGTTTGTTTTTTTCTTCTATATAAGAAATAACGACACTCATTTAGGTTGGTGATAACTTTTTTATTATGTCTAGTATCACTGTGTGAAATCTCATTTCACTTGATACATAGTGAACAATATCTTCCCGACATTACGTTGAAGTTGTAAGGGAATCGTAAGATCGCACAGAAAAATGGCAGCATCAAACCCCGATAATAAACTCCCAAATCCACTCGGTGATCTCTTTTATGCATCCCGTGAAAACCTATTATAAGTCGCATGGGCGATATTTGTAGACAGTCTCAATTGATAATTTTAGAAAGCAAACTTCTTCATACAGACTTCTTCAGTGGATGGCAGGTATCGCGCAAGCGTGGATTATGTAGTTTTAGTCGTCTCAAAGAAAGCCACAAAGATGCAAAGATTTATTTGAATATTGAACATTCCAGGCTCTTGTCAACTTTATGGGAATTACTGAGACAGAACCAAGAAACAAACTCAAGTGGACGTTATTCTTTTACGAAATTTGACTTTGATAAATCACTACCACCAATTGGACTTATGATATTACATCGCCGTTGATGGTTTGCTTAGTGTTGAAATAAAGCCACGTGTTTTTGTTACAGACACGCGAGCTTTGTACTTGGATACAAGTAACGGGGACAAACAAGGTGTGACAGCTTTTCAAACGTTGTAGGCCTATATTGTATACAATGAATAAACTTCCTACTGTTTCCAAAATGGCTTGACTAGCTATGGTAAGGAATTTTGTGAACAGTAGGAAGTCAAGAGTGGGGTTCGTGTGCTTTTGATATCGCCACAATACGAGATTTACTCGCCGTGTCTTATATATGTAGTCGTGTAAATGGAAATACGCAAGGCTGTACACAATCCTCCGATCGATTGCTTTTCATTGAAAGACTTTGAAAGCTTGTGATCAACGGATTACAGTTTCCATAAAAGATTGCCTCCATGAATCACTAAATTCAAGACAATAATGTACTAACAATTTGCGACACCCTCGCCATAGCCTGGTGCGCAATAATAAAAGGCGCTATTCATTGAAATTGACGAGGAAACGTAAATTGACGATCGTATACAGTACATGAAGTTCAAACCGCGCGCGCGAACCCAGATATCGAAGGGAAGCGACATTATTATTCATGAGCGGTCGTTATTCAACCAATCAGAAAGTGGATTCCTACACCGCATACACGGCAATTTGATGATTGGGTAAAGCGGGACAGTAAGTCACACCCCCTTAGTAACCCTCGGTTCGGACTCGCTTTTGGAAAACCTGTCCGTCTGTGGGGGTGTTCGCTCGCCAAAGCAAACCGTCCTAAACGGGTTAACTCTCTTTTTTATTCTTGGTTGAAACAATTTTTAGATTTTCTTGAGTATATTTTAACGTTTATATGAAATAGTCGTATAGGTGTTAGATTATGATTTGGTGGTCACAAGAATCTTCGAAAATAAAAAAAAAAGATTACTTCCTTGTAATCTACTCTTGCATATTACTCAAACAAGGGAGGCATTTGTATTTCAATATTTAACAAGTGATGTTGAAGCTTTATATCACGTATAAGAGCAAAATGTGTTTTTGCATTGTAATAGAAAATACACAGAAAGACACAATTAGCTAATCGTCTCATAAAGAGGCAGCAAGGGCAAAGACCCCCTCCCCCAACGTCTCGAGGGCCTAAATTTCAAATCAGATGATTTCGCTGGCTTTGAGCTGAGTGGTGCAACAACGGAGTTTACTTACGCAAACAATTGATTAAACGCCCTGCTCCCTACCGAGAAATGCTTTACCCAGGAAAACCAAAGAAACACGAGTTTGTCAAAGAGATCGTTAATAATAGAGATAGCACAGCTGTTGCATTCCTAATGATGGTACTTTCCAAGCGACACAAATTTCTACAATTTTGCGCTGTACAGATTGCCCATCATTTACGTTCATAACTAAACTTGCTTTTGGCAGGAAATATTTTGCACAGATATTTTGCTTTGAATGAAATAATGGTCAAATCAGTCGACTTGTAAATGTCATAATTAGTTTTGACGGGTCTGGTTGCGCCAGCTGATATAACATCAGGAATAAGAATTGTCATTAAAACCACAAATGTGGGCTGCGTAGCGTGTACGTGGATGGGTTTTTCAACCCCTTAAGCGTTTAACAATGACATTTTTATATCTCATGAGAAGACAGGAAATGACGCAAAGATTCCAAAAGGCTGTTGTAGTTTTTTTTTTAGTTTTTATGTATTTTTTGTATTTGTACATGTGTTCCATAGATATTGTTATTCACTACTGTTCTTCAACATGAGATGTATTTGAATTCGAGTTTTCACTATTTGTAATTGTAATATCCCCAGTTTTTCCCGATGTATTTCAAAGTTCATTAATGTTATCTCTAGATACATTCCTAGAAATCTATCAAATATAAAACATCAGATTTTTTCATATTTTCCAATAATGCAAAATAAATAATGAAGTAAGGTACACTTAGAGATAAAAATAAATGTGAAATTGGTTAAAGATTCATGTAAAACTTCTAAGGTAGCTTCCTTTATTTACAATGTTCGTGAATGTTTTATTGGTAGGAAAGCTTTGTTAATGGACGCAATATATTTAGTGCTTGAGAGTAAATCTAAATATTACAATAATTGTCGAAAAGAAAACAATTTTACCCTACCTCAGGGAATTCCTTCCTGACAGTCTGCTCATTATATACATGTAAGCCCTTTAGAATCAAATATTAAATCGTCGAAAATTTACTCTTCTTTATATAATGCAAGAGGAAAAGGAAGAACCTGCATGTATAACACGCGAGGAGAATAAATGTCGTCAAATTGGATTTAATTTTACGTGAAATTGCAATGGAACATTGCAATGCAAGGTTTTTTACGTTTCATTCGTGTGTTTTGTTAATATGTATACTCCACATATTTAATGCCTGATTATAAATTGAAGAAAGACAGTGCTTTTGTCAGGTTCTGCAAATATTCTTTTGATTTGTCATGAACACTTGTCATAACGAGTCAAAATTCATGAATGCAATTTTTGCTATCATTTCCTTGGTTTTACAACTTCTTAACTTTGAAGTTAAAATTATGTTTACAGATTCATTTATTTTTCTTCGAGGCAACGTTAAATTTCGATGTTAACGCTGCATGATAACGGTAGTGCATACTGCTCAGTATAAAACTTGGTTGTCTCGGAAGTATTTTCTTTTTCATTTTGGGACTGCAAGTTTCATTCGTTTCATGAGAAGAAATAACTTCAGTTAATCATGCGTACTATTGTTATTTTTTTTTAAATCATAGACGGTACAACTGTTCGTTTAAAATTCGTAAAATCAATGCATTGAAATATTAACTTGCTCAGTGACTTTGCTCGAAGCCAAACAATAAATAAATTTGAGATCTTTAAAAAATAATCCACTTCAGTAAATGCCTGTTTGCAATCACTCCAGCATCAGAGACAATTCTCTCGCTCTCTCTCTCTCTCTCTTCTTTCTTGTTCCTTTGTTCCGTTTTAATTAGTGTAAGAACAATAAAAAAAAAAACTTCTCTCAACTTTATTTACGAAGAGCCTTCAGCTCTAATTTCATGATTGAGATTTCATGGATGCTCAATCCATTTCCAAGATCAACGACGATTCCATCGTCTATTCTGCAATGACCGTGATCTGCACATGCGCAGACTATGAATTTGAACTGGCTTATTTGACTTGTAATAGGATGCTGACTAAGCTATTTGAAATATTGCGAAAATGACGATCTATTCCCGGTGGGATGAAATATTGGGTACTCCATAAACAGACAATATCTTGATAAATAATAGTAAAGTTCCTTTATCTTCAAAATAAGTGACTTAACTTTCAAAAGTCAGATCTCATTTTGTAATGTATTTAGAATACAGTTCTCCAGATGTCATTTTGAATTCAGGAGGGGAGATTACGCAGACGAAAAAAAAAGTAAATCAAATGTGAAAATATGTATTATCTATACAAAAGAAAGTGAATATGTAAAGAAGGAGAGCTGATGTGAATTTAAAATGTAATTCTTATAACCTCGATAATGCTTCAGGCATGTTTTCTTTAGAAAATATCTATAGAAATACGATTAATTACTTTGTTTTGTTTAATAAAGGATAGTATAATAGTTGTTACGAGGGTTAGAATTCATTAGAATGCAAACGATTTCTTCCGATTCGATATGTTCTTAAGAAGCACTCTGTTTTTGTGACGCCCTGTAGAAAACTAGCCCACGATGTAAACTTGCTGGTGATAAAAAAATGAAAATATAATAGCGTATCCTAGGAGAAGCTATGTTGGAATGTAAAGAATGCATAACCTGTGGAAACCATATTCAATGGTAAGTTGTGGTGTATGAAAGATTAATGAATATGAGGTCTATAACAATATAACTATTAAAAGGCAGCTCTAACAAAAAAGAGTTCATCGTAGCACCAGTGATGCGTGGAAATAATTGTTCTTTTGATCTTTAACCAGAGAATTGTACGTATGGTATTCCATGAAATTTCGCTTTTCTTTATTAAACGTTATGACATGTATTTTTTTACTCATTTCAAGGATGTAGAATGGAATGACAGATTGATGCCAACTCCATCTGATGAAAGTCGAATTTCTTTTCATTACGTAATATCGTTTGTGTATATTTGTGTCCTGCTTTGCTAGAATGACAGAGACATGATACTAAGCAAATTGTTATAATCACATTTTATCGAGAGTCGAAAAAATCATTCTTAAGAGTGAGTAGAAACGTAATACGCGATGCTATGGCTTTAAACGGTCCTCTGTGACTACATTAGGCAAATCTCAAATACATTAGCTGGATTTTGACATGGTATTTTCCATGCTCGGAATGTATCGATCCGGCAAGTATGTCTGGTATGTAACGAACATTTCCACAAATGTCAAGCAATGCAGCTCATAAAGTGAGTTCATCTTGTAACTTGTAAAATACAGGACATATTGTTGTGAAACTATTCATAAAAAAGTGGACAAATACCGAATAATTTTGACATTGCATTACAATGGAATACAAACGTGAACACGGAGCTTGTTCGGTCTCGAAAAGTTCATGCCGTTTATTTGGCATAATTCTGACTTGAAAAAAAAAAAACCAATGTGATATCAAATGATATCAGATTTCAGTGATTATATCTCAGAGAAAACTGAACTCGAAACATGTATGTAGTTTTGACAAGATGTAAGACCGAACCATTTTACCTGTCTTACTTATGTAGCATATGCATTTGGATATCACACTTCAATTATTATATTTCACATATAGAAAACTAAACTCAAAATATGTATATAGTTTTGACGAGATGTTATTACCGAACCATTTTTACCCGTCTTACTTACGTAGCATTTGCATTCGGATATCAGACCTCAATGCTTATATCTCAGAGAAAACTAACCCGAAATATGAATATAGTTTTGACAAGATAAAAGTACCGAACCAAATTTTATCTGTCTTATTTGTGTAGTATACATATTTAGATATCAGACTTCAGTGATAATGTCTCAGAATAAGCTGAACTCGAAATATGTTCATAGTTTGAGACCTTCTCTCACAAAAGCCCAAGATAGAGCCGGATGGAAACGGTCGACTGCTTTACTCTTCCTCGTGCCTCTCAAACGATCGCAGAGGTCGAGTATCTAGTAACAAGTAAGGAAGTAAGTACCGAACCAAATTTTACCTGTCCTGTGTAGCATTTGCATTTAGATTTCAGACTTTAGTGATAACATTTCAAAAAAATAAAGGGAACTCGAAGTATGTTTATAGTTTGGACAAGATGCAAGTTCCGAACCATTTTTACCTGTTTTCCTTCTGTAGTATTTGATTTTTTTTTTATTAGAGTCATATCCCTATGTGTAAATATCTAAAATACCAACTGTACACCTGTCTATATTTGTTTCTTTCTTTTTTCCTCCTTATTGATTATTTCGTTATGAATGCAACTTGTAAATACGCTATAGATCTTTCGTAAAAATTCAAACAAAGGTATGAACAAATACCAATTAATTACGACTCAATAAATCTCAAATCATTTTTCTGACTGCAAACGTATCTACACTAATATATAGCTTGTTTACTCACATGAACTTCATGTAGATATAGTCATGATAGTTTGTTTTTCATGATTCCATACTGAAACAAGGACATTATCAATAAGCTTTATCAAACATCAATGATTATCTCCCATTTGAAGAGAGAATTTAAAACATACTTTTGTTCACAAGTCATACTTATTTCGTTGCTCATGTGTATGAAATTTGTACTCTCTCTGGATTATTTTGCATGTATACTGTAATATCGCTTTGTACTTATGATATCGAAAATATTTTTGTTTGTTTGTCATCAATTGACAATATGAGACTCAATGTGTTTGGTGATTTGAAAGATATAAAACGATATAGGTGACATAACAAAAACAATGTCAGTATAAAAGATCATTATATGGATCAGTACAGCCTTATACTGACTCCAGAATGGTGGAAGTAGGCGTAAAAAAATGGTTTGGTTCCTTATTTTGTAGTGTGTTGGTATAGTTTGTGCAGTGTCTCCTATATTGGGGTGGAATTCGATTGGGTTTTTGTTTATCTGTAGAGAGAAATCAACAAGTTGCTGTAAATAGAGAAGAAACGAAGCGATCTCTTTTTGAGCTTGGAATATTTAGATTTTACGTGTTATTGCACCTGAAATGTATATACAATAATTCACACACACACACACACACACACACACCCCAAAATTGCGCCATAGATTACATGTGTGTAGATATAAATATTGACAGAAGGCTAACAATGAAGCAACTGTAGGAATATACGCGTGCTTATGTGTGTGTATACGGTGATCATAAGATTATCCTGGAAATGTATAAAGCGAAAATACTTGTCTTTGGAATATTAATTTTTCTGTGTACAAAAAGGGAGCAATAGTGAATTTTACTTTTCTGTTATCCTGACATGAAAATATGATATTCAGGAAGGTACTACAAAAACTTCATCTCAGAACTAGAGAATAAAATCTTTGATCTGGGTGGACACCTTTTTATCATCACTGCTATGTTTAAAACAAAAGGTCTACAGTTCTAAAAGTTGCGAAGCACAGGTATTTTGTTATGGTTAAGGAAAAAATGACACATTTCGCTGATGTGATAGGGAGTCATAAGATACTTGAGAGCGCAATCCGTAGATTTACCTCAGAAGTAAGGAAGAGAAACACTGCAACATTTACATTTTTCAACAATGTGAATACACCATAAAGCTTGTGGAGCGCAGTATGTTTATGAGTGTAAATGGTACTAATATTTCAGATGCATGCGACGTAGAATAGACCCTGTTTGAAATGACACTGGTGTGATACTTTTGAAATCGTTACATTAACGTTTGTTCTGGCTAGGCGTAAAGGATTATATCATGTTCAAGCATGGAACAATTTAGAAAAGAGTAAGGCAAGCTGCATATATTTTGTATATTGTATTGATCTTTCATTTTTAGAGAAAAACAATAATACGCTCTACTTCAACTGACTTACATATCGAGGGTACGGAAGATATTTTTCTTGAAATTTTGAACAGTAAAGCAAAAAATGTAATAATAGGTAATATATATTGGTCCCCAAGAAATGACATTGATTGTTTTTTAGAAAGTTTTAATCAAATTTTGAGTATTATTTCTCAGGAAAAGAAAGACACTCTTCTAATGGGAGATTTTAAGATTGATCTTTTAAATAATTCTGATAATCATACAATGCAGTTGTTAAGTTTATTGGCAACTTATTCATTTCAACCACATATCAGCAACCCAACAAGAATTTCTAGTACATCAAAAACTCTTATTGATAACATATTTTCAAATGTAATAAACACACAATTTACAAATGGTATATTCTATTATGATATATCCGATCATTTACCTGTTTTTACCATCAACAATAGTTTTTTGCAAACAAAACAATATTTTGATAATAAAAAATCTCAAATGTATTACAAGGAAACAGAAAGTAACATTAATTCTTTGATATTTGATTTAACACAGGAAGAATGGGGCGATGTATTTGATGAAAGCAATGCTGATACTGCTTATGAAAAATGTATCAGCAGATTATCGTATTATTATCAGAGAAATATTCCTTTGGTTAAACGGAAACCTTTGAAGAAAAATAGACAACCCTGGATTACCAAAGGTATTATGCGGTCTATATCAACCCGTAATAAGTTATATAAGCAAGCAATAAAGAATCAAAGTAATAATTTATTTATGAAATACCGGAAATATAGAAATCAATTAACATTAAAAAGGACAAGTCCACCTTCATAAACATAAGGATTGAGAGAATGTAGCAATATTACTGTAGAACACATTGAAAGTTTGAGGAAAATCAGACAATCCGTTCAAAAGTTATGAATTTTTGAAGTTTTTGTGCAGTAACCGCTGGATGAGAAGACTACTGCAGTGTATGAATAACTTAGATGTCACATGCGTACAACAATATAAGGAAAATATAAAGAGAATTTCACAAAATGCCATCTTTTGAAAAAAGTACACATTCCCCTGACTCGTTACCGACAAATGTTATGGGTAATATTATTCCCCCTGCCTTTAGAAAGAGGCAAGTCAAGAGCTCTTGTATTATGCGAAAAAAGTGAAAATATGTTGAATTTTCTTTTACATTTTCTTTATACTGTTGTACGCATATGACTCACAAGCTGTAGTAGTCTCCTCATCCAGCGGTTCCAACACAAAAATTTTAAAAATTCATACCTTTTGCATCGATTGTCCAATTTTCCTCAAACTTTCACTGATGTGTTCTGCTAATATTGTTGCATTCTCTCAATCCTTATGTTTATGAAGGTGAACTTGTCCTTTAATAATAAGATTGTCCCGAATATTATATTATTCAACTCATATAGAAAAAAATAAGGATAATCTTTTTTTTTTTTTTCATTGTGGAAAACTGTCAATGCTCTTATGGGAAAGACGGTAAAAGAAACTACCAACTCTATCATCATTGGCAGTGAGGAAATTACTGATTTTACCACGATTGCCAATTTATTTAATGATTATTTTATAAATATTGGTCCTATTTTAGCATCTAATATGAATTCATGTAATACACATTTTACTGATTATTTACCCAATCCTTGTGAAAATTCATTATTTCTCACGCCTACCAACGATCATGAAATATTCAATGTTGTCCAGAATCTGAAAACAACTAAATCGAGTGGGCATGATGGTCTTAGTGTTCATTTATTGACACAAATAATTGTTTACATTGAAAGCCCCCTAACTCACGTAGTTAATATGTATTTTTCAACAGGCATTTTTCCGAACTCATTCAAACTTGCAAAAGTTATTCCAATTCATAAAAAGATGACTTTAAATTAATGAGCAATTATAGACCAATTTCATTATTGCCAAGTATATCCAAAGTTCTTGAAAAAAATTGTGTATAAAAGGTTACATCAGTTTTTACAAACCAATAATTTATTGATACCCAATCAATTCGGATTTAGAAGTGGATATTCTACTGATTATGCAATCGCTCACATGTGTGATAAAATAATTGAAGCTTTTGCTGATAAGAAGTATGTTATAGGTATATACATGGATTTGTCGAAATCATTCGACACCATCGACCATGAAGTATTGATACATAAACTTAATACGTATGGAGTACGGGGTCACGCTCTGCTCTGGTTTATAAATTATTTGCAAAACCGTCAACAGTATGTTACTTCTCAGTCTTATGAATCACAGAAACTTGATATTAAATGTGGGGTACCTCAAGGCTCCATTTTAGGGCCTCTGTTGTTTAACATCTATATAAATGATATTATAAGTTCTTCTCCATCTTTGAATTTTATACTTTTTGCTGATGATGCATCCATTATTACATCAGATTATGATATAGGGACCCTTGTTAATCGTTTGAACACTGATTTATTAAATATATTGACTTGGTTTAAATCAAACAAGTTATCTTTGAATGTTAACAAGACAAATTTTGTTCATTTTAGAAAACCCTACTCACATGATCTTTAATGTCAACATATCAATTGATGGGTTCTCTTTGCGAGAAACAGGTTGTTAGATTTTTAGGCATTACAATCGATTCTCATTTGACATGGAACGAACATAATTATATCCTGTCTACAAAGGACCCTTTCAAGATATATTAGCGTACTCTTGAAGTTGAAAGATCCCTTATGAGAACGATCCCTGATTATTTTATATAATTCTGTAATTTTGCCTCATATATTGTATTCAAATATTGTATGGGGAAATTGTAGTACTACTAAACTGAATTCATTGTATTTACTCCAAAAGCGTCCTATTCGCATTATTACTAATTCCACATATTTATCTCATGCAGATCCTTTATTTCATCGTTTACATACTTTGAAGCTTCAGGACATCCACATT
Organism: Diadema setosum; assembly: GCA_033980235.1. Taxonomy (NCBI): domain Eukaryota; kingdom Metazoa; phylum Echinodermata; class Echinoidea; order Diadematoida; family Diadematidae; genus Diadema; species Diadema setosum. The sequence goes on from CM067065.1 coordinate 170,473, forward strand.
TTACAAACAGGTATATTTATGTACATGTATGCAACAAATCGACTTCCCTCTTTATTTCATAATATTTTTCACTTAAATTCGAATATACACACATATCCAACTCGCCTTTCGACAGACTTTCACCTTGTAAACCCCAAAACTGTTATAGCTCAGAAAGCAATTAGACATTACGGTCCCGATGTCTGGAATAACCTACCTGATCAATTAAAGCAGTGTACTTCACTTTTTTCCTTCAAAGCTCATTACAAAAGTATTTATTATTGAAATATGTTTCCAGTTAGTAGTCTTTGATCAATGTATTTTTTTTCTTTTTTTTTTCTTTTTCTTAAGTCTCAGTCAGCCCTGATCCATGCAAAGTGTTTTTTTTTTCGATTTTTTTCATTCCCTCCCGTTCCTTTCTTTGATAATGATATTGCATGCGTTCAGTAAAGCGTCTACCTTACCACCAAAATAGGCATGCTACAGCCTTTATTCTCTCTTGCACTGTCACCTGCACACACGACGCACTGTCACTCGCACACACCTACACTTTCATTGTCTACTATACCATGCAGTAGTCAATGGTGCTGCGTGTTTTTTTTTTTGTTGTTGTTGTTTTAAAGGGCCAAGTCACTATTTTTCTTTTCTGTTTTTTTTTCTAGCAAAATGTGTTTCGTGTATTAAGATTAAGAGTTTTATGAGTACATATAAAATTGGTGTTGTATTATATTGGTATCACATATTCAGATAGGGCCTCATCCATGTCAAGCTCTGCTTATGATGACGGTCCCCTGTACTGATTTCTCCTTTGTTAATAGATACAGCATGCCTTAATATGTTATTTTGATTAATATGTCACTTCAGACTGATGTTGTTAGGCAAATGATATTTTTTTGTATTGATTTGTATGTATCTGTATCATTTTGTTTTCATTTGCAATTGTATTTGGAGAAAGAAAATGCAGATAATAAACCAAACAAACAACAATGGTATTATACTCGAACGCATTGCGTACACGTGAAGTGAAAGGTAGAGTTTATATTTTCTAGAATGAAATAAAAAGCTCCAACACTTGTATTATATTCAACAATATAGCAATTTGAATGATCAAAATGCTTTCTGTTGATAACATTGATATGCCGTTTAAAAAGTTGCAGACAATATATTTTATTTGGGGTGTATATAGTGTTAATGATTTATGATAATGAAATAGTACTTACTTTGGTTCTTTGTCTAGAGTGGAGAAAAGCTTTGAGAATAGAATAAATTCGATATATGTTTGTATGTACAAGAAGCTTCTGTTCAAGGGTAGAGATATTGGATGTACATTACATTATAGACGCCAGTATCTTTCACTGGGAGTTTTCCAAATTAATTTCGCGCGCTGTTGCAGACAACAGTGGTGCAGTTAATCATTGTAGTAATATCTCTGTCTGATATAGGATGGTAAACTGTGAATGAATGATGCGGATGTAAATTTGCTAAGATATGTGTTTACTTGTCAGTCAGCTTTCTATTCTGTAGTGATGATTACGATTCAGTTGATTTAAACTCATTGGGTATCTGATGGAGGGGCAGGTATGTGTTCTTATACTTTCATAAAATGAAGACTGTGTATTGTTTCATGAACTGCCTTATTGTTATGACATGGATGGAAACAGGAAGAAATAATAATTGGAAGTCAAGGAAAGAATGGCTGGATTCCATTTCATGAATTTCACCCAACGTGATATGACTGTTATCAATATACTTTCACAAAACAAGTTTCCTTATAAGAAAAAATGTCATTGTGAAATTCATATGAAAATAACACGTGGTTTGTCACCACACTGTAACAGAAGTTGTATCGATCATTATGCAGGAGTTTATGGATGCAGATGAAAAATAAATGCGTTTAATACTCGTTTATCGTAAGTTTAGATTTAGTGTTGCGTGAAGAGCATAGCTTGTAGTTGTTATATCAAACTTACGTGCAAAGATGATAACTATTCTTGATTGGTTGGAATTATTCATCAATTTCAGGCTCATTTCAGTTCACTCTAGAATACTGACATTAAAAATGCACTTTCATTATCAAATTTGTGACCTGTTAAAGTGAGTTTATCACGTGAGGACGAGTGTGTTTATTTTCAATTTGTCAGATGTTAAACATAACTTTATAAATTCTTTACAAGCGCGTGTCAATGTATGACAGAAGTATTTTGCTCATGTCAAACGTGACACACAAGATAAAAATTCTGCTTCCTAAACAAGACACATTAAGTATTAAAACGTTCATATCACATTCAAGAGATCTTTCTTGATATCATATTAAGTGTAATCTCTTTTTTTTTTCTTACAGTTATGCTGGCCATGATTTGAGTTCTTAATGTACTTTTAGTATAGGTATATGCAAAATAAACAAATGCGTTACAATAATATGTGAATATCCACATGTGTGTTTTCTTTACTTTATGTATGTATGTACGTTTGATTCTGAATTTTGGTTTTTCTTTGCACTTTCTCATAATAAAACTGATAAGAATATATTGTTTATACACATACACACACACATTTTATTATATGTCTATAAGCATGATATCATGCATATTTATTATGGATATATATTCATATGAAGAGTTTGTTCGCAAAAACCGATAAGTCCATTTTTGAAGATTTTTAAGGACGGTCTCTTTCATAAAGCACAAAATAGTACCCTTTAAATGATATATTGGTCACTACATATAAATGTACATTTTTTAAGTTATGGTCTTATTATTCTCTCTTTTTTTTCTTGACCTTTAATCGCCAATATCTCCGTTTGGCAAATATGGACTAATCTGTTTTTGCGAACAAACTCTTCATAAAATGATTATAGTGTATATGATTAAATATGTACACACATATATATATATATATATATATATATATATATATATACATATAAGAAGAAAGAGTCTCAAGTACGCCATGGATCCAACGATTACAAAAAAAAAAAAAAATATTACAAAATTTTCGGTCTGCCTCAGACCTTCGTCACTGACGAAGGTCTGAGGCAGACCGAAATTTTTGTAATTTTTTTTTTTAATCGTTTATCCATGGCGTACTTGAGACTCTTTCTTCTAATAATTACAACATTCGAAGTCCAACACGTGGAAAATTCCAAGATGAACATATAATATATATATATATATATAGTGCGATGATGCTGATACTCGTACCGTACGCCTCTGTCATCTTAGGAAGAATTATAGTCGAGACAATGTAGATGACAAAAGATGTCGCATGAAGCCGGCTGTTACGAAGCTTTCGACCTTGATCTTCCTCAGCTTTATTATCTATTTACGAAATGGAATATATGTTTTGAGCATAACCGATCTGGAGTCATGAACATACTACACTAAATACAAGTTCGGCATGAGTTAACAGCTTCATAGCATACTTGGCAACATTTTTGGCAATTATAAAACATTCAACAATGTATAACTGTAAATAAATATATAATGGGTATATGTATAGGTAGCATGCAGACATATCATACAATGAAAAATATTAAACACTTAGTAATATAGTTACCTGCTAAGCAGACGTGTGGGTTACTTGGGTATCTTGTGGCTGTCTTGGGGCGGGATGAGAGAGATCATGTGATAAATTTGGAGGGAAGGTGCATGTCAGGCAGGAGTAGGGTTCGATGATAAAAGAATTAGGTTCAGTGCTCATACAAATGTGTCAGTGGAGGGTTGTTAAAGAATACGATGCAATGAGCATTCTCGTGTTCATTGCCGGTCTTTAACCCCTACAGCTGGTTTACAAACAGTCACAATAGCTGGCATGAAACCCGGGTACAGATAAGAGTGGATGGTGTGTTGCCACTTGTCCCTTGGCACACAACACAGAAGTATACAATATACATATATATGTTATACATCAAAATTATTACTGACAAAATCTTCATACTCTTACCACGTGCATAACAAGACTGTGTCGCACAGTATAATATATTGGTTTTTTTTTCCTGTGCACACCTCTATCTGTCTCTCTATCTATCTATAATAATAACTTCCTATACATATCATATATATTCATGCACCCATGTTATGATCATATATGTTTATATTAGATATATTTATATAATTGTATAATCGAGACAATGTAATGATGACAAAAAGATTTTGTAGGAAGCTTTCGACCTTCGGTCTACTTTAGTTTTATTGTCTGTTCATACGAAACGAAATACATATTTTGAGCATGACAGGTCATTATTATTATGCAGTCATGGACATAATACATTTATTTTCAGCATGAGTTGATAGCTTCAGAGCATACTTGGCAACATAAGTATTCAGGATTGCAACACATTCAACAATGTATAGCTGCAAGCATTAAATGGGTAAAATGATTCATAAAGGCATATCACACCAAAAATATCAAACACATACTAATTATCATAACTAAACTTAATAATGTAGTTACCTAATGAGCAGATGTGTGTGTTCCTTGACAGTTGGAAACTTATAACTAACACTTAGAACGGTGGACTACATGGCTAGCGCCACCTTTCCAAAAGTGTTGGGGAGCAATACCGGAATATATCAGCTAACAAGAAAAAAAGAAATATGACACCCTATGTATTCCCTATGAGTGATGCAAAACAAGTGGGGGCCCGAACATGAACCCCTGGTTCCGCCGACCCTGCACAGATTTTCGATTTACCTTTCATATTTTACTCTGTATCACGGCCACAATCTCGTCCAGGTTATAAATGTGTCTCTCTGTTGTCAGATATGGTCATATCCGTCTTTAAAAAGGACTATCTTCTCCTTTGATAATAATTATTAAATGTCCTACTCCCAACTTAAAGGGATGGTATACTATTGGTGGAGATGAAAATATGGCTTTTACCCGTTACTTTTTGCGAGATATCAAGAAACCACTTCTGAAATAGTACAGACCATACCATTCTAAGAGGAATTTAAAGTTTATTTGACAAAAATCGGTTTTTGAAATGGCTGAGACATCCCAAAACAAAGTATGTAACAACAAAGTGATCGTAATAAGATGTGGGTCCCACCTTTTATTAGGAATCCTCTGTTCTGAATATCTCCACCATGCAGTTTAAGACCAATTTTCATTAAATAAACGTTGAATTCCTTTCGGGATTACATGAAGAGTTTGTTTGGTAACCGATAAGTTCATATTTGCCAAATGGAGATATTTGCGATTAAAGGTCAAGAAAAATAAGGAGAATAATAAGAAAATTTTTGTTTCTTTTAACCATAACTTCAAAAATGTACCTTTATATGTAGTGACCAGTATAGGTCATTATTTAAAAGGTATTATTTTGTACTTTATGACAGAGACCTTACTTCAAAATCTTCAAAAATGGACTTATCGGTCTTTGCAAACAAACTCTTCACATGTTCTTTAATTTTCATAATAGGTTTCTCATTATCTCACCAGATAATGTTAGAAACCTGAATTTAGGTCTCAACCACTACTATACGATCCCTTTAAACGACCATCAACAAATGCTTCAAGATAATGTACCTTCACTCTTTTAATTTGACAGGATTTATGATGTACGTTACGATGTCATACATTTATTCCTCCGTATTTTTTTAATATAATTATTGTATTTAATTGTTTTTGCCGACTGATTAACAAATTTCTAATGTTAATTTTTTTTTCCTGTAAGCTGAGCACAAGTCAGTTCACTATAAGCCAGTGGCTTGCTCCGTTTATTGTTGAGTGTTTCGACTACTACAGATTCTACACTTTTTTGTTCAGAGCATATTGTAGGCGTACTTGTGTCAGTCGCATACAAACACCAAGGTGTTCAGTTTCATCGTTACATAATACGTGTTCAACATTAGCGATAGAAAATTATGACATGCACATGACTATGCTGCCTGTAAGCGCAGAGGGCGCTATCCTTATTGATTGTGCCGGCGTGAAATGATTATCTTAGAGGAGAAAGAGAATGAGAGGATGAAAGAGGAGAGAGTGGAAGTTATCAGTAAATATCTTGCCTAACAACTGAGACGATAAAAAGTCATCAGTTTGGATATCCATTTCTTCCCGAACAAACTCAACTCTTCTATGATACCACAAACCCAATAGATAAGTCTAGGCACGGTGCTGGATATTTCTGTCACCGAGCCATGCGACTTATTCAGTTTTATGTAACAGACATCCTTGCTCGCATTGACTTGGGAGATGACAAAGAATCATCCTATGCCATTGTGTTACTAACGGGTACTTGCTCTACATGTAACAATACCCCTTTATTTGGGTCATGGGCGTAAATCCCGGGGGGGATGGGGGGGATATATCCCCCCCTGAAATGGAGGAGGGGGGGATGGCCTGTACAATCATCCCCCCCTGAATTTTGAGGGGAAAAAATGGAGGAAGCAGAAATGTGATTGTATCAATTTTGGCATATTGCATGACGTTTGTACGCCGGCCTTCAGACAGGTAACAGAGCTGAACAGTATTCTATCTTGTAGGAAAATGTATAATTTTCTCAAGCGCTCGCTCGCTTCGCTCGCTCGCGAAGAAAGTAACATCGACACTGTAAGGTATGGCTCAGGCGTTGACAACGTCAAATAGTATAGGTCTACATGTAAACATGCTATGACGCGAGTAACTGGGGACCATCTGCAAAATATGTACGAAAACATACAAACAAACAATAACAACAACTTTATCGCCATAATTGAATCCCCTCCATTTCCTGAATCATTCCTGAGAAACGACAGTGACTGATGACTCAGTCAGGATACATCTACGGGCATACCAAGGGAAGATCAGGGACGTCGAATCTATAGGGGGCAAAGGGGCATTTACCCCGTCCCAAAGGAAGTGTTTAGACAGACAAATCATTTATCCCCCAAGCAATTCCCGAGATGAGGACAAATCTCGAACTTTCTTTATGGAAAATTGTCCAGATATCGCCAGAACTATGCACCAGATCGTTGTATTGCAATCATGAACATGCAAAAGGTTCGCTATACAGGATAAGGGATAAACTTTGTACACTTTTGACATAGACGTATATTCCCTAATATATCAAAGAGTGTGCAGCAGATCTTTCACTTAAAAAAAGCAACCTAATATGTATAGAGGCGTCGATGGGGGGGGGGTGGTTCTCAAATAAAAGTGGGACAAACAAAAGAGAAAACTATAGCTACAAACGGCAGTTTTTGGAGTGTAAAATGTTAAAATTTTAAAGCTCGCTCGCTCCGCTCGCTCGCATTTAACCGCTATGCCATTCTCCTGATGTTGCTGCCAGTGATTGACAGCAGGTGCACCCGGTGCGCCCCCCTTAATTGCCAAAGCGAAAATATAGCTACAAACGACAGTTTTTAGGACTGGAAAATGTCAAAATTTTCAAGCTCACTCGCTTCGCTCGCTAGCATTTAATCAGTATGCCATTCTCCTGATGTTGCTGCAAGTAATTGCCGGCAGTTGCACTCGGTGTGCCCCCTAAATTTCCAAAGCGAAAAAGCATAGCTACAAACGGCAGTTTTTAGACTGTAAATTAATGTCCAAATTTTCAAGCTCGCTCGCTCCGCTCGCTCGCATTTAACCGCTATGCCATTCTTCTGATGTTGCTGCCAGTAATTGCCGGCAGTTGCACTCGGTGTGCCCCCTAAATTTCCAAAGCGAAAAAATACAGCCACAAACGGCAGTCTTTGGACTGTAAAATGTCAAAATTTTCAAGCTCGCTCACTCCGCTCGCTCGCATTTAACCGCTATGCCATTCTTCTGATGTTGCTGCCAGTAATTGCCGGCAGTTGCACTCGGTGTGCCCCCTAAATTTCCAAAGCGAAAAAGTATAGCTACAAACGGCAGTTTTTAGACTGTAAAATGTCCAAATTTTCAAGCTCGCTCGCTCCGCTCGCTCGCATTTAATCGCTATGCCATTCTCCTGATGTTGCTGCCAGTGATTGTGAGCAGGTGCGCACCCCTTAATTTCCAAAGCGAAAAAGTATAGCTACAAACGGCAGTTTTTAGACTGTAAAATGTCCAAATTTTCAAGCTCGCTCGCTCCGCTCGCTCGCATTTAATCGCTATGCCATTCTCCTGATGTTGCTGCCAGTGATTGTGAGCAGGTGCGCACCCCTTAATTTCCAAAGCGAAAAAGTATAGCTACAAACGGCAGTTTTTAGACTGTAAAATGTCCAAATTTTCAAGCTCGCTCGCTCCGCTCGCTCGCATTTAATCGCTATGCCATTCTCCTGATGTTGCTGCCAGTGATTGTGAGCAGGTGCGCACCCCTTAATTTCCAAAGCGAAAAATATAGCTACAAACGGCAGTTTGGGAACTGTAAAATGTCAAATTTTTGAAGCTCGCTCGCTTCGCTCGCTCGCATTTAATTATTATTCCATTCTCCTGATGTTGCTGCCAGTAATTGCCAGCAGTTTTCGCCCGGTGCGCCCCCTTAATTTCCAAAGCGAAAAATATAGCTACAAACGGCAGTTTTTGGACTGTCAAATGTCAAAATTTTTAAGGTCGCTCGCTTCGCTCGCTCGCATTTAATCATTATGCCATTCTCCTAATGTTGCTGCCAGTAATTGCCAGCAGTTGCGCCTGATGCGGCCCCCCTTAATTTCCAAAGCGAAAAAGTATAGCCACAAACGACAGTTTTTAGGACTGGAAAATGTCAAAATTTTCAAGCTCACTCGCTTCGCTCGCTAGCATTTAATCAGTATGCCATTCTCCTGATGTTGCTGCAAGTAATTGCCGGCAGTTGCACTCGGTGTGCCCCCTAAATTTCCAAAGCGAAAAAGCATAGCTACAAACGGCAGTTTTTAGACTGTAAATTAATGTCCAAATTTTCAAGCTCGCTCGCTCCGCTCGCTCGCATTTAACCGCTATGCCATTCTTCTGATGTTGCTGCCAGTAATTGCCGGCAGTTGCACTCGGTGTGCCCCCTAAATTTCCAAAGCGAAAAAATACAGCCACAAACGGCAGTCTTTGGACTGTAAAATGTCAAAATTTTCAAGCTCGCTCACTCCGCTCGCTCGCATTTAACCGCTATGCCATTCTTCTGATGTTGCTGCCAGTAATTGCCGGCAGTTGCACTCGGTGTGCCCCCTAAATTTCCAAAGCGAAAAAGTATAGCTACAAACGGCAGTTTTTAGACTGTAAAATGTCCAAATTTTCAAGCTCGCTCGCTCCGCTCGCTCGCATTTAATCGCTATGCCATTCTCCTGATGTTGCTGCCAGTGATTGTGAGCAGGTGCGCACCCCTTAATTTCCAAAGCGAAAAAGTATAGCTACAAACGGCAGTTTTTAGACTGTAAAATGTCCAAATTTTCAAGCTCGCTCGCTCCGCTCGCTCGCATTTAATCGCTATGCCATTCTCCTGATGTTGCTGCCAGTGATTGTGAGCAGGTGCGCACCCCTTAATTTCCAAAGCGAAAAATATAGCTACAAACGGCAGTTTGGGAACTGTAAAATGTCAAATTTTTGAAGCTCGCTCGCTTCGCTCGCTCGCATTTAATTATTATTCCATTCTCCTGATGTTGCTGCCAGTAATTGCCAGCAGTTTTCGCCCGGTGCGCCCCCTTAATTTCCAAAGCGAAAAATATAGCTACAAACGGCAGTTTTTGGACTGTCAAATGTCAAAATTTTTAAGGTCGCTCGCTTCGCTCGCTCGCATTTAATCATTATGCCATTCTCCTGATGTTGCTGCCAGTAATTGCCAGCAGTTGCGCCTGATGCGGCCCCCCTTAATTTCCAAAGCGAAAAAGTATAGCCACAAACGGCAGTTTTTAGACTGTAAAATGTTAAAATTTTCATGCTCGCTCGCTCCGCTCGATCGCATTCAATCGCTATGCCATTCTCCTGATGTTGCTGCCAGTAATTGCCGGCAGTTGCACTCGGTGTGCCCCCTAAATTTCCAAAGCGAAAAAGTATAGCTACAAACGGCAGTTTTTAGACTGTAAAATGTCCAAATTTTCAAGCTCGCTCGCTCCGCTCGCTCGCATTTAATCGCTATGCCATTCTCCTGATGTTGCTGCCAGTGATTGTGAGCAGGTGCGCCTGATGCGGCCCCCCTTAATTTCCAAAGCGAAAAAGTATAGCCACAAACGACAGTTTTTAGGACTGGAAAATGTCAAAATTTTCAAGCTCACTCGCTTCGCTCGCTAGCATTTAATCAGTATGCCATTCTCCTGATGTTGCTGCAAGTAATTGCCGGCAGTTGCACTCGGTGTGCCCCCTAAATTTCCAAAGCGAAAAAGCATAGCTACAAACGGCAGTTTTTAGACTGTAAATTAATGTCCAAATTTTCAAGCTCGCTCGCTCCGCTCGCTCGCATTTAACCGCTATGCCATTCTTCTGATGTTGCTGCCAGTAATTGCCGGCAGTTGCACTCGGTGTGCCCCCTAAATTTCCAAAGCGAAAAAATACAGCCACAAACGGCAGTCTTTGGACTGTAAAATGTCAAAATTTTCAAGCTCGCTCACTCCGCTCGCTCGCATTTAACCGCTATGCCATTCTTCTGATGTTGCTGCCAGTAATTGCCGGCAGTTGCACTCGGTGTGCCCCCTAAATTTCCAAAGCGAAAAAGTATAGCTACAAACGGCAGTTTTTAGACTGTAAAATGTCCAAATTTTCAAGCTCGCTCGCTCCGCTCGCTCGCATTTAATCGCTATGCCATTCTCCTGATGTTGCTGCCAGTGATTGTGAGCAGGTGCGCACCCCTTAATTTCCAAAGCGAAAAAGTATAGCTACAAACGGCAGTTTTTAGACTGTAAAATGTCCAAATTTTCAAGCTCGCTCGCTCCGCTCGCTCGCATTTAATCGCTATGCCATTCTCCTGATGTTGCTGCCAGTGATTGTGAGCAGGTGCGCACCCCTTAATTTCCAAAGCGAAAAATATAGCTACAAACGGCAGTTTGGGAACTGTAAAATGTCAAATTTTTGAAGCTCGCTCGCTTCGCTCGCTCGCATTTAATTATTATTCCATTCTCCTGATGTTGCTGCCAGTAATTGCCAGCAGTTTTCGCCCGGTGCGCCCCCTTAATTTCCAAAGCGAAAAATATAGCTACAAACGGCAGTTTTTGGACTGTCAAATGTCAAAATTTTTAAGGTCGCTCGCTTCGCTCGCTCGCATTTAATCATTATGCCATTCTCCTGATGTTGCTGCCAGTAATTGCCAGCAGTTGCGCCTGATGCGGCCCCCCTTAATTTCCAAAGCGAAAAAGTATAGCCACAAACGGCAGTTTTTAGACTGTAAAATGTTAAAATTTTCATGCTCGCTCGCTCCGCTCGATCGCATTCAATCGCTATGCCATTCTCCTGATGTTGCTGCCAGTAATTGCCGGCAGTTGCACTCGGTGTGCCCCCTAAATTTCCAAAGCGAAAAAGTATAGCTACAAACGGCAGTTTTTAGACTGTAAAATGTCCAAATTTTCAAGCTCGCTCGCTCCGCTCGCTCGCATTTAATCGCTATGCCATTCTCCTGATGTTGCTGCCAGTGATTGTGAGCAGGTGCGCACCCCTTAATTTCCAAAGCGAAAAATATAGCTACAAACGGCAGTCTGGGAACTGTAAAATGTCAAATTTTTGAAGCTCGCTCGCTTCGCTCGCTCGCATTTAATTATTATTCCATTCTCCTGATGTTGCTGCCAGTAATTGCCAGCAGTTTTCGCCCGGTGCGCCCCCTTAATTTCCAAAGCGAAAAATATAGCTACAAACGGCAGTTTTTGGACTGTCAAATGTCAGAATTTTTAAGGTCGCTCGCTTCGCTCGCTCGCATTTAATCATTATGCCATTCTCCTGATGTTGCTGCCAGTAATTGCCAATAGTTTTTGCCCGGTGTGCCCCCTTAATTTCCAAAGCGAAAAAATACAGCCACAAACGACAGTTTTTGGGACTGGAAAATGTCAAAATTTTCAAGCTCATTCGCTTCGCTCGCTCGCATTTAATCATTATGCTATTCTCCTGATGTTGCTGCCAGTAATTGCCAGCAGTTTTCGCCCAGTGCGCGCCCCCCCCCCCTTAATTTCCAAAGCGAAAAAATACTAGTACAGCCACAAAGGACATGTGGGACTGTAAAATATCACAATTTTCAAGCTCACTCGCTTCGCTCGCTCGCATTTAATCGTTATGCCATTCTGATGTTGCTGCCCGATTGGCGGCAGTTGCGCCCGGTGTGCCCCCATAATTTCCAAAGCGAAAAAATACAGCCACAAACGACAGTCTTTGGACTGTAAAATGTCAAAATTTTCAAGCTCGCTCGCCCCGCTCGCTCGCATTTAACTGCTATGCCATTCTCCTGATGTTGCTGCCAGTAATTGCCAGCAGTTGCGCCTGATGCGGCCCCCCTTAATTTCCAAAGCGAAAAAGTATAGCCACAAACGGCAGTTTTTAGACTGTAAAATGTTAAAATTTTCATGCTCGCTCGCTCCGCTCGCTCGCATTCAATCGCTATGCCATTCTCCTGATGTTGCTGCCAGTAATTGCCGGCAGTTGCACTCGGTGTGCCCCCTAAATTTCCAAAGCGAAAAAGTATAGCTACAAACGGCAGTTTTTAGACTGTAAAATGTCCAAATTTTCAAGCTCGCTCGCTCCGCTCGCTCGCATTTAATCGCTATGCCATTCTCCTGATGTTGCTGCCAGTGATTGTGAGCAGGTGCGCACCCCTTAATTTCCAAAGCGAAAAATATAGCTACAAACGGAAGTCTGGGAATTGTAAAATGTCAAATTTTTGAAGCTCGCTCGCTTCGCTCGCTCGCATTTAATTATCATTCCATTCTCCTGATGTTGCTGCCAGTAATTGCCAGCAGTTTTCGCCCGGTGCGCCCCCTTAATTTCCAAAGCGAAAAATATAGCTACAAACGGCAGTTTTTGGACTGTCAAATGTCAAAATTTTTAAGGTCGCTCGCTTCGCTCGCTCGCATTTAATCATTATGCCATTCTCCTGATGTTGCTGCCAGTAATTGCCAATAGTTTTTGCCCGGTGTGCCCCCTTAATTTCCAAAGCGAAAAAATACAGCCACAAACGACAGTTTTTGGGACTGGAAAATGTCAAAATTTTCAAGCTCATTCGCTTCGCTCGCTCGCATTTAATCATTATGCTATTCTCCTGATGTTGCTGCCAGTAATTGCCAGCAGTTTTCGCCCGGTGCGCGCCCCCCCCCCCCCCCCCCCCTTAATTTCCAAAGCGAAAAAATACTAGTACAGCCACAAAGGACATGTGGGACTGTAAAATATCACAATTTTCAAGCTCACTCGCTTCGCTCGCTCGCATTTAATCGTTATGCCACCTGATGTTGCTGCCCGCTTGGCGGCAGTTGCGCCCGGTGTGCCCCCATAATTTCCAAAGCGAAAAAATACAGCCACAAACGACAGTCTTTGGACTGTAAAATGTCAAAATTTTCAAGCTCGCTCGCCCCGCTCGCTCGCATTTAACTGCTATGCCATTCTCCTGATGTTGCTGCCAGTAATTGCCAGCAGTTGCGCCTGATGCGGCCCCCCCTTAATTTCCAAAGCGAAAAAGTATAGCCACAAACGGCAGTTTTTAGACTGTAAAATGTTAAAATTTTCATGCTCGCTCGCTCCGCTCGCTCGCATTCAATCGCTATGCCATTCTCCTGATGTTGCTGCCAGTGATTGACAGCAGTTGCACCTGGTGTGCCCCCCTTAATTTCCAAAGCGAAGAATATAGCTACAAACGGCAGTTTTTGGACTGAAAAATGTCAAAATTTTCAACGCAAAGAGATTTCACTGTAGGAGGGGGAAACGCCCCTACCATACCCTCCCCCCTCTCTTGATTCGTTCCCTCACATAACCGCTCCTCCTAAGATCAAATCCTGTCTACGCCGATGATAGGCCCCATTATTTAGTAGGCCTTCACAGTGATGTCGCACAGCAAGAGCTGAAATACCACGATTTTGTCGTTCAATAATATATTGTGAATATTTCATTTTCTTATTATTTTTTTTTAAAGAAAAGAAAACAAAATTTTCACAAGTGAGCACCAGATCGATGAATTTCAGGTCTGAAAATGCAAAATCTTCCTCGTGTGGGAGAGGGATTACCCCCCCCCCCCCTCCATACACACCCTTCCCCCGTTCGGTCGTTCCGCTCCCTCTCACAGATATTTCCAAAAAAAAAAAATTTTCATACTTTTAAGGTCTGATTTTCCGCCGAAAGTCGTCTGACAAGCAAAAAAAAAAAGGAACAAGAACAAAAAGTCTTTATGTTGTTGCTGCCACTCTTCTCCCACTTTATATTTCATGCAAAAGAGTGGGGCATCCGATCCCTGTAAAGTGTGTGTGTGTGGGGGGGGGGGGGGAGGGGGGCACAAAGCTTCTCCCCCCCCCCCCCCAAAAAAAAAAAGGCTGCGCCGGTCCGGTTATGGGCTTGTAATCGTGGTGATGGTGACCATCCCCCCTACTCCTCAGTATGGATTTACGCCGTTGATTTGGGTATAAAATGTATGGACTTTGATTTAATAGTATTTAATCAGCATCAATTAATATCATTCTGTGTTTAGTAACTATATTTTCACCTCATAAATTCAGTTTCCTTCAAGCAGGTAAAATGCGCAAAATTCCCAGAACACAGGAGGAATATAAATAAGAGGAGCGGATTTATTTCCTTCGAAATGCATAAATTGCTTCTAAGAAATTGTTTGATGTAAACTTGAATATTAACCTCAACTAGATTGGGCTTTTTCGGCTGTTCTGTATACTCGGGGAAGGGTTGTAAATTAACATCCCCCCCCCCGAGATTTCGAAATCGCGCAATCGAAATTAGAATTGACACATACATTACCTCTGTAGTAATCTACGAAAAATGAATAAAAGAAATTTATTTTTTATATATATATTTGAAGAGTTTGTCCGCAAAAACCGATAAGTCCATATTTGCCAAATGGAGATAATAAAGGTCAAGAAAAATATAGAAAATATAAAAAAAAAATGCTTCTTTTGACCATAACTTCAAAAATTTACCTTTATATGTAGTGACCAATATAATTATCATTTAAAAGATATCATTCTGTACTTTATGACAGACACCGTACTTCAAAATCTTCAAAAATGGACTCTTCATATTACATTTACATATTATTCGTATGTACATACTTAGACAATAATATTATTCATCATAATTTATGTCTGTATGATGACACAATACGTATTCTACATGTACAATATAAAACATTCAATAAGGCTCGCATCGCAAAACGAATG
Source organism: Diadema setosum (assembly GCA_033980235.1). Lineage (NCBI taxonomy): Eukaryota > Metazoa > Echinodermata > Echinoidea > Diadematoida > Diadematidae > Diadema > Diadema setosum. The sequence continues at coordinate 185,643 of CM067065.1, forward strand.
ATACAAACCTGCCTCACGTGTTCAATTCAATTCAATTCAGTTCAATTTGTTGACAAGACAATCTCTCTGAGGCTTAAACAAGAAGATCGCGTTTGAAAAAGCATTGAGCGTTATTTCCTCTGAATAACACTTCATTTAGCTCAAAATATCAAGGCCTTAAATTCGATATCAAAATATCAAGCTGAAAAATTTGACCAAAGGGGGGAATAGTCTTCAACGTAGTTAGATGCCCATAACTATAAGCCACATTAGCAAGTTAGGTAACATAAAAGCTCAAAATTAAGAAAAAAATAAATAGATAGATCTGTAACAAATTACATGATCGAACTAGAGCAGAAGGGCTCTGAATCGAACAACAACAACAAGAAAACACGGTCCTTTACTAAGAAAACAAGCCAGTGTACCTCTGTAAAACGAGACTCAGACAGGAGGAATGTAAACTTTTATCTATGCCTATTAAACAAAATCTGTATGCCTTTCCCAACTTACGCTTTAACCTCTAAACGTTTTAGCCCTATCAACAATCCTATATTCGCCAACTCTAACTCTAACCCTAACCCTAGCTCTAACCTTAACCTCAACCCTTACCCAATCCTTAGCTTAAGCCTATCACCCAGACCATAGCCCTAGACATCAACCCATTGCCCTCAAACCCTATCTTACTTATACCCTTACCTTAACCTACCCCTCATTCCCTGGCCATCATACATAAACGTTATCCTATTAAAACCCAATACATCTATTCATTTAACCGCAATTATGATAGCTTCAACTCTATCAAACCAACTATCCTTTGATCTCTTCGGTCTCATTAGGTCGGTTCCCAACCTAAAGATGTTAATTGCTTGACAGTAGGAATATTCTAGCGCTCTGAAATGGGGTTGACTCGCCAGTAATCACCGAGTGTCAACTCGAAAGGTCGTTTGTCTTACCCGTACTGCTTCATTGGTAAACCAGCACGAATCAACCATTTGATAATTGGTAGTTCAAGTTAGATCCATCTTTAGCAAACCTATTTTCATGAATTTGGAGATATTTTCTGTGCGTATGCACAGTCTACTGTGCAAAGGCCAAGTGGATTCTGGGACTCAACATATATGGTAACTGCTGAATCAAAATAAACAGAAAAAGTTATTCATTAATCAACTCTATACACTCGGCAAAAATAAAAAAGAAAGTAAACACTTTTTCCAGTCTATATTTTTGATAAAAGATCTTGATAAAAATCATTATGTCATATACCATTATTTAAGATCATTGAATTGGCTATCAACCTAGTAGCCTTATACGAAGCAAAATTTAACGCATGAGCGAACAATTCCTTTTCGTCCTCCAAGGTACAATAGTAAAAATTGCAACAATTGACATACTGAAATTAGTGACGTACGCAAATGCCCTTCAAGACAACAATGAAAACAAAAGATCAATTTAACGCAATGATAGACATGGATGAAACAGTAGAAAAAAGTGTCGTATAGGGTTATCGATGTGATTGAGATGGGGGATTCAGATTTTAACTTTTTGGGAGATAATAGAAACCACTTATGAAATATTAAAGAGCATAGATATGCTTAGTTTATTCAAAGTAACAAAGACGAAGTAAAACAAAGTGGTCTAATAAAGGTGGATCCCTTTTTCAATTAGGACCACTTTGTTGTTGAATAATCTCGTAAGAGGTTTCTCATTATCTCACGAAAAAAAAAAGTTGGAAACATGAAGCCCCATCTCAAACAAAACTCTAGGCCTAGCATCCATTTAACAAGAGTACACTTAACACGATTTAATTAAGAGCAAACAAAAGTAGATAACCCCCATGTAACTAAACGATTCATGATATTCATTGAACAATATTGAAAAAAAAAATATTAGAATGAATAATGATTATCTCTGTTGAATGATGTTTAATGTCTGGTTATAGCCCCAGCCAGTAAAGAGCTAAAATGCACGTTGTGATAAGATTCATACAGCCACGGAGATTCACCTACACTGCATTACTTTTCGTAACTTGACTTCTAATTTACGGAGGCAAGGCATTCCTCTCTTTTTTGTTAAAAAAATGACAAGCTCAAGGCTCGTAAAATGATAACATGTACATGACTATACTGCCTGTAAGCGCAGATGGCGCTCTCCGTATTGATTGTTCCATCGTGACTGTTATTGAGTCTCTATTAGGACAAAGAGAAAGAGAAGGGAAATGAGTGGAAGATATCAGTGAATTTCCTGCCTAATAACTGAGACGATAGAAAGTCATCAGTTTTCATGTTCATTTCTTCTTGAACAAATTCAACTCTGATATGACACCACTAACCAATAGATAAGTATAGGCACGGTGCTGGATATTTCTGTCCCCGAGCCATGCGACTTAAGTTTTGTATCGTGGGAGATGACAAAGAATCATCCTATACCATTGTGTTACTAACGTGCATTGCTTTAAGTGTAACAATACAGCCTTGCTTGGTATGAAATAATATATGAATTGCAATTCTATAGTATTTAAACAACATCAATGAATATCATTCTGTGTTAGTCACTATTAATTTTCATCTCATAAATTCATTTTTCTTCAAGCAGGTAAAAATCGCAAATTCCGAACACATAAGGAATATCCAAAAAAAAAAAAGAAGTCGCTTGATCTCCTTGTATAGCCATACATTGTTTTTAAATTGATATGAATTATATCGTATCCAAAAGAATTTCAATAAAGGTTGTATCTGTAATGAAAGCATCATTATTTTGACATGACGGGTAATATACAACAGCTATAACAGTTCTGTTGTTTGTTTTTGTGTTTTTTTTTTTGTAATTTTCCAAACTGAACATCACTGGGTATTTCTCAAAAATATTTTGATATGACTCAAAAAAAGCTTTTGAATCATTTCTTACAAAACATTTCAACGAATCATGTGTATGCTTACCTGTTTCACCACCTAACTTAGATTTTTTTTCTTGCATTATTACAACAACAAAAAAAAAATCCTGGGCATAATTATCTATTGATGAGAATGACTTCAAAGGACAAGTCCACCTTCATATACATGTGGTTTGAGTGAAAGCAAAAATTTTAGTAGAATAAGCTCCCTCCTCTTTTCCAATCATCACCAACACTTGATCATTTCAATCAAAACTTGAAGACTTATTCATCTTGATGTCCCTATATGTGCACTTGCCTTATACTGTCGCTGCCTGGTAATTTGTATATATGGCGACCAGGGATGACATGTCATAGCGCTTTGTATCCAGTGGAAAAGGCGCTCTATAAATGAATATTATTATTATTATTATTATTATTATTATTGTTATTATTATCATTTACATTATTATTATTATTATTATTATTATTATTATTATTATCATCATCATCATTATCATTATTATTATTAACACATCAATGACAGCTTGTGGAAATCTGACAATCTCTTCAAAAGGTGTTGTTGTTTTTTTAAGTACCTGCCCAAGACTACTACAGTGTATGATATTCAATTCAATTCAATTCAATTCATTTATTTTTCATTCTTCTTTTTCAACAAAACATAACGCATAATATATTTGGAATTACATCATAAACATAAACATTCGACTTTGTAAAAGATAAATGATACAAATAAACAAAAGAATGCATACTGGCAAAAAAAGTACAAAGTTATGCTTCAATTGAGGAAAAAGAAAGAACTGAGAGGTCCACTAAAAAGCAAGCTTGTATGTTGTGAACCACTCAAAAAATGAACAAACTTATGAATTACTTATTTACAAATACTTATCACAGTTATAATTTACGACAGAACGGAACAAGAGAGGAGAAATACAAAAGACATGACAACACTTGACAAAAAAGACGGAAAGAATGGGGAGAGAGAAAGGAAAAGAAAAAAAAGAGAGAAAGAGAATAAGAGAATGAGAGAATGCCTACACGCTGAACTAGGGAAATGGAACAGGGGGTGGTTGAGAATGTGCTTCAGAGGGCTGGTACTGCACGCAGCTGTGCAGGGATTTAATGGATATTGCATAATAATCCATGCAATCCATTACGTAATAATGAAGTCAGTAAACGAAAGATTGGTGGATGGATGATGAACCCTGAGGTTGATGAGATCTAACTAAGGACGAAATATATCAAAGAGGATTTAACAGAAATGATTTCAACTTGCGCTTAAAAGAATGCAAAGAAGGGGAATTTTTTATTTCACAGCTTAATGAATTCCAAAATCTAGGACCAGTGTATATAAATGTATTCTGAGCTAATAAAGTTCTCAGGAGGGGCAAATGAAACTCATTAGATTGTCTAGTTGGATAATTATGAAAAAACTGATTCCGTGGAAACATTGAATTGAAAATACTGGGAAGTGCATTTGCATTGTAATTAAACATAAACTGACCAAGTTGAAAAAAATACAAATCTTTGATTTTCAAAATCTTATATTTAGTAAACAATGGCTCTGAATGGGAACGTGGCGGGACGCCGCATATGATACGAAGTACCTTTTTCTGCAGTAATAGTAATTTATCTAATAAAGTTTGATGGGCACTACCCCATGCTAGGAGTCCGTAATTAAGATACGGTAAAATCAGAGAAAAATACAAGGTCAACAAAGAGGACATTGGAATATGAGACTTGAGTCTATTTATGATACCAATATTACGTGAAATGATTGTACTAATGTTAATAATGTGCGGTCTCCATGAAAGTTTATCATCCACTGTGATACCAAGGAATTTTATATGAGATACACGTTCTAAGAGAGTGTCATCAAAAATGATATTTGTGCGCAAAGCTTCTACAGAATTGCTAAAAAGCATATACTTAGTTTTCTTGAGATTAAGTGATAATTTATTAGCTCTTATCCACTGAGTAACTTTTTTCAGTTCAGAATTAACAATGCTTACGAGAGTATCTGGATTTCGGTGAGAAAAGAAAACATTGGAATCATCAGCAAAAAGTATAAATGAGAGTATATCAGATGATCTACAAAAGTCATTAATACAAATAATAAAAAGTAATGGTCCTAATAAGCTACCCTGTGGGACGCCACATTTGATAAATTCTAAATTTGAGTCATTCTCGTTCAGAGATACATATTGTTTTCGATTTTGTAGGTAACTCCTGAACCACTCCAAGGCCTTCCCCCGTATTCCATAATGAGACAATTTATATAATAAAATGTCATGATTTATCGTATCGAAGGCCTTGGAGAAGTCCAGGAAGATACCAATAAGATGAGAATGATTATCAATAGTATGCGCGGCGTGGTCAATAAATTTCAAAAGGGCATGAATGGTACTGTGTTTCTGACGAAACCCAAATTGAGAATTTGTAAAAACATTATGAAAATTAAGAAAATTAATTGTTCTTACAAACACCAATTTTTCCAAAATTTTAGATAAGGATGAAAGCAAAGAAATGGGTCTATAATTACTTACATCAAATTCATCTCCTTTTTTAAATAAAGGAAAAACCTTAGCTATTTTCATAATTTCAGGAAAAACACCACTTAGTATAGATTTATTGAAAATATATGAAAGTGGGTCAGCAATTGATGATATAATTCCCTTTAAAATAAAATTACTTATATCATCATAACCGGCACTTCGTTTATTATTCATTGCAGTAACAATATCTATTATTTCATATTTGGTAGTTGGAACAAAAAAAAATTGAACTAGAATTAGGCTGACCTAAGAATGTAGAAAAATGCATATTTGACTGTGGTACTTTTTCTGCCAGATTTTCCCCAATCATTGAAAAATAAGAGTTAAAAATATTAACTATATCATTAGGATCTTCAACAATTTTATTATCATATTTTAACTTTGTAATATTTAATTTCTTTTTTGATATATTCATAGCCTGCTTCAATATCTTCCATGTATTCTTTATATCATGTTTATATTTCTCTAACTGAATCATATAATATTTCCTCTTTTCCAACCGTATAATCTTCGTTAAGATATTTCTATACGAAGTGTATTTATTTTTTGACTTCTCAGTTTTTTTCATTTTGAATTTATAAATTTTTCCTATTTATTGAACGCAGAACAGATTTTGAAATCCATGGAAGTTTAGGAGACGTTTTATAATTAACTAACTTATCTTTTATTTTAGGAATATATTCATCTAAATATTCATTCATAATCCCTGAAAAATTTTCAAATGATGCATTTACGTCATCATTATCATAAACACTAGACCAGTCAGCCCTATCTAAGCAAGCACCAAGGCTAGCCAAATTTTCCGGTGAAGCTCTACGTCTAAATGAAGAAAATTGAAACTTATTAACCAAATGTTTAAGATCAAAACATGTTATAATAGGGAAATGATCAGTTATATCAGATAAAATTATAGCAGAATTTAAAATCTGCACAGAATTAGAAAAAAAAAACATTATCAAGGAGGGTTGCGGAGTGATTTGTAACACGAGTTGGCTTCGAAATTAGTGGCAAGAAGGAGGCTGACAAAAACATTTCAAGAAATTCTTGAGATGTGATATCATCATTCCTAATCAAATCAATATTAAAATCACCCATTATGAAAATGCTTTTATTGATAAACAAAGGACTTTTTAATTAATTTGTCATACAATTTAAAAAAATCCTTGGAACTAGAACTTGGGGGTCTATAAACAATACCAATTATAATATTCTTACTTTGCGGAATACAAATTTCCACAAACAAAGTCTCTACAATTTCATTCATTACATTTGAGTATATGAATATAAGAACGACCCAAGTCCATGGAGGATCATTTCGAGTAAACTAAAAAAAACTTCATATCTTTTTTATTTGTCCAATAATATTCTATTTAACTGTGATGGGAAGGCAACATTGTATCTACAAATTAGAACATATATTATTATGACAATTAACATTTACATTAATTGTGGAGAGGCCATTTTGTGTGGTGGACTTGGGTCGTTCTTTGATTCATATGGACTTGGGTCGTTCTTTGATTCATATACATGATATTCTGCTATAGAGATTGGAGAAGGATGAGAGAGGGCGCTATTATATGAATGTAAGAATGACCCAAGTCCTTCATTCTTACATTAATATAAGATTTAACTCATTCATTTCAGGCACTTCCGGGGGTAATTAGGATTTATCATTTACACACAAGATGAGTCCATGCATAAGCTACAATTTCCCATGAAAAACTGAATTTGGCCAAAAAATGGACTTGGGTCGTTTTTATATTCATATACTCATTTAATTCATCACAAACACTAAATTCAAATTTTTCAGATAGATAAAAAGCGACTCCACCACCCGTCCTGTTTACTCTGTTATTAACAATAAACTCATAACCATTTAATGCATACGGCAAATTAACGTCAAATGATAACCATGTTTCAGTTAAACCTATTACTGAAATTTGTTGTTTATTTTGGTTATCTAATAATATCTGCAACTCATCAAAATATTTATTAATACTCCTTATATTTAAATGTAACATAGAAAATATGCTTTGTGAAAAACTTTTTGTATAATCTTTAAACTGGTCAACAGTTACATATTTAGAAGGAATTTGAGGGGAGTCATATTCAAAATCAAAATCATTATATATATCTTTTGAAGATGAGTTTACATTATTAACAATAAGATCGTCAAAAAAAGCAGACGATTGTGACTTATTCAGACTTAATTCCGAAGGGGGACGTCTAAACAAATCAAAGAGTTCATCATCATCTACTGAATCAAATGCTACATTAAGTCGATTAGCCATAAAAAGAGGCATAACGTATATGAAGGCATGTCAACTGACGAGTTAGCAAAGGAATGAAAATTTTTGGCACAAAAGATGCACGGACAATTCTGGGTTCACGGATAGTACAGCGAGTAGGCAAATTCACGAAAACATAGACTTTAGGCAACATAATCAAAGCACATAGAATACATAAACAACACAGGAAGAAAGCGTACACACAAATAGTCAAAGCCTGTAAAAGAACTTTGACAGAACCAGTGCAAAGCATTTAAACGGCCATGGAGATAAAGATAGCTCCCGAATTTGGAAAAACCATTCGTTATTTATAGGAAATAATTATTGATTTATAGAATGAAAATATAGAAAATGGATAATAAATGCGTGTTAACATAAAAATAAAAATGAAAATAAAACCCCTTTCATTTCTTGGATCATTATGTAGTATCATAATATTATCAAGGCCCGGAAGTTTCACATTCATTTTACATTATACACAAGGGGCATAACTAATCAGACTAAAATAATATGCTGACATTACAAATGTCGGACAACTGCTGAAATGAGTGAACAATATAATAATACTGACAGCCCTCGCAGGGGCAGACGGGGCAATAGCTGTATGAGAACTAGATGCCATGCTTACAAAAGGTGACAACGAAATACTGAAAACTTTCGCATGGGCAACAGCTGTATGAGAACTGAATACCATACTTACAAAAGGGAAAGAAACAAAAACAACAACAACAACAACAGCTCACTCCAAAATCTCAGGGAAAGCGCTGTTCATATATTTGGATGCTTGAATAAACCGGTCCTAATATACAGAAAAGAATGTACTGTATGTCCCACCTCCGCTCCCGATTCAACCCTCCCGGAGTTTTAAACGCACTGTTTGCACGTGTAATTTGTTTTGTTTGACCAGGTGGGGGGAGGGGGAACGATGGAAATTATAGGCGTTCAGGCATAAAAAGAGTAAAAAGAAATGAAACAAACAAAGTGCTTGTTAAGAAGGGTGAAGAGGACGGAGATGGGATAGACAAATATGTCATAGGCATGTGTTAAAAGAAATACGGCATGTGAAATACTAGACTGTTTAAACACATGCATATGCAATTCAGTTTTTACAAGGTGGGTGAACTTGCGAGGAATTGAGGCACATGCGAAGAAGGATATAAGAAAAATAAAAGAGAAAATTTCACAAAACTTTAAATCTACGACTGATACTACTGAGACAGACATTCATCTTTTTTTTAGATTACATGGTAAACTTCTGCAGTTGAAATGAACTAAGGAAAATGAATCTGAATAAAGATCCGTATACTTTACATTTAATTCATGAACATTGAGGTAAGTATTTAACAAATCATTATCACTCATTTCATTGGCATTATCAATTTTAAGGGGAATGGCGGTATGGAGAACACTTTCTACATTTTTTGGGTAGTGAGAATTAAACTTCATTTTGTAGGGCAACATTTCATACACTGTAATTGTGCATGGATGAACATACACGTATCATGACTAACTGAATTTTCAATAAAACAGATGTTAGAATGGATACATAATACACTAAAAACACATAATAGGAACTATTTTGGACAAGCACTAAAAACTTACAACCAAATTGTGATCTCAGAAGTGGCAATGATAAGCTTGGTGGGAGCGTTGGATTGATTATGCATTAGAGTTCACCAGGAAAATCAACATGAGTAGAAGGCACATAAAAAAAATACTTTTCTGTGAGATGCCTTAATGCAATTTCTTCAGGTCGTCTTTGCAGCTTTGAACCCCCCCCCCCCCCCTCTCCCCAGATACAGCGACAAGTGCTTTGCGTCCGTCTGATGGCCAGGCTACTTGTACGTTTTCGAGAGAGGTTATTATAATTTTTTTAGGTCTTCCACAATCACAACTCCTGTTCCTTTCAGCTTTGTGGGATGGGCGATGATTTCCTCCTTTTCCTGCAGCTGGACAGCTTGACGATAATCTGGTGGGGATGAACTTTAGTGTTGCATGCTCCTTCCGAAGGGTGGGTCATCGTTGAGGGTGATGTTACGTCTTGCACTGATCTTATGCGATGACAGCACTCGAAGGCCTTCATCGGATCCAATGTCACGCCCAGCTCTGACCTGATGAAATCAGCAGCTAACATGTCATTATTATCCTTTTCTCTCTCTCTCTCTCTCTTTCTATCTCACAGGCCGAAGATGCGGATGCACGCCCTCCTGAAATATTGCCCCCGATTGTTCAAATAGTTTTCCAAGCGTATGTTCCATTGTTCATGCTTGACTACTTTATCCTCCAGGACATTCCCTTCTTTGTCTTTTTGTTGTCCAGAGTTTGTTTCAGATCAAAGATTTCACCTTAAATGGTTTCCACTTTTGTGTAGATTTCACTAAGTTTCTTTTCGATTGCATTGCAGACAATGGGCTCCAGTAGGCTCACAAATTTCATATTCTTGATGAGGTCTGTTATTACTTGGCTTGCAATGACAGCTGATTGCCTGGTGTTCAGCTGAGTTGCCATTGTGCTGGGTGTAAATGGTAGGATAACCTAGACCGAAACAAAAGCTTCAGTGGAAACAAAGGCTCCAGCAATGGAAAGGAGACAACCTGGCTTCCAGAGAGAAGACGGCTTGAAATACTAACACGGATGTCAGTATATGGGACCAGAAAAGAAATTTCCTTCAATCATTGACACTTGCCCCGAGTTTTAATTTAGAATAGCTCCAAATGGGGTAGAATTAGAGATCCAGCATAGTTTCTGCCTGACTAGGTGTTATTCAATTCATTGATTAGGGCAGATTGTTGAGCTCAATTACACACAAAAAAGAAGAAAAATACACGACTTCAATGAAGGCTGCCATCTGTGTAATATCCTATAATCTTGATCATGCTTGATCATGCTGTTATGGGCTTTTTCAAAAACATATTTGTCAGATTTGCGTGGTAATTTTCACAGAAAGCCAAAAGCCAACATTTTTTGTTTAAAGATTAGATCGGTTGACAATGTAATACTGAAGAAGGGTAATCCTGCTACCTGATTGGTCACTTTCCTATAATGACATTGCAATGGATGTGTTACCGTTCGGAACTACGACGGCTGTAGTACTTATTAAAATCGAATTGATTTTCAGATGCAATTTTTTTAAACTCTTTCTCGTTGGAAATTAATCTCTTTTTCTTTGTGTTTAGTATCAGTGTAAAAAGGTCTTAGAATAAGTGCAATAAGACCAAAACGTTGATTTGGATGGGAAATGGATGTAGTATCTTTTGCAACTGAGCTCTTCATATCTTGACTGGCTCCTCGAGAGTCCTTTCTTTAATGCACAGTACTAGTAAAGTATTGCTTGGTAACCAAAATGATATTTGAATAAGCAAAATGAATTCGTATGACCTTTTTTTTTTTCAATTCAATTCAATCATAGTTTATTTCCAATCAACGAAAATCAAAACACAGTACAAAGTATGCACGTCATGAAATAATATTGTTCAAACATTTGCAAAAGATTCATGTATTATCCGACATAAATTATATAACAACATATATTTATATACATATACAATGATTAGGAGGAACAATAGATATATACTTCGTGGCGTGCTGAAAATAGATTCGATTATGGAAAATAGTGATCCACTAAAAAGCAAAGCTTGTGGGACGTGGATCCCTAGATAAATAATGAGCAAAGAGTATATCATTCGAGGGTTTTTCTGTTATATTCAATACAGATTATTTAAGTCATTTGTAAAAATATACATGTAGTTACATTGAGATACGCAGGTCGGGAAAAAAATAATAAGAATAGAATATCAATGCTAATGTCCGGACACTGTTCACTGAACCACATGTACCGGGAAAATATGACAAGGACAACACACTCGTTGACCATCTTTATTGAATTTGTTAGTTCGTTCTTATTTTCTCAAATCATATTAACCTCATTACCACCTAGGGCCTACGTGTCTTACGCCGTTCACATTCCCTTTCCTGAATCCGTCTAATCTGGATCAATCCAGCAGAAGCCGGCCAAGCGGAAGTGAGATAAGAAACGATCCACCACTCACTGATGGCTTCGGAGGTCGATCCAGCATGTGAGTGTAAAGCAGAAATCGGAGAAAGATGTCATCTCACTGCGATGTCAGTTAAATTGAAAACATATTGGTTAGAGAGAATAACAGTCAGTCCGCAGCGCGTGCGATAATGAGGCACAAACGACAATTTTATTCAGAATCACGTTTGCGCAGTTTGTGCCTTTGAGACTGACGAGATTTCGCGATACTTTGCGAGAGTTTATGCAGAGGTCGCAACAACAGCTTTCATAGCTTTCGCAGTGCATTGTTTGACCCAGGATGGTTGGGTAGGTTATAGAGCTGATTATGCTCATTAATTTGATACCTAATTTCCCTATTTTTGTTCTCAATATAGTAGTCCATTTTAGCATCAAAGTAAATGATTATTTTGCCAGTGTTCAAGAAGCTTTTAGATCATAGTTTGATATTTTGCTATTTCCTGACTGGTATTGAAAATAGATCTCCGTAATTTCTTCGATTTCACAATCGTGAAACTTGAGCGAGTATGATCAATTAAAAAACGGAGAGGGGCATCATCTTTAAAGGGGATGGCTAGTAACCGATCAGTGGGAATCAGTGGGAATGCTGAGGGATGATTGTTCCAATCCTTGTGGGATTCATTTAAGAGTACATTATATATCTACTGTTGTGTGAAAATTATTTTCTTCAGAACGGTCTCATATTCAAGTAATGTGCAGATTAATGCCCCGTCACTGACCAGGGACGCTTACCTGGAAACATTAAATTGCACATTACTTGAATATGAGACCATTCTGAAGCAAATAATTTTCACACAAGAATAGATATATAATGTACTCTTAAATGAATCCCACAAGGATTGGAACAATCATCCCTCAGCATTCCCACTGATTCCCACTGATCAGTTACTAGCCATCCCCTTTAATGTTCTGAATTTTCCTGTTGAAAACAAGGCAAAATATGTTTTCTTACCGGAAGTGGGGTAGTGAATGAACACGCGTGGAGTGTGTTGTTGATACCCAGACAATTGTCGTGGACAATGACCAGGATTGGAATGCTTCATGAGGAATTCCACTATCGAAGCTAGTCTTTGTTCATTCTGAAATGTGGTGTGTGCAAGCTCATGGAAACATGTGCTTACTTCTTTCATGTGCATGCATTTCACCCTGTGTCAAGAATTCAGACTAGCAGTGCTCAGGGCAATCCACATGAATAATTGATAAAGCATTCATGTGCCTTGCAGCAGAGCTCGGGACGGGTGGTAGCCAGGTCCATTCGGTCGTGATTTGGCAAAAAGGTGTATGTCTGCCGTTTTACAGCGACTACAAAGCCGAGAAAATCGACTTTAAAGTTTTGGCAGTTTCCTTGACCGTAGAAGCCACCTAAACTGTGCAACGCTCAGGGATTCAATTCCATGATTTAGTATACACTTCAAATTTCATTTCCTGATAATTTTCTTGCATCTAACTTTAAAGAATACTTCAGAATTAGCACTTTTAGCATGTTTAGAGACATACACCTTTTTGCCAAATCACGTTTACAGGGACTGCGACCCACGCTATTTTGGCAAAAAGGTGTATCTTCACATACACCGTAAGAAATCATGCATTTAACTTGGCAAAAAGGTGTATGTATAGAGATACACCTTTTTGCCAAATCACGTTTACAGGGACTGCAACCCACGCTATTTTGGCAAAAAGGTGTATCTTCACATACACCGTAAGAAATCATGCATTTAACTTGGCAAAAAGGTGTATGCATAGAGATACACCTTTTTGCCAAATCACGTTTACAGGGACTGCAACCCACGCTATTTTGGCAAAAAGGTGTATCTTCTCATGCACCGTGAGTAATCGTGCATTTAAGTTGGCAAAAAGGTGTATGCATGTATAGAGATACACCTTTTTGCCAAATTAAACGATAACAAAATATACCAGAGATTTTGTAGGGAGAAGGGTGTATGTGAGACCATTTCTAATCAAATGTTAACTCTTGACAATCTTTACTTCATTATTACAAAAAGATTTAAAAAATAACAATAAAGAAAATTATCAGGATGCACAACTTGTTCATCAAACATAGAAAAATGTGCGCAAATTACAACTCACCCTAGAGTCTATATTAACAAAACAAAAATTAACATAACAAAATATTAACAAAACATGGTCTCATGGATATGCATGGTTAAGGATTACAGCTGAAGAATTTTTCTTCTTCCTTCTCCTCCCTTTTTTTCAAAAACTTCTACTTCCAATGAGATGATTCATCATATTTTTAGCTTTGTGCCCCTTTTTTTTTCGACAAAAGGTTCGTTTGTTTTCTCTACTGAATGCTTTAGCAAACAAAGAGGCAGTTGCAATTTGCACATCATGTATCTGTTCTTAAAAACGCAGTTATCATGCTGCTCCCAAATTTTTGCAATAAATTCAATAAATGTGAAAATTCAGGTAGGATCATTTAACTGTTTGCATCCACTGAGCACTTTGAGCAGTACATCCAAGTATCATTTCCAAAGACAGGGACACATCTTTCTCTAGACCTTTGTGTGTAACTGCCACTAAATGTCTGTTAGGTAACAGCCCCATACGCATAGCGTAATGGGTAGCCGATCTTACAGTCACACAGCACACCATTACACTATGTACTAACTATACACAGCCCAGTCGCTGTACATGGTACGTCGCGACAGGGCTGTACGCGCGCGACCACCAACCACTAGGAGAGCGACGTAATCGCACGATAGCTTTGAATTTTGATACTTAACATCATTTTTGTCACCTCAAACTCAACGAGTATACTTTTCAATATTTACTCTACATCTGATGCTATCAGTATTCAAATGTACGCAATGAAACTTACCGAAAATGATCATCATATCCAGCATGTCCTCACGGTACACAATCTTTCACGCCAGGCCTAACTATACACAGCCCAGTCGCTGTATGGTACGTCGCGACGTACATTACCATGTACAGCGACTGGGCTGTGTATAGTTAGGCCTGGCGTGAAAGATTGTGTACCGTGTGGACATGCTGGATATGATGATCATTTCCGGTAAGTTTCATTGCGTACATTTGAATACTGATAGCATCAGATGTAGAGTAAATATTGAAAAGTATACTCGTTGAGTTTGAGGTGACAAAAATGATGTTAAGTATCAAAATTCAAAGCTATCGTAATACGATTACGTCGCTCTCCTAGTGGTTGGTGGTCGCGCGCGTACAGCCCTGTCGCGACGTACCATGTACAGCGACTGGGCTGTGTATAGTTAACTATGTACAGGCTTCTACATGCAGTGCACAGCACGGACAGTGCAGGGATCACTGTCATTTTGAAGCGTAGAGAACTCTCATCCCACAGCCACACTTGCCGGAAAAGCTGTCATTTCAACAGAAATGCTAGATTTTACGAATCTGCGCATCTAATGGCATAGAAGTGGCCATAGAAGTCTAGGACAAACGTTAGATCTGAACTTCTAGATATTAGGTTCTATCTACTCACCGACTAACAACAAGGAGAAACTTCTGCAGTGCAACGGGCTGCCAGTTTGAGTCAGGAGCATGGCCCGCCACCGCACCGACCGGTGAAACGGTACACATACATGCCAGCAGCACGTATAAACAACAGAGTATATAATATACACAGAGTATAAAAGATACACCTTTCTGCCTTATCATACTTCGCAACTATAACTCATGATTCATTCGGCAGAGGGATGTATCTAAAGATACACCTATCTGCCAAATCTTTAAGCTCTCCCCAGCGTGCACGGTTAGAGGTGTATCTAGAGATACACCCTTTTGCCAAATCATGTAGTTATCTATCCTGGTACGTCATTGTACGTCAAGGGTGTATGTAAAGATACACCCTTTTGCCTAATCAAAAGCAGGAAAATTGATAAAATAATACAGAGATAGCCCCAAGTATCTCGGAAACAAATGATCGATGACTTACGAAAGTTGGTCACATGAAAATTTCGGCATCGAAAACCCCCCATATGGTAAAAACCAAAAACATGATATTTTTCAGACATACACCTTTTTGCCAAATCACGACCGCATTGTTTAGGGTCATTGTAAGTGCACACTCACATACACATCATTGGTTCCTGTGTACAGTTCAAGTTTTGTATAGAGAATGAAAATTCGATCACAATCTGGAACCTAACATTAAAAAAAAAAATCATGGATTTCATGAAACTAATATAGGCTTTCATTTTCAAATTACCTCCATCTCAATTGTACACTATTCAGCTATTACTCATATCAATGACACTTTTATCTGATACATAGTTTTTGAACTCACAGCATTTAGTCAGCAGCCAATGGACAGATTTCGACCAATTACAGACCCGGAATTCCGGTCCGAACGCGAGGATAATCTTTTTAAACTCGACGCTAGACATGCCTCTGAATTGTGCTAGTTCCTGACTCGTATTGAAATGAAGATGAGAAAACTTGCCCTTATTGTGATACTATATACTTTAGCGGACATAGTCTTCACCATATTTTAGAGGGGCATGAAAGATTTCAGGTAAGTTTTTTGGCGTCAAACGTGAAGGAATATTTTTGAATACAATACCGAATTCGAGAGAGATTTTGATATTTTATGATCTTCTTTTCCGTTTTACTCTGATCATGAGCATATTTTCTTATGTTTTCTCTTTCAGTCGATATTAAAAGTGTCGAAAACTGACAAGAAATA
The DNA here is from genome assembly GCA_033980235.1 of Diadema setosum. Classification (NCBI taxonomy): domain Eukaryota; kingdom Metazoa; phylum Echinodermata; class Echinoidea; order Diadematoida; family Diadematidae; genus Diadema; species Diadema setosum. Next base: position 202,093 of record CM067065.1, read on the forward strand.
CTCGTTCTACACGGATTTATTCATGACCATGTATCTGCTCATTACGTATGCAAGCACCGCTCAGCCGTGCATACGACTTGAATAAATACGTGCGTTTTCGCTCGCGCTGCGGACTGACTGATAAAGGTAAAATCAGTTAAATAACGAGAAAATAGATACATTGATAAGTATATTGAGTACATTAAGGAAAGGTAAAAGGAAATCTGTAGTGGAATAACAAAGGAAAATGAAAACACATGGTGAGTGAAGAAAAGATAAAAGGAAAAACACTAAGGAAAGAACTTATGAAAATAAAATACGCCACTATCTTCCCCACACAGTGACATCTTGACTTACTCACCCCTTGCTTTCCCCTTTAAAGTGTCTGTGGGTGTGTCAGTGATTAAGTGTGTTCAAAGTCTCAGTTGAGCACAAAGTCCCTTATTGTACATGTTTCATGTTCAGACATGTTATTATCGCGCTCATGCAAAACACTCGGATACTTTAATACTTTGTCACGACTTCACACAGTTTAAAAACTCCTGCCCTCAAACGTTTTGAAAACCTAAGCATACTCAGCAGCAAACATTTTCCCATGGTCCTTGCTTTGCTTTTAGATCAAACAAACCCCATCTTGCTATTTGTCACCCTGTTCCCTAAGCTCATTCTGGCAAGGCAGATTCATTTGCATTTGTATTTCTTTTTCTTTTCTTAAACTCACTCTGGCAAGGCATACTCATTTGCATTCTCTCTTGTTCAACCTAGTGCTGTAGTAGGTCTCCGCGCTTGGCTAATTTTAACAAAGCCTCAGTCAGGGGTTTTAGCTAGCTGTGCTGGGGCTGTGTACAGTTTATATAGGCATATACGAATGCAGTAATTAAATTGTTTTTCAGTTGCTAGGGTAGGAGATAATTGGTTAAGTTTTTTGGATGAGTGCAGCCTACGGAGCCAAACCGATTCGCAAGATACCGGTTGTGGAAGGACACGTCAACAGAAAGCCAGTTCAAGTTCTCCGCGACAGCGGATGTTCAACGGCAGTCATCAGAACAGAGTTGGTCCAACCACAGCAGATGACAGACGAATGGCGGACTTGCATTCTGATTGACGGAACTACACGAAGATTTCAAGTGGCCAGAGTAAGAGTTGACACTCCATATTTTGTAGGGGAGTTAGATGTATTGTGCATGAGTAACCCAGTATATCCCTTGATACTTGGTAATGTACAAGGCGTCCGTAATCCAGGAGATCCTGACTGCCAGTGGAAACCGGTAGAATTGCTGGAGGCAGTTGAGACTAGACAGCAGAAGGAAGACAAAACCAAACCACTGAGGGCACTGAAGGTACCAGGCCAGGTGTCAAACGTCACACCAGATGATTTCCGACGTGAACAGAAGGCTGATCCTACACTAGATACACTTCGGCAACATGCTATGTTGTACAGTGAAGGAAAGTAGAAACGGTAGCAAGTCGAAGTTTGTATTCAAAGATGGATTGTTGTATGGATTGTTTTGGGTGTGTGCAGTCCTGTGTTTAGGAGAGAGTTGTGTGAGGGAAAATCGGGGCACTCCATATTGAACCTTTGAGTTGATAGGTTGAGCTCTTCATCCTCACAGTGGTGTGACTGGATGTGTGTGGATTCTGGGTGTGAAAAAGCCTCGACTTGGATCCCCCCACTAGCAAGTAATTGTCAGACTTGCAATTTCGGGACTGCCACAGCACACCAAAGCACATCTCCAAACCCAAGATCACAGAGATTTCCTCATCCCGTTCCTCGTCTTACTACAAACTTAGCTGGGCTAAGTAAGCTCCATGTCTTCTTCGTAGAGGCCGGCCATTGGCCAAGACTGTTCGAGTTCGAGTTCGAATTTATTCGTTTTTCCACAATAAAATCATACAGACATAAATCTCACTTTCTTCAGTGACAGAAACAATGTATGTAAATTCGTACAAAGAAACAAACAATAATGAGAAAAACTAATAGTATCAATACATTGCAATTGTTGCAGAAGTAACGAAAATGAAAGAATTGTCAATATGCACTGTGTGAAAAAAACGGAGGGACCCAGTAAAAAGACAATGCTTGTAGAGTGTGGGCCCCTCTTGTATTAAAAACTCGATGCAAAATTTGACTAAATATAGCAACAAAGCAGCACGAAAAGTTTAGCATAAAAAGTTTAGCAGCCCACTAAGAGACAGACGGATAAACAGTTACACACAAAACACTAACAAACGAAATAATGAGCATGAGACAAGACTGGGACAGCAACAAGACTACTTATAGGGAAGAAAACTGACTCGACGACACGACAGGAAACAAGACTACAGCGCGACGAAGAGGTAACAAAATAGGCAGGAGTAAGCAGCAGAGACAACGATCATCGGAGGTTAGAGGAAGAAAGAGAAGAAGAAAGGAAGAATATACAACAAACCCTTCAACTGCGATGTATAAGTTAAAGAAGATCTTATCATAATCAAAGCTAAGGCAAAGGTAACAATAATGAAAAAACGGCAATAAAGATTTTGAAGACGGGAAACAAAATAAGCCTATGAACTAATCTGATTCAGGGGGTCGTCATTATAGGATTGCAAAAGAAAAAACTTCAATCTCCTTTTAAAGGAGTATATAGAGGGAGCAGATTTTATATCGTGGTTCAGGGAATTCCAATAATTAGGTCCAGTGTAAATAAGTGTATTCTTTGCTAAAATCGTTCGAAGAAGTGGTAAATGAAACTCGTTAGAGCGTCGGGTGGGGTAATTATGGAATGACTGATTTTTTTTTAAACATAGAACCAAAGATAGGTGGCAGTAAACTGTTATCATACATATACATAAATTGGCCTAAGTTGTATAAAAATAATTCGTTAATTTTTAGTAGCTTATTACAGTTAAACAATACATTTGTATGTGAACGAGTGGGAGAATTGGAAATGATACGGAGGGCTTTCTTTTGCAATAATAACACTCTATTCAGCAGCGTCTGATGTGTATTGCCCCAAGCTAAAATTTTATAATGAAGGTAAGGGAGTATCAAAGAGGAGTATAACACAAGTAATGTCTTTTCAGGAATATAATATTTTAGTCTGTTCATAACACCTATATTTCGGGAGATGATTTTGCAAATATGATCAATATGTATTTTCCAAGAAAGTTTATTATCTACAAAAATACCAAGAAATTTGAAATATGACACACTTTCTAAATTACAATCATCCAGAACTATTTCTGAATTCAAAGAATCAACAGTATTGCTGAAAAGCATATATTTTGTTTTTTGAACATTCAATGACAACTTGTTAGCTCTGACCCAGTTGGTCACTTTTTTCAATTCTGTATTAGCTTGTTGAACAAAAACATCGATATCATTATGGGCAAGAAAAACACTGGTGTCATCAGCATAGTGTATAAAGGAAAGTACCTCTGAAACAGAGGAAAAATCATTGATATATATTATGAATAGCAGCGGCCCTAAAAGACTTCCCTGTGGAACACCACACTTTACATCTCTTATAACTGAATTATTATCTTTAATTGAAACAAACTGTTTTCTGTCAGCTAAATAAGTCTTGAACCACTCCAGAGCCTTCCCACGTATTCCGTAGTGCGATAACTTGTGGAGTAAAATGTTGTGATTAATTGTATCGAAGGCCTTGGAGAAGTCCAAGAATATACAAATTAACTGGGAATGATTGTCAGTTGCATTAACGACTTTATCAATAAAATGAAGAACTGCATGGATGGTACTATGTTTTTCTCGGAAACCAAACTGGGAATTTGTGAATATTTTGTGCACATTTTAAAATTTGATAATTCTGGTGTATATCATTTTTTCTAAAACTTTCGATAATGAAGATAATAAATGGATTGGACGATAATTACTGACATCCAGATTATTACCATTTTTAAATATTGGAATTACTTTAGCCAATTTCAGTTTATCAGGAAACATACCATTAGAAATTGACAGATTAAAAATGTGAGCCAAAGGATCTGCGACTGATGATATAACACCCTTAAGGATACAATTATCTATATCATCATAACCGGAGCTACGTTTGTTTTTTAAAGAGGATACAATATCGATAATCTCATATCTGTTTGTTGGAGTTAAAAAAAATAGAGTTGGGGTTACACTGGCCTAAGAATTCAGTAAAATTCTGTTCTGTAGCCGGAATACCATGAGCAAGCGTTTCACCTATTTTTGAAAAATAAGAATTAAAAACATTTGCAATATCAACAGGGTCATCAATTATTTCATCATCCCACTTTATTTCATCTATTTCTGCTTTTTTGTTCGGAATATTCATTGCCTGCCTTAAAACTTTCCAGGTATTTTTAATATCAAACTTAAATTTCAACAACTGCTGAGAATAATACCTTTTCTTTTCCAAACGTAAAATCCTAGTTAATGTGTTTTTATATAATGTATATTTGTTCTTTGATCGTTCAGTTTTTTCCATTTTATATTTATAATACAATCGATTTTTTTCTATTAATTGAACGAAGAATTGATTTTGAAATCCACGGTAACCTAGGCGTCTTTTTATAATCCTTTTTACTTTTTTGCTTTGGAATAATATCATCCAAAAGAAAATTAAATATTTCCATAAAATTATCAAAAGACAGATTAACTTCATCATTTTCATAAACTCGTGACCAATCAGCATTATCAAGAGCGGCATCAAAACTGGCTAACTTTTCACATGAGACTCTACGTGTGCATAAAGGAGCCGAAGGTTTAGCATCATTAGCCAAAGTTTTCAAAGTAAAATGAGTCATGATTGGGAAATGGTCGGTCACATCTGAGAGAATTATAAAAGAATCGGGAAGAGGTAAGATATTGCAAAACAGATTGTCAATTAAAGTAGCAGAGTGATCCGTGACGCGAGTCGGTTTAGTAATGAGTGGCAAAAAGGATGAAGACAAAAATGTCTTAAGAAACTCGCTTGAGATACAATCATTTCCAGATTTCAGCAAATCAATATTATAATCACCAAGTAGAAAGCAATCCTTATTTCTAAAAACTGGGTTTTTTACCAGGTCTGAAAGATATGTCACAAAATCTAAAGTATTCGAATTAGGAGGTCTGTATATTATACCCAATAACACATTCCTACATCCTGGGATAGAAATTTCTACAAAAAGAGATTCAACAGTGTTGTCCATTCTACAAATGTCGTTGTGAACAATACATTTGTAAATACTTGATACATAAAATGCAACACCGCCTCCACTTCTGTCCGATCTGTTACTGACATACATATTGTATCCGTCGATTGCAAAGGAATCTTCCGTAGTGGAAGTCAACCAGGTTTCGCTAAGTCCAATGATAGAGAGTGATTTGCTCGCATCGGATTCTAATAAAAATTTTAACTCATCAAAATGTTTATTCAGACTTCTTATGTTAAAATGCAACAGAGAAAACGTGTCTTTAGAGAAATTAAAATACATATCTTTGAATTGATGAACTGTTATGTAATTACATGACGTGTTCAGATTTAAGTCATCACTAAGATCATAAGGCAGTTCATTTACTGCTGAATTAAGATTATCGGCAACGAAGTTGTCATAAGGAGTTGCTTGTGTTACTGGTGCTTCATCAACTGAGTCAGATTCGGATGTTGTGAGCCTATACAGTTTAAAAAAAATCGTCATTTGGCACGGAATGAAAGGGTGCATTCGAGAGATCAGCCATAACGAAAGATGAAATTGTCTAAGATATGAACCTGCATAAACAGTAGCGCTGTAACGAAGGAATGCCAGGTTATTATGCAATGGGAGAATAGCCAGCAGACACGGCAGAATAAATGTGACAAGGCGCGGGAAATAATCGATGCACATAACAGTGTGCATGGGTTGCGTAAAGACTTGAGTAGATAGAGGATCGTTGCGAAGGAAGGGAACTGGGAGTAAAAGAATGCAGAATGAATTGGGCTAAAAGGGTCAGTAACGATGAGAGAGAAGAACAAGGAACACACACAACAGGTGAACGAAGATACAACGAGTGTCTCGGTGGGCTTCCAAAATAAAATAAAAAAACATGCATACACAAGATGATCGGCGGAGAGTATAGACAAAAGAAGAAGGAATGCACATGATCTTATCAGCAGAGAGCATTGCCCTACCGCTGCAATAATACAAAATATCCGCCTCAGAAAGTACATAATTATACGCTATAACAGAAAGCATCGGTGCACATCTTCCTGCCAGCCACCACCATACACCGTTTAGAATTTGGCAGACAGGAAGGGAAAAAAAAGTAAAATGAAAATCCAAATCAAAAGAAAATGCAAAGGGAATTTGAATTATCTAAATTTCAATAAGTAACAGATTTTATGTAGGAATATACTTAAAGGCAAATACATGAGTACTGCTAATACAATATGATCTCATATTGTTTGAATCGGCTGAGTAAGTGTTATGTAAATATCGATACTTTTTTGTTTGATTAACAAAATGTTAAGATAAAATGCAGTGCAAAGAAGGACAAGGAAGGACGGTGCCCTTTACAAATGATAACAACATAGTTAACTGCGGGAAACTTGAATAAACCACAACACATGCCTGTTCCAGGCCTCGCACGTGCGTTGCTAAACAGCTTCACGCCGCGGGCTCTATATCCGGATATAATTTAAAAAGTTTTACATTGTTGTTGAAAGGGTGAACATTGTGTTGTACTTTAAAGCAGAATATCAGATAAGGTGGCCAGAACCTTTGCATGGTTAATCATGAGAGAACTTGGTTGTAAAGGATAAGTATAAATACAAATATTTCAAATAAACGAATGCTCATTATCACAAATGTAGCCTACTTGAAATCAGTTTAACAATCAAATATATGGGTATGAAATAGTATAATTAACGACTGAGGTACAGAGCGCCCTGAGTAAACACGATAAGTTTCACAATGGCTGAAATCTGTCATGAGTGTGGTAAAGTCGGAAATGTTTGTGGATATAGTAAAGTACCAGCCTCACTAAATTGTAGTAGAGCAACCCCCCCCCCCCGTAAAAAAAGAAATATATATATATATATATAAGTATACACGTTTATATAGTAAATAAGTGGAAAGACTGCAAAAATATACAACCGAGCCTTTACTGGCTATTATAGCTTACAATACAAATACATTTCCAGCATTCCTACACAGTTGGAAATCAGGAGTACGCATACGAGGATCCGCCAAGTACAGAATGTGATGGTATGTGGGGAAAGTCACAAGCTATAGCAGATTCACATAATAATTTAGCATTCGTTGCGATGCCATGCAAAACATGTATATCTAAGGTACGGGGAGATAACTGCCCCGCCTTGGCAAAAGGAAGCAAGTGACATACCATCCGAATTTGAGTCATCGATGTTTTCATACTTCATATAATGAGTTCCTCTTCCAGGCCAAATTTCGTGCAGAAACATTCATCCCACTAAGGGACACGTTAGACAAGACATCATGTTAGTCCACCGACATCAGTGTAAATAACAGACACACCTAGCTCTTTACGAGAAATGTCACTTTATGACTCGCTTCCCCTCGCCAAAGCAAGGCAGATAACATCTTAATACAGAAAAATTGCATATTTTTTTGCAATTGCGGACGAAAGATGCCAAAAATGCTGGAATAAACTATTCAGTGAAATAAATCAACAGAAATGTCACTAAATTTTTTGATGAAGCTCACAATTTATGGCACAATGTATAAGGCTACCGCCTAATCAAAAGCTCTATATTTCGTAGGACAAAACTATGTATAACAATGGTAGAATGGTTAAATCAATTGAATAATAAAACGTCATGTTTCGGTTACTGGTATAGGATAAGAATACGAAGCTTGCTCTATACGAGAAAATAAGAAGAGCCAAACATGATGGATGAAAAAAAAAACAAGAAAAAAAATTGATTCGTATAACATGACATAATGATTGCAGATTTTATCTCATTGGGGTATTGAGTGTCACAAAACTCATAATGTCACATAACTGTTAACTCCTCGAACTCCACGCTTTCAGCAAAGTGGTCTCGAACGACCTCGCTTATCTCCGACAGCGACCTCGTTATTGATTACGATTCGCCGACGAACTCTCTATCACCACGATTACTCACGCGTGATCTCCCCCATCGCGGAGCTGTACATTTCCGCCCCATGTAAAGTCGGTATCATTTTATTGGTGCACCTTAGGGTTTTAGGTCAAGTTAACCAAAGTATATTGCAAGATTTTTGAATATTGAAACTGTTGCAAAACCATAAAACCATCAAATTTATAATGAAAATACGGTTTATGTTGTAAACCAAAATAGTACATTTGACTGTGATTTTTGTATTGATAGTATGTTTTTGAATATTTGAGGGGAAAAGTACATTATATTAAAAATCAAGTTAATTGACTGTTTGAAACTTATCCAAAGTTTGACTTGTTTGATTCTTCGAAGTTGTGTCTTTTTTTTGTACTTAAGTCCATAATTGACAGTTGTTGTTGTTTTTTTTTTTTGCGGTATTGAACAAACTTCACTAAATTGTTTAGTTGATATATAATTGGCAACAATCAAGTGACACTATTTATAAGGAGACCATATATGTGTGTTCATATTTATCCTTTGTACACTTAATCTCCACGCAAGCTACACTTTTTTAAAGATTATTGCATAATTTCAAAAGTTATAACAAACAACTATAAATATTCAAATATTCTTTACACCTAGTGTGAACATTATTTATTGTTCGGGTTTTTTTCGTGATGAAAATTTGCAAAAAAAAAGCAACCATACTAATGACGTTTATATGTGTTGCTATAGTCCTAATAGCCTTGTAATACCAGTAACATCTTATTTCACCAATGAGGGTTATTTTCAATGATTTCTCTTCGTTTTTCATGTCGTTCTTGTTCCTATGTCTTTGTTAGTCTTCTTCACTGGGAACAGGATACATCCAAGTGTGTTATCCAATAGTATAAAAAATGAATATTGGACATTGCAAACGTAACGCAGAACCTTGTTTTGGAACCGTTCGTGCTTTCTTATATTACATAAGTTAATACTGATAGAAGGGAATGGCAACAGGGACCATTGAAACTGACATTCTCCGATCCAGTCTTCATGCTAGATTTTTTTTTTTTATATCAAATATGATTTGCCTTTTTGATCAATAGAAATATATTTGATTTGGGTAATTTTGTGTTGGCTAATGTTTAACATACTCTTCTTTTCCACGATGAATGCGCGAGTTTCGTGACTCGGCAGCAACTTGTCAACTTACGCCCATTATTCTTGATTTTTACCTGCAATTATCATATTGTATATCTAAGAAGAACACTCTTCCAAAACCGTTTTAGCTGTTTAATCTTCTCCGCCGTAATACAGCAAAAAAAAAAAAAAAAAAATATTCATGATTATTGGTGACCGACGTCACTGATTCCTTGTATCAATATTCTTCAACATTTCTTATCATATCTGACTGACAACTTTAAGACAATAAATATCAGGGTAGACCCTTGAAAAACGGTAAATTCACTGTATATTGATGAGTTCTTCAAGCTTAGGGTTGGAGCCAAACATTATGGTATCTTGCAAATGATATCACAAGACCAACAACAAGTCGCCAGATATGAATTGATTAAGGGCAGATTCTAAAAGAGCTATGATATAAAGTATATCTCAATGCAAGTAGAAGTTTATTTATAATGGAAATAAAGTGAACAATCTGGAATAACTTACTGAGTAAAGAACCTTTCAAATTAAAAGGTCTACCCAAGTGATCAATCCCCACTAATTATTGTTTGTGAAAAGAAGGAGACAAAGAAAAGCTGTAAAGTTCAATAGCAAACACAGTGAAGGCATGACTACATTAACCAGAAAATTTCACACTGTTAATTAACAAAGTATAAGTGTAGTCTAGTTGTAATTATTTCCAACTTTCAAAGCAGTAGCAGCATACTTTCAAAAGTGATAACAGTCGAAAACAATTTGCAGAGGTCTTTTAAGAAATGTAAAGGGGCAAGTGAAAACATGCATACTGTAATCACATTTCTCCTCAACAAAGTGTTGAAGAAAATCTGGGAAAAAATAATCACAACTCCGTATGTTAATCTTTATCCAAAACTTTACTTTCATGTAAAGTACTGTAGATGAGTTCTTTCAGGAAAATATGAAAAAAAAACGAAAACTGGAGGCAGATCACGTATCCCATTTAAAATATGTGAGTCCTCATGTAAAATTGGGCTTCCACCGTTGTATTGGTTTCATGATTGTGACATTGTGATATATCCTAAAGAATACTCATGGAATTGAGTATATGAATATAGGAACGACCCAAGTCCAATTTTTGGCCAAATTCAGTTTGACATAGGAAATTGTAGCTTATGCATGGACTCATCTTGTGTGTAAATGATAAATCCTAATTACCCCCGGATGTGCCTGAAATGAATGAGTTAAATCTTATATTAATGTAAGAATGAAGGACTTGGGTCATTCTTACATTCATATAATAGCGCCCTCTCTCATCCTTCTCCCATCTCTATAGCAGAATATCATGTATATGAATCAAAGAACGACCCAAGTCCATATGAATCAAAGAACGACCCAAGTCCACCACACAAAATGGCCTCTCCACAATTAATGTAAATGTTAACTGTCATAATAATATATGTTCTAATTTGTATATACGATGTTGCCTTCCCATCACAGTTAAATAGAATATTATTGGACATATAAAAAAGATATGAAGTTTTTTTTTTAGTTTACTCGAAATGATCTTCCATGGACTTGGGTCGTTCTTATATTCATATACTCAATTGAATATTCAGGTTCGCATTTAGCCACTTCAGTGATTATAATCGGTGCAGGTTCAACTAAGAATTGGCGCTCTTTGCACTACTAGTATTCGAGATACATTTGAGTATATGAATATAAGAACGACCCAAGTCCATGGAAGACCATTTCGAGTAAACTAAAAAAAACTTCATATCTTTTTTGTTTGTCCAATAATATTCTATTTAACCCTATTCAGGCTGGGCTTTTTTGCCTATGCTATATCTGGGGGGGGGGGGGCGGATTCCGCCCCCCCCCCCCTTCAGATCTCGCCTATGGAACGCATGATCGCGCCGAAAATCGGCACACGCGACACCCGCGATGTATACTATCAAAATGTATGGTTGCTTTCTCCGAAAAATTTTTCTTATATTTTATATTAATTAATTATTGTAATTTATGCAGTTTTGGGCTCTAAATCACTTATTAATGCTCTAATTAAGCTAATTTCTTTTTTAAAATGTTTCTTGTATCATTCTCCTGAGACATAGGATAAAAAAAATCTGTATCGAAACTAATTTCTTATGTATTTGATTGTTTTTTTAATTTCTTATGTATTTCTTTGTTCTTCGACCTTTTGTTTTTGTTTGTTTTTTGGTCAAAATTTGTCACAGACATTTTTTGAAGCTTTAATGCGCTAAAATAAATTGATTTCATCGATTCTAAGTCAAGATATGAATTTTTATGTGAATTAATTGAAAAAAACACAATTTGCATTGGATTTGTACACAAAATCACGTTTTGGAGCAATTTTGGGGTAGACAAATTTTTTTTCGAACGGGCGTCGCGTCAAAACGGTACGCGCGGGCGCAACAATTTTGGTCTCAAAAGTTGCGCGATACTTGAAAGAAAAAAGTCATGAAACATCGCGGCGGGAGCTTATCGCGCTGCGAAGATATTGCGCGAAACGTCGAGGGGGGGGGGGCGGATTCCGCCCCCCCCCCCCCCCCCCCCCAGCCTGATTAGGGTTAACTGTGATGGGAAGGCAACATTGTATATACAAATTAGAACATACATTATTATGACAATTAACATTAACATTAATTGTGGAGAGGCCATTTTGTGTGATGGACTTGGGTCGTTCTTTGATTCATATGGACTTGGGTCGTTCTTTGATTCATATACATGATATTCTGCTATAGAGATGAGAGAAGGACGAGAGAGGGCGTTATAATATGAATGTAAGAATGACCCAAGTCCTTCATTCTTACATTCATATAAGATTTAACTCATTTATTTCAGGCACTTCCGGGGGTAATTAGGATTTATCATTTATACACAAGATGAGTCCATGCATAAGCTACAATTTCCCATGTCAAACTGAATTTGGCCAAAAATTGGACTTGGGTCGTTCTTATATTCATATACTCATTTGTTTGATAGATACTTTATTTTCTGCATATCAATATACATAAGTTACATAATCATGAAGATGCAGGAAATATACAAAGTAAATTCAACGCAGAGTCGTTTGACTTGCATAAACCACGATACATATAAGTACATAATCATGTACATGTATCAAATGTATAAAATAAATCTAACAAAGTCTTTTGACTTGCATAAACAACGATATGAAAGAGATTTAATATAAAGTATGCATGTCTATGCAGCAGTGATAAGAATAACATTTATAGCTAAGAAACCGTACGATTATGCAGAGGGCCGCCATAAACAAGCATTGCTTGAAAAGATGGCCGGCCCGAGGAAAAGATAATGACGTACTAGATTCGTAACAATATAAATTCTGCTGCGAAGGTATAGCAGGTTAAAATAAACTCTGGTGTGTGATGGTGGTGGTGGTGAATGTGTGTGCAGGTGCTTGAGGGTGCACAATGGCAGATAGGCTGGAATTTAGAATAATGAAATTGGTTTACTGAAAGAGGGGACGATATGCGCTGTTGCTATCGGGGAAACCAACATTAGTTGTATAACTAGTTGTTTGTTTTTAGTTCGTATTTGAAGTATACTGTAATAAAATGTACTTCTTTATGTTTGCTTTAAATGAAAACAAGGAGGCACACTGTTTCAACTCCTCAGGAAGAGTGTTCCATGTATCCGGACCTTGATGTCTAATCGACTTTTGAGCAAGTAAAAGCTTCAGATTACTTGAATGCAAATCATGGGAACGACGGGTAGGGCATGAGTGAATTATGGTCATTGGTTACTAGGGTGTTATGAAAAAAATGGTAATAAATTTCGAGTATACATAATACGGCAGTTAGGTATAAATGTATATCATGGGCCTTCAAAGCTTTTAGGCGATAAAATATGGGATCAGTGTGAGCCAAAAAAATTGAATATGTGCATATACGAAGAGCCTTTATCTGGAGAAGAAAAATTGTGTTCAATTTTTGGTTTGCTGCTGTTGCCCCATACAATATTACAGTACATTACATATGGTAAAAATAAAGTGTTGTATAACATAATAAAAGTTTGATCATTAATTAAATATTCTATTCTTCTTAAAACACCAGTTGCTTTAGATATTGCTGTTGTGATATATAATTCTGAACATGAGTATTCCAAGTTAGATTGCTATCTAGGGTCACTCCTAGGAACTTGGTTGAATGTTTCTCAGCAATGTTTATCATCAATAAAAAATACTTTGAGGAAGGGTGAGTTGGGATTGCAACGTATGAAAGTTTATAAAACATGCCTTATCAATATTCAATGAAAGCTTATTACTTCTAAACCATTTCGAGATGTTGCTGAATTACGTATTCAATGTATCAACCAGTGTTACAATGTCCTTGTGGGAATAAAAAAAAAACATTGGTGTCGTTGGCAAATAAGATGAAATTTAAACGAGGAGAGGAGTTGATAATATCATTAATATAAATCAAAAAGAGTAGGGGCCCGAGGATAGATCCTTGAGGGACACCGCATGACACGTTAGAATATGTTGAGTGAGTGGATTTAACTGCAACATATTGTTTTCGATGACTTATCGATAACTTTTGAACCACGACAGAGTAATCCCTCTCAAACCATAATTATGTAATTTTTCAAATAAAATATCATGATCAACAGTGTCAAACGCTATACTAAGATCCATAAAAACTCCAATTATTTGCTCCTTTTTAGTAAGCGCATCAATAATATTATCAACAGATTTAATCATAGCATAATCGGTAGAAAATCCTTTCTTAAAACCGAACTGATTCGCATTTAATATTTCATTTTCAATCATGAACGAGTGGAGACGCTTGTAAACTACTTTTTCTAAAATGTTCGATATTGCAGGTAACAATGAAATGGGTCTATAATTTTTCACCATTACGGGATCTTTTCTTTAGACCCTTCTATTTAATTGTCTCTTTACTCAGTAAACGCTATTCCAGAGTGGTACATTATCATGCACCGGTCATATGTAAAAACAAATATGTCTAATTGAACCTTGATCTACGTGTACTATAAAGCGACAGTCACTGTGTGAAACCTGTGTCAAGTGATCACGCGAGATGAATTATCAAGCAGACGGCGGCTTCGCATAGATGAAAGCCAAACACATACCTCCTTACACATTTCGCATTAAAATATTGTCTGAAATCTTTATGGTCATTGCTATACGACGCCACTGATTCCTTGTATCAGTATTCTTGTCAAGATTTTTTACCATATCTGACAGACAAATTTAAGACAATTTCAATGTCTCTATAACACAATGCAAAAATCATGGTAGACCCCTAAAAAAGAATAGGTAAATTCAATGTATATTCACATGTTCTTCAATCTTATAGGGTGGTAATTAAACAATATGGTATCTTGCAAGTTAAGACAGAAAAAAATAGCCAGATATGATAAAGGGCAGATTCTAAAAGAGCTGACTCTAATCTTTGAATTGACTTTTATCTCAATGCAAATAGAAGTTTCTGAATAATTGAAAGAAGATGCACCACTCTGGAATAGCGTTTACTGAGTAAAGAGCCATTTAAATAGAAGGGTCTAACCAATTGCTTAATCCCCACCAAGCTGCGGTATGTGAAAAGAATGGGACAAAGAAAGGATGTACAGGTCAATAGCAAGCACAATGGAGGCATAACTATATTAACCTTAAAATCTCACACTGTGAACAATGTAGGCCTATAAGTACACTATAGTTGTACTTATTTCAAACTTTCAAAGCAGTAGCAGTATGTTTTTAAAAGTCATAATAGTCAAAAACAATTTCCAGAGGGCTTTTAAGACATGTTAAAGGTAGGGGATACTTTTTACAGAACTCCCAAAATGCAGCAAAACATTAAATATGAACCTCAGGGGACTTGTTTAGGCCACTGCTTAGAAATTTGGAAGTCAACAGTTATCTACAATTTGAATAATGCACAAAACTCAACTACTGAGTAGTTCTGTGTGTCAGCCACACTTAAGCCTTTTTGTTGCAGTCTTCTGTATTTTTTATCTATAAACACAAATCTAAAAGTATAAGAGCTGATGTAATAACATATAGAGTGTGTGGCAATAATGTATATAGAAATGTTTGTAAGTTTTGATGAACTTTATTCACAAAATATACATGATGGACACACATGCAGTGCATGGGTCTGCAAAGGTAGCCTAGTAATGTACTGGAATTTACGGTGAGCCCCGAAAAGAATTCAATTCAAAATCTAACGGTCAATAAAAATGTACTAAATGTTACCTTCCACTTTCAATACTTTATGGGAGTTTCTAAAATGATACTCTCTTCAACATACCACTGTGTTTATACAACTCTTCATTTAAAGCATGCAAATGGGATTCCCTACCTTTAAGGGTCCAGGGAAAACATGCATACTGTAATCACATTTTTCCTCAACAAAGTGTTGAAGAAAAATTGGAGAAAAAAATAATCACAACTCCCCAGTCAATCTTTATTCAAAACTTTACTTTCATGTAGATGAATTCTTTCATTAAAATATCAAAGAAAAAACAAAAACTGAAGGCAGATCACGTATCCCATTTAAAATATTTTGAGTCCTCATGTAAAATTAGGCATCCGCCTTTGTATTGGTTTCAAGATTAACAGTCACACTATGATATATCCTAAAGAATACGTATGGAATTGCATATTGAGGTTCGCATTTAGCCACTAAAGTGATTATAATCGATGCAGGTTTAACTGAGAATTGGCGCTCTTTGCACCATCCGAGATCATTATCATGCACCGGTCATATGTAAATACAAATATGTCTCATTGAACCTTGAACTACGTTAACTATAAAGTGACATTCACTGTGTCAAAGGTGTGCCAATTGTTCATGATCACGCGAGATAGAGATGACTCAATGAGTCATTAGGCAAATACCTCATACCTCGTTACACATCTTTCATTTGTCTCAAATCGATTGGGTGAAGTTGATTACAATAGATGTTCCTCGTGACGTCTAAAAAGGTATTTGATGCTTTCAAGCAACAAACCGGGGAACCAAATGCTTTTGGTCTCCTCCCGAGGACTACAGATGAGAAAAAAGGGCAGACACGCTACCGACTGAGACAAACCACAGACAAAATCAGGTAAGTAGACGTCGAAAACAGCATATCAAAATTTGATCTAGTACCATGGAAAACCGCAACATCTGAAAGATGCAACGAAACTAAGAAAAAATGTATGCATATAAAGGAGTAAAATTACAAAAGGGAATAGAATGCTCCTAATGGACCACACAGCTAAAAACTGATATCCTGCACATTAAATAAGTAAAGAAACTAAAGAGATATACTAAAGGAATTTTGATAGTGTTCTATTTTTTTTAAGATAGAAATTCAATTTCTGCATGTTATATCATAATGATTAACGGCAATGCTATGACTAGTACATATTATTCTATTTATTTCACTGCGAATGAAATGTAACGTACGTATGGTATATGAACTAAACGAAATGTAAAGCCAGGAATACTTCAAATAATATGTATACACCGAGCCAATCAAACAAACAAGGCAACATTAAAAATGTTTTATCCCCTATTATATACCTCGACTAAGCGGAAGGATTCACTGAAATACATCCTTTTTTGTAACAGATGTGAAGAGTTTCTTCCGCTTTAGTCCTGTGCTTGCAAAATCACTAACTATGGAGCTTTATCCATAGTTTAAGGCAACATTTTCAGTTACGTGTCTATTTGGGCTTTTCTTTTAGAGATCTGCTATAAATGACCGTGCAACTCTGAAAATAAATCTGCGACAAGAGGATAGACTTATATGTTTATCTGATAATAGGGGAGAGATTTTTTTTACTAGGATATTTCTTTGCCCATTGTAAAATCTTTCCTGGAACAATTGCATTTGCTCAGGTGACTTTCTTACCCCCTTATCTCTGTTTTAACTTTTTTTTTTACTGTTTTAACTACGCAGTTTGTGTAGGGTTTTTTTTTTAGGACGGGATTTAAACCTCTCCGTGTCAAGACCTTACTCATGCTGGACCAGTTTCTCTTGATATTTTCAGTTTCAAATTAAGTACATTTCACTGTTCATTATGATATCTCTTACAGGATGATGATACCAGCGTACAACTTTCCTTCATGTGTCAACTCCTCATTATATAATTATCTTGATCCTTTTTCATCTTTTACATTTTCCGACTCATTTTTAATAACTACATCTAAATTCTCCCTTGCCTACTCCTAATAATTATTGTATGCAGCCACTCGCGTGTGTATTCATCATGCAGGAATAATGCGTGTGGTTGCATCGGATTCCATTGTCCTAGTGGCTGGCTGTGGCGCAACTATCATTTAAAATTTGTGTACAATTTCGCCTCATCTGTGTCATTGGAGTCCAAAAGCTACATTGTTTCTGATCATATACTTTAAAAGAATACGTGGATCTCGCAAATGTCATAGGTTCCACTCCTTAGGCTAGAAAGGTGGAACCAAGTGCTGAAATCCCATCTTTTGGAGCTCTGAATGTACACAAGCAATACTTTTTACAAAACAGTTGCAATAGCAGTTACACATCTCAAGTGCACACCACGTTTTGTGGTGTTTTTTTTTTTTTGACTCAATGATTGTTTAAAATATTATACACAACTTGTTGTGTAACCTGGTGTTTAATCACAACTATTGAACGGAAAGTGATACACAACACTGTGCAAAATTTACACAACCTGAGTTGTGTATCTATAATTATTACACTAAAATTACGTGGTTTGTATAGTACACAGGGGTTGTGTTAAGTTGCGTGAGTATACTTACTTTACACAAGTGTATATTTCTAATCAGCAGTTTATGCGGCGTATCATACGAGTCTTCTTTTTTTCAATTGTTAATCCTTTTGTTTGTGATAGTTATGTTTGTTTAAAGGTAACAAAAGGACACTAAGTCCTGAACTCAGTTCTTGAATTTTGTGCTTCGTATGTATCACGCTACCTCGTTTTATAGACCACAATGATTACATTTTGATAGTTGTATCAGTGTAGGAGTTGCATGTGAAGTTCTGATAATTTATACATGCTATCAACGTATTATAGAAAAATACTGCGACAACCAAACGCTACATTTAAACTAGTAGACAAGACATGTGGCGGAATTTTCTCTCTCAAACGCTCACAGTAAATGAGAAACAATATTATTATAGGCAGATTGCTATCAAATGTGCAATGATACAGTGTGATACACGAGGGAATTATGACTTAGAAACATCACTACCAGACTTATCATTTTCTCTTCTTTTTTTTTTTTGTCCATTCTCAGTTGAGCGGACATGGAAATTTAATGGTTTAACGAAAAATCGGGATTTAAAAAGGAAAAAAATACTTTGGTCTTAGTTTCACTCACAGCTATATTACAGTATAAGGAGTATAAATATCAGTTGGTCCTATGGGGTCATCCCACGAGACCGACACCCACAAGTCATACGATCCACGAGACCGACATCAAATGAGCCCATGAGCCCATGAGTTCGAAACTACTCACGAAAGACTCACGTAGCCAACACTAAGCAAAGAAAGCCCACGAGACCGGCACTGTTCAATCATTGTTCACGAGACCGACAATACGCAAAAGAAGCTCACAAAACCGACACTACTTTTGTTTGTTTGTTTGTTTGTTTTTTCAATGGTGGAAACCCCCTGTGTGCAACATTTTTCTGAGACATCAAAGTAAACATGCATTTACAAAACATTTTTTTTTTCATATCTATTTAACTTTTATAGATTTCTGTTAAGGTGTAAACAAAGTGAGCGAAGTTGTAGAGGAGATGCCAAACTTTGCATTGAAGTAAATATTGTATGACAATATAAAATTTATGACTGTTTTCTTTCAAATTCCTAGTAGATACATTATGGCAAACTGATTACTTTTGCACAGAAACTCAGAATTTACACGCAAATCCAGTAAGGAACACCACTTAATAGTTAATCACCACGTAAAATGGAAGCTTTATGTGAGAGGAACGGAATTGCGAGCAACGTTTTCATTGTACTGTGACCTTTGGCAGTTCATCAATTGGTTAGGGTGGTTCTATGCTTTTGAGCGGAATATGCGAAGTTGTCACATCGTCGACCTAGTCGGGCGTGCGAACGCGGCACATAAAGAGCTAGGGGGGAAAGCCATCGGCAACAGACACGACACAATACAGGCTCACTAGATCGACAGGATAAACAGCGCCATCTACGTGTCAATAAAAAGGTATATCTGTGCAGGGAGTTCCATGACATCATGGAGAAAAAAAAAATACATACTGACGGGTGCAATTTCGTCTCACTATGGAGTGAGGGATTGTGTAACTAATTGAACAGCATTTCCATGACAACAAGTATGTATTTCTACACCTATGACTTTTAGGGGCAGTTCTGTTACGCTACGGGGAGCGACATTGTTATCATCTTTTAACATGAGGCAAATCTCTCGTTTGAAGAATTTACACCCCTGTAGACAATGCCAGTGTATATCTTGGCAATCAAGGACTTAAAAACCAAAGATATAAGACACCTGTTTCTTGACCCTGACCTAATCTAAGCATCCGTCACCGCCACAGGGGAGGGGGGGGGGCGTGAGAGGAGGAGATTGTTTTGGTTTTGGCATGGGCTATGTAGCTCCATGGTGCGTGTGTGTATCGACAAACTTCTACAATGCTCTCCTTCTTATTCCTGTATTTTCGTTATTTATGGGTCAATTTGTTTTCATTCGAAATTTCAAACAAATGACCATAGAATTTCTCTATAGAATAGAAAATTTAAAACTTTAGAAAGAATAGAGAAAACTGAGTTCACTTTGAATGGTCTGCCACACCCAGGACGAAAATCCAGTTGAATCCCAATTGAAATTTCAATTGGTTTCAATTGGTTTCAATTGGTTTCAATTGGTTTCAATTGGTTTCAATTGGTTCCCATTGAATTCAATGGGTGTTTCCTGGTTCCAGTTGGTCCCCATTGAGATTCCAGTTGATACCTATTGCTGCCATGAAGTGAGTCAATTGGTACCTATTGAGCTTCAATTGGTCCAACTGGATTTCAATTGGGCTTTCAACTATGTCTACTGGTCCAACTGGAATTCCAATGGGGCTTTTATTGGTCCAACTGGATTTCAATGGGGCTTCAATTGGTACATTCAGACCAATTGAAGTCCATTTAAATCCAGTTGGGGCCAACTGGATTTCAATGGGACTTTCAACCATGTGTACTGGTCCAACTGGAATTTCAATGGGGCTTTTATTGGTCCAACTGGATTTCAATGGGGCTTCAATTGGTACACTCAGACCAATTGAAGTCCAGTTAAATCCAGTTGGGGCCAACTGGATTTCAATGGGACTTTTAACTACATGTATGTCTACTGGTCCAACTGGAATTTCAATGGGGCTTTTATTGGTCCACCTGGATTTCAATGGGGCTTCAATTGGTACACTCAGACCAATTGAAGTCCAGTTAAATCCAGTTGGGGCTCAACTGGTTCAACTGGACTTTCAATGGGGTTTCAATTGGTCCAACTGGATTTCAATTGGATCCAATTGGTACATTCAGACAAAATGAAATCCAGTTAAAGTCCAATGGGGCTTCAATTGGTCCAATTGGTCTGAACGACTGGGGCTTTAATTTGTTCATAGAGACCAAGGGAAGTCTCATTAAAGGCCAACTGGGACTCAATGGAACCTATTGGCACCATAGATAAATTAAAATGTGTTCCACTACATTGTATGACTTGTACAAATACAGCAAATTGATACCTACAATTGTTTTACATTAGTATAGGTGTATATAGTATACAGCAGATGCTAAGCACATGTGTAGATGGCTTCGAAAACCGTACGACTGTGAAATTCAACTTTTGGAATATAATACGCAGTTTCTTCTCCTAACAAATTAATTTGGAACGAACAAGAGGTTTGGTATGTTGTAATGCCATAAATTCCTTAGACATTCATGCTGAAAGATACAGCTGTAGCAGTAAAATCTTAAAATCATGTTTTCATCTCAAATGAGAATAAACCAGCTCTTCTATAGATTCTGATATAAATTATGCTTACACCACCACCAGTACAAATGTACTTCTTTTTAGCAATCGAATTTCACTACTGTAGGCATTCAGTTAATCACCTGACAGAGTGAAATAAAATGTCAATGATACCAGCCCAGTGCAGCACAGCAAGGAATATTTGTAAAGTTATGATTGAAAATATGTCTTTTTTTTCTATGTGGCTTTAAATGCAAATACAATGTATCCTAATTTGAAAAATTGATTTGTTCGCTTGTTTTGTGAATTTTTATTTTCAACATGATTTTCTGTATTATTACCGCAGGACGAGAGGCTATGATTGAAGCTTTTAGATTATTTCATAAAATATGATCAAGAAGTTGTGCCTGATTTGGGTTTAATAAAATATGAAAATGCACAAGAGGACATAGTAAAAAGTTATACAATTTTGGATCACATACCACTACTAGAAGAAACTCATTTTACAATTGTACATGCGTATCAGGAAACCATGGAACAGTTTACCAAGAAATTTAATAGATGCACCCAGTGTCTTCAATTTTTAAGTTGGTTTGGATAAATTTTGGGACGATGAACCCATAAAATAGAAGTTTGACGACACTCCACCTGGTCACGACCCAGCTCTTTTCAAGGATAAAACCTGGACGGTATCTTTAGAGGCTCAAGCAAGCCTGCGTTCGGAATCTTCTATAGGTATCCATGGAAAGGTAGGTACCACGGTACTGTATGGTAACCTTACTACATCGACCGCCCTTATTGAAAGCGACCGCGTATATAGTATTGGTGCACAGAACGCTCAGCACGCACTCAATTGCATGCAGAGCACATAAAACTGGACCCTTTTTGACTTTATTTATTTCTAATTTTTTGTCAGGGTAGCCCATTTACCGATAAATAATACTCTAGTAGTGGTCTTCCATGGAGCTGTCAATACAATATTGATGTCGTTTATGTACATTAAACAGCAAACGTATAACTGTACAAAAGATAACATACCAGCATATGTACTGTACAACATTGCAAAGTAACATAAAAAATACAGTGTACAAGTTATGTTTATAAGGCCACAGCAAAAGTTCACCAGAATGCCGATGTTGACGAGGATGTGTGGGAAACCGTGAAAGTTCATTGGTTTTATTCAATGACAAAATTTCAAATGAATATTTTAACTGAATCGTAATGTAATGTCCATGGAAGTTTCTGAAAAGCTTCGTACAACACGGTGTTCAAACTGAAAAGGGAACAACGGCATTTGATAGTGCTGGATTTTCTCAATCACGTAGGTCAAGTTTTTACGTAAATTTCAAATAAATATTAGGCGGTCGAGGAGTAGTAACTGTTAGGTCCAACCATAATCATAATAGGTACAGTATAGTCATTGCGCTTACTCCCCTGGCCTGTTTATAATTTACGATTAGAGCCCCTTCAATAGAAAACATGAGAGAGATGCATGGGCAAGATTCTCTTTTAGTTTTATGATGATGTGCGTAATTTGACAGGACAACTAGTCAGGTCAAATGTATATTCAAACATACAGAACAAAAAACAAAAAATTGCATAGACTCTAAATTTAATTTGTAAATCGAGTCACAATCAACACTACAGATTGTACAGTAGATGGGACTACAGCTGGAGGACAGCAGTAACGTTACTCATAGCACTACGCTCCTTCATCCACTTCATCAACAGATATTTCACTAAAAATACTGATGAGCTGTACGTAACAGAAACTATGATTCATGCAACGTACAGTAACGCAGCTGTTTAGTGACCGACAGTGACAAAAGTTCGATTCCGCGATAGCACTGCCACAGGCCATAATCTCTTATCATTGCAAACATTACCGGTACAGGGGCCGCTACGCTACGTACGTAACTGTACGTGTATTCAAATACGATCGATTGCCACACACAGTGGAGATCCTGGTTATGGGTGATAACCATGGCTCGTTCGTACCAAAGATCTCAAAGAAAGTGTTTTGATCACTATATGGAAGGATAAAACTTTGATAAAAATAAAAATAATAAATTTCTTTTAAAAATATTTTTTTGATGATTCAAATCTATGCACAAAACAAAGAAAAGTTATCATATTAGTATTGCTTAATAATTTCACATGTCCATGCCATGCTGTTCTTGTTGTGGTTGTCGTCTATGTGTGAGGTGAACCAACCATGACATGACATCGGACTGCGCATGCGGTGGTAACGGTCAATCGCGCCGTTTTCGCTGTTCATTCAAACTTGTGTCTACGTTCGACTTCGGACACCGTCGCTCGAGCCCTCCCAAGTAATTTGCGTCAACATCAGACCATAGACGACTGCATTTAATTCTTTGGAGAAATGGCAAGCAATCAGCACCGAAGAAGAAGAAGAACTGCGTGTCTCTATGAGAAAGGTTAGTCAGTTATACATGTATTTAGAAAACATAGAAACCCTAGACGTAGATTCTAACAGCACAATCCAGCACTGCCACATTCACTGGCCACTTTCATACTGCACTGCACTGCGGCAGGGCCAGTGATCATCTCTGCTGCGGGCAGCGGGTGAGGTCGGAGTGCATCTCGCTTCGCCTCGGCCTGGCTATCAGTAATCTTAACTATAAATTTTAAGTGAAAAAGGCAGTAAACGACACATACAGTTGTAGAATCTATCTCAATATCTGTCAAACTGGTACTTCATGAAATGAAAGCAACGATCGTTTAGTATTTATTCACATTATTAATTTGATTAAAAAAAAAGAATTAAACTGCTAATCGAGATTGAGTTTACGTGTGTTAGACGCATCATCCTTGACAATGTCATGAGGGACAGGAGTTGGTGAATATAATGGAGTAAAAATGTGATGTAGCTACTAATACATTAACAGTTACGGCTTACGAAGTTACGTGCCTACTGAATCAGTGAATAGAAAACACTGCATTGACTGCATTTGTAAATTTAGTTATACCTGTACAATGATTTAAATGTTAGACACTGTCTAACAGGTTTAAACAAAGACTTTGTCTTTAGACCATCTTACCCTGTGTGGTAGTAAAAATTAAACTACAGAAGAAATAGAATCTACACTGTCTAACGGTAGTAATAGTATTTTAGTTTAAGTAATTTACTGACAATGTAAATTACTAATGATGAGTAATGACTAATGTGACGTGACTGATGTAAAGTCCATATGTCATGATAATTTATTTAGGCTACACCTTAAGTTCTACAAAAAAAAAAAAATAATAATCTAACAGTTAGCGTCAGCCAGACTGCCACTACCAGTATATCTTATTGAACAGGGTTCTACACGGGAAAGCTCATTACACTACAATACACGAGGGTGGTCAGTCTAAAATTTAAAGAAAAAATACATGTACCTGGAGCGGAGCCGTACAGGTTATTAGTAGTAGTACAGTGTAGTCAATAAAATTGTACCTTCTACAGAGTAACAGACTTCACGTAACATACATACTCCCTAATTTTGCACTGATCGCATTAAACATTGCTAAAGCAAAGGAGAAGACGCTACAGTAGGACATTCTTGGTGTATGGTCTACAGTAGAAATCTGTAGTTGCGCCAATTTCCAAACTCGTGATTCAAATCTTGAGATGGATTACAAACACCTGCTTCACCCGAGTTCTGACTATAGCTACGCCAACATACAAATTGTCTTGAGAGTCATGGTGGAGCTTAATGAATCTTCCTCATGTTCTGGCCTCTTGACTGTAAAGTTTGTACCGGTAACACAATGGGCCCCTCAACAACTGACCATCAAACAATACTTCAAAGGCAGATTTATATTTGGGTATGTTAATTTCATTGTGGATAGATTATGGTGTTGCATGCATTTATAATACATGTAATTGATGAGTAATAGGACCGACCAGTCACGTAGCTGTCTGGCAGACCTGGTTATCTTACTCAGAAAATATTAACACTCTAATTGCAATGATGATCTGCGTGTAGATGACATCACTTCTCTGTTGTAGGTTCATTTATTAAATAGACCTTAATTTTATCTAAATTCTTAAGGGGTATGTTATTATGGAGAACTCATTGCTTTTTCGTTATAATGAACACGGTGGGTATAACAAAATTCTTGATACAGTGAAGTTAAAATTCAGGCCACAAGATTATTCACTCTATGTATATTTTATTTTCTATATTTATTTGGTTATAAGGAAATGTCAATATATTAAATGAGAGAAAACGGCTGGTCCGCAGGACTTTGTTGGAATGGAAGTTCACTGTGTTGTATGATCTTTAATACAGGTGTATTTCACTTCTCTTAGTCATTATTATGTTTTTCTTTCTGTACAGAATCCATGATTGATTTGGCAGGTGACTGACGTGAGGAAAGGTCCCTTGGAAGACGAATTCCATCCTTACCAAGGAGACTCTTCCACCTCCCTGTCCGTACTCTCTACTCCTTTCTGGTCTCAACTGCTCAGGTTTATGTATAGTGTTCATCCTTCGTGGCTGAATTCTGGAGTGAAGGTGATCCTGTGATGTCAAGCTTTTTCCAGCTTGTGTCATTGAGGTAAATGTACATTCCTCATTTATTTCCAACCTAATATCAGGCTGGTCCGTGAGGAGTTCGAGCAACACAGGCTCGAAGACATCTTCAAGCATTGGCAACATGCTGAAAAATTTCATCATATGAAAAAAATGAACAATGTATATTCTAACATGAATAAACAGTTGTGTGTGTGTGCACACATGAAAAAATGAACAATTTTTTAACATGCTAAATTTGAAAAATGTGCACAAATTAAGGTAAATGTACATTCCTCATTTATTTCCAACCTAATATCAGGCTGGTCCGTGAGGAGTTCGAGCAACACAGGCTCGAAGACATCTTCAAGCATTGGCAACATGCTGAAAAATTTCATCATATGAAAAAAATGAACAATGTATATTCTAACATGAATAAACAGTTGTGTGTGTGTGCACACATGAAAAAATGAACAATTTTTTAACATGCTAAATTTGAAAAATGTGCACAAATTAAGATATTAAGAAGTACATGTGCACAAAACATGATACCACACTAAACATTGAATTTGATGGGCTTCACCTATTCATTGATGTGTGAGGTGTTAAAGGTCTCGGGTTTGAATGCCAATGGAATCCAATTTTTTTTTATTTTTTTTTTGCTCATTTTTCCACTCATAAATTGTTTTCATATCTGGTCAGTTTCCTTGTGTTTGTGTTTGTTACATACTCAAAGAGCTGCATTACATTGGTGATCCCTCAAAAAAAAAATTGTAAGTGTTGAGTACAGTATTTTGACGTACGGTACATGTAAATATGTAAAATGTAAGAGATGGTAATAGTGCAACGAACAAATCTTCTAATCATTGCAGGTATCACGCTGGCAGGTATGATCTTCAACCAGGAAAGTCTGATGCTCAGTCGCGAAAGAAGGACATCTCAAGGCTCCGAGATGACAAATGGCACACTACACATTCTACGGTGTATACAGCGTATCTTTCGAAAGCCTCCTCTGGAAGTTGCGCTGGAGCGTATAGCCCCTTAGTCTCTGTCATTAGAAGTACAGGAACAGCTTTCAGGATTTGATTTCAGGGTTGTTGGTTGTTAATGAAGTTTTTTTAATGTTCCCCCCCCCCCCACACCTTTCAATGTGGAACCTATTGTTAGTGCTCCCGGTGTCACCAAAGTACAACGCTTCTTTTGTATCCTAGAACTTCACCCTCAATAATGAGTCTATTTGATTGGAAAGGATATGTGTCCACACTAATGTTCAACACATTGCACATTTTATTTTTAATAGGAGACATATTTTTTCCTCTTTAGGCCCTATATCTTTAATCTACATCTGTCCCTTTGCCCATGCTTTGCAATAAATTGTCACTTCAAATAGAGGAGTATTGTCCCTTTTTAAAGGTGTTGTAGCACATGCCTTATGTGGAAAATATTTGTCTGTTGTCCTGGAAAGATGTTTTTATTCCCCGCAATTGTAATACAAGCTGTACATGTAGTTTAACTACAGTATACACAGCCCTGTCGTTGTACCAGTGTCTGGTCAGACTACATGTAGTGTAACTTTTATACTTAGAGGTGAATACAGAATTGATGGAAACAAGGAAATGGTCCAGGACATTCCTCCCCCATGCTGGATATATTTGTTCTACTGGACTTTTGCAGGTGATGTCATCACATGACTGGAAATAAGCCACATTTACAGTCTCTATGCTACGTATGATGCAGTGAATCTCCTTTGGAACAGTAAGGAGCAAATTAAGGAAATACATTGTATGCATTCTTAAGATTTTGTATGCTGACAGAGACTGAGGCAAAGTACATTTTTCTTTGAATCGTTTAAACCTACATTTTTGGGAAGTCACTGTTACACCCTTACAGTAAGTATACATTCTTGTGTGTTACACATAGTAACTGAGTACAATGTACACTCAACTCCACATACAGTATGCACTTGTACATTGTAGTCTAGCTTGGCTGGACTGAGAAAAACACATCAACTTTGCATGTCTTGTTCGACTTATGTATACATACAGAGGAAAAGACAACAGGCTATGAATGTAAATTTGGACTCATTACATGCAGGGGCGGATCCAGGAATTTTGTAAGGGGGGGGGGTAACTAATATTTCTTTTTATTTCTTTTGTTTTTAACGATAGATAAGGTGGGCATGCGCCTTTTACGCTCCCTCTGCCAATATGGATCCGCCACTGACATGTATTTTCTCTGACTTTGCCAATTATATGACGTGTGCAGTCCACTTGCTCGGCGTTGATTGTACGTTGTATTTAAAACTTTTTCTGTTAAAGCATGAAGCTGACACAGAGTGATCCCATGTATACAGACTGTGCAAGTGTATAAGCACAGTACAAACTTCATATTTTGCTGTGTACATCATGGTCACCTTTTCCCCAAGTATCACCAATAGCCAAATCTTTTTTTTTTTTTTTTTTTTTTACAAATTGCTCTAGGTAAATATTCTTCTTGGGTTACTTCTTGCCACCCCTGATGCTGGCAATTCACAAGTTACTGTGGCTGAGCTTAGGAGGTACTAAGTAATTCATTTAACATTAATTTGATATGGATAGAAAATTGAGAATACAATCACATGTACAATGTACTTAAATGCAGGAAATCCATCAGTGTCAAAATACCAAAAATATTTCTTTCCAAGTTTTGAATATTTTGTAAGGTTCTTGTGTGAATGTTAACTCCCTTAACATGTCATTATGTGAAAAATGCAAGTACAGTACTCTCACACCCCTGACTATCGTGCCTTGCCAAATATAGAGTGATTTTGTTATTGCAAAGTCAGGCTGAGAAATATAGCAAGTAATTCATCTTTTGTGTACAAAATATAAAACCTCAGTATTTCTTTCTGTGAATTGATGTTTCCACAGTTCTTCTCCTCAGCTGCTCATGTTTATGAGGAAAAATTAATTGCTGGGTGCTGTGTACCAGGAAATCATGATGATAATGATGTCATTGCATATATTGTATAGAAAGGTGATACAATGTATTCTGATTTTTATTCACAACTGCTGCACTTGTAGGTTCTAGACAAGGTAGACAGCAAGCAGCAACCGTGTGACATCCGTTGTCCATGCGCTTCTGCTCAGCTGAATGCAGATCAGTGTTGCCCATGTTGCATACTTACATAATTATCGTCTTCTGTACATTCAGATCAAGTCTTGATTTCCATGTCTTCTGGAGCTGGGAAGGAGCATGCCCATGACTCAAATGAGGCATCTTCTCCATGCAGATAACTTGTACCATCAGTAGGGTATATTGTACATAGGACATTAAAAGGGAACTTCATTTGCTCACAAATACATGTATTATGGTGTGCATATTATGTGTGCACACATTGATGGCAAATGTCATTTTATACCTTGTACATACATACTGTACATGTAGTTAGCAATCTCAATTACCGGGTAATTATTCTAGTATGTATTGGTATAGCAAAACAACAGTGGTACTACAATAATGTATGTGTCCTGTATAACTTACAGTGTGTATGTGTAGCAGTACAGCACCATGATCGATGCAGTTCCACAGGTCTGTATTATGTCATTTTATCACAGCATTTTGATTAACATCGCTCGCAGTTGAATAAAGTTCAAAGTGCACATGTTTATATTTCAAAAAGACACTGAATTCTGTTTGCACATGTCTTAATTTTTGTTGATGTGTACAGCTTACAGTGCACTCCCGTTATAACGAGGTTACAACCAAATTCCAGTTCAACGAAGTAAAGACTCAGGCCATAACATTAAATGCATTCTACATGTAAAAATGTCTTTTATTTTTCAGTTTGTTTGGTTAAAACAAAATTTCAATGTAATGAAGGAGACCCACTGGTCCAGAGGACTTTGTTATTACGGGAGTCCACTGTACAATGATGATGAATATTGTGAGGTGTTTGGTGGCTAAATATGATATAGATACTGTACGCCTTGTTTCATTTCTTTCTGCATTTTGCTTGAATAACTGCTGGATTCTGTGGTGCTAAGTTTTTATCATTATTTGGGACCAGTTGACTTCCTATTGATTTCAATGGGGAACAGCTGCCAATTGGTTTCAATTGGGACCAGTTGCCAATTGGTTTCAATGGGGACCAGTTGCCAATTGGTTTCAATGGGGACCAGTTGCCAATTGGTTTCAATGGGGACCAATTGCCAATTGGTTTCAATGGGGACCAATTGCCAATTGGTTTCAATGGGGATCTTCTGCATTTCTGGTTTCAATGGGGACCAATTGCCAGTTGGTTCCAATTGGGACCAATTGCCAATTGGTTTCAATGGGGACCAATTGCCAATTGGTTTCAATGGGGACCAATTGCCAACTGGTTTCAATGGGGACCAATTGCCAATTGGTTCCTATTGGGACCAATTGCCAATTGGTTCCAATTGCCAATTGGTCTCAATTGGAACCAATTGTTTCACTTTCCGTGTACTTTCCAGTTGCCAATGGGTATTCAATTGGGATCTTCAATTTGGATTTTCAATGGGAATTCAATTGGATTTTCGCCCTGGGCAGGCAGATATCCTTATCACGCTCTTACGTAATATGACAGCTGTTGCAGTCATTAAACCCTGGCTTGGCCTCCAGGTTCGCCACGCCTGAGTAGAAAGTTAATTTGCAATGGGCAAATACATATTCTCCCACTTCTCAAACGAGGACTCGTTATGGGGGTATAGCACCCCATCACCTTCGTTTGCCAATGGGGTCTCGTCTCAAACGGGGGTTTGACGGCATGTCAGATCCCAGGACCCCCCCCCCAAAAAAAAAAAAATAATAATAATAATAATCATAATAATAATGATAATAATAGTAATAATAATGATAATAAACAATCAATCAATCAATCAATAAAAATAAAATAAGATAAAAATAAATAAATAAACAATGATAACAATAACAAAACTAAAAATAAAAGATAAAATGTATGAAAAAAGAGAGGACAAGAACGATGTATGGTTTCATTTTTGATGTCATCATGCTATTTCTTTTTCTTTTTTTTTTGATAGGCTTTTGCAATTTCTAGCAAGACGGTGGACTGGATGTTAAAGTTTGTCTTACCCTTTTCTTCCATTTATCCGTTTGTTTACACCCGTATGCTTGCAATTCGATTTATAATTTTCTATGTAGATAACAGATGAAAACGTTTTATATTCACCTCAGTTCGGGGCTAGTGATTGTAGAATTATTCTCGAAATGCTTCATTTTTCCTGAAATAGAATTGTTGTTTTCATGAATGCATCTCCTTTTTCCGAATCCTGAAAGCTACCCTGATATCATAAACTCTTAGTCAAAATAATTTCCGCAATTAAAGTTTAATGTATCATTTTTTTCTTATACCCGCATTATTCATTCATTCATTCGTTCATTCATTCATTCATTCATTCATTCATTCACTTTTCATTTCCATCAAATACATATAAATATATTACAGAAATTGAATACAAGTACATAAATTTCATCATAATACAAAATAAAGGATAAGTTTACAGAAAAATTGTAAGTATACGAAAATGTTGCAAATGGGGAGGAATGCTAAAAAGCCTGGCTTCTAGGGTGCATCCCCCCCCCACACACACACACACACACACGTAATACAAGAAATTATATGATCGATTGACTGGTATACACTGAAAATGGATAAAACAAAGAAACTAAGACAAAAAGACCTACAACTAACCCAACTAATCCGAAACAAAAACCCTGAACAAATCCCTACACTAAGTCACTGTCATGCCGGAAGAGAGAGGAGAGAAAGAGAGACAGAGAGGGAGAGAAACAGAGAGGGAGAGAGAGAGTGTGTGTGTGTGTGTGAGAGAGAGAGAGAGAGAGAAAGAGAGGGGGAAAGAAAGAAACTTATTACGTGGAGTGAAGATAAATGACCGAAAAAAATATAAGACAACTTCATTAAATACTAAATCATAAGAAAACGTGATTAATAGCATTGTCTTTAACATGACACCTCACTGGCTATGTTTGGGTATTCTCGAATGTGCAAAACAGCTGAGTATTGGGACAGACCAAAAGTGAAAAGTCGCAACAATTCTGTCATTGATAATGTACAGTTCTGATGAAAAAAGGCTACTGGAATAAGCAATGCTGAAATGAAATCACTTTCAAAAACTCTCTTTTCCTGGACATTAGATAACTGTTTGGTCAACCTTAATGTTTAATTTTATAATGCAGGTACTAATGCAGTTTCTATTTCATGGATGAAGCCTGAAATCTATTTTTTTTTTTTGTATTTCTGGATTTTATTGACCAGATCGAAAAACATCGTGCTTTTTCACAGGTCATATGACAAAAACATTTTTGACATCACAAAACAAAAGTTTGATAACATACAATGATAGTAAAACTACCAGGCGACTGATCCTTTTTTGGACTATAGTCTCTAACACACGTTAACACCAATAATTCTAGAATCGTATACACAGACAACGAGGGAAAAAAAAAGAAAAAGAAAAAAAAGCCTTCAATGGAAACACTAAATATTACCAAAGACCAGACAAAACAAACCAAAGGCGCAAGAACACACACTACAATCTTAAAAAAAAAAAAAAAAAAAAAATCAAAGGTACTATTCACCTGGCTCATTTATGCACTCTCCGTAACTTCCTTTCTACGATAACATAATTATACACCCAGCCCTGGGCTGAAGATGCGAAGTCTCCTGTCCCTTCTCCCGGCATGGGGGGGGGGGGGGGGGGGGGGTATTCGACGCTGCAATCTTTGAGGTGATAATGCAGGACAGCATAATTGTTTCATAAACATAAACTACAGTGAATGCCATGACAAGAGAGAGAGAGGGGGGGGGGAGGGAGGGAGGGAATTAGAAAAAGGAGTATAAACCGCGGTGAGGAAGAAAGGACCATCAGAGCAAGGGAAAGGAAGAAGAAAGTAGGAAGGGCATTTGACTTTCTATAAAGATATAATTTGTTCTATTTTCCTCCACTTTGCCCCATGCAAATCAAATTTATTTTTGCTTTTAGCTATTTCTTCTTCAATCAAACTATATTGTTTTACATATTGCACAAAATGTTGCCTTTGAGGACATAAACTTTGATACTTATAACTTAAAATAAATTGTTTACCTAATAATAATATGAAATTGTATAAAAAACAAAATCGTTCCTCGGATGTATAACACCATATAACACCTTTTGACATGAAAACAATTGCAAGGAATCAATTTTACTTTTTTCCTCTTTAAACAATGATTCCCAGAATACTGACACCTTCCGACAATCAAAAAACAAATCGTCGGCGTTTTCACGAACCGACGCTATTTCGTTTTTGAGCGATAATGCAATTCTGAGAAAATCGCGTTTAAAGATCTCACAAGTTTTAGACAACGTTTTCAATGACTTTTCCTGTCTTGTGTGTGAAAATTTTGACAGGGTGATGAGAGTGGAACATGTTCTTCCTATCCATAGTGTAATTTTAGTGTGAATTCAAAAAATTTACGATATTTCTGTCTTCAAACTCACTGCGTCGGTTCGTAAATCCATCGTTTCTTGCGCGCACCATAGGTTATGTACTTAAGCGCGGGTCTCACGAACCGACGTAAGTTGTATTACGCCGGTTCGTGAGACCCGCGCTGTAGGGCCTGTACAATAGGTAACGTGCAATACGCGTGTATTTACGAACCGTCGCTATTTCATTTTCGTATGTGTTTACATACAAATACTATTAGGGCTATACGTGCTTATCAACAATAACCTTATTATTTGAAATTAATTGTCATGTAATGATTGTTGTGATGATTACAATACATTTAGTGATAATTAAGATGATAATACAAGCCAGTTTCTCTTAATTGTTCTAAAAAGAGTGTTGTCATTGTTTTCATCTTCATTTAGTACACGCATGTATTGTTATTATAGCTGTGGTTGATCGTTCCAAAGATTTCTTTGCCCCCTTTTTTGTGGATATAACATTATTATTTAACACTTTTGCATTTAGACATCTATCATTGGGTAATACATGTACTCGGTATACTGTGTTTCATATTTTTTACTCTTTACTGTTTTTTTTTAACTTTATTAACTTACTTTTTCATTTTTTCACATAATTTTCAATTCAAATTCAGTTCACTTCTTTCATAATAATTATGAATGTTTGTTCGAAGATGAAGGATACCGCTAAATCTTGGGAAAAAGACGTGCCAGTCAGTAATAATTACTTGTATTTACTCATCTTTCATACTCATGCATGCACTCTGTTATCTCTTTCTCTGAAATAATATATTCTTTATTTCTTATTATTCCACATATTTGTGACATTTACTTTGTCACAATTTTTATCAGTGTCATTTTTGTCATTTGGCTCGCATGCGAATTCACTCATAATTCCTCATTTTCCATCTTTCTCTTTCCTGCTCAACAGATTCTATGATAGCTGCACCTGATCATATAAAAACATAAAACTCATCCTGCATGCACTCTTCGAAACTGATAAACTCCTAAAAATACATAAATATCAACACTATCAGAATTTCAAGCTTCATTTTAAATATATGATAATGGTCATGTTTTATTATGCCTTTTGCAGCAATATATTGAAGAGGTACATTATGTAATCGATGAAACATAGGTCCTCAATAAAATATCAAATTTGAATTATTCAGAGATGAGTAATGACAATGGGAAGGATAACAATTGTGGAAGAGCTCCATAAATCAATACATATCTAATGGCAAATGGAGATGGAATCAAGATTCAAGAATATGTGTAATTCAAGTTCATTATTATATCAGTTCTTGTGTGTTCACAAAAAAGAGGAACACAGTTCGAACATGCACACCAAATCTTACATCGTACATTTACATTTATAGAGTGCGGACGGAACATATACAAGAGAAAGAATAACATTCTCAAATTAATATATCAAGCATAACTATGTATATGAACACACAAAGATGTTGCTGCATATGCATGAAGCTTGAGAGTGCTGCAACACCATATGCTCAGATAAAAACTTGATGTATACCATACAAAAGAGAAGAGGTACTGCATGTACATGTAGTTACACTATTCACAGGACAGTAGAGAAAAAGCACGAGAGAGAGAAGGAAATGGGTGTCTAAAATAGGTCGATGTAAGGAGTGCCAAGCCAATTAAGTCTCTAATAGAAGTCATACATATATATAAGGAAACAAATTAATCACAACATAAATGATCATGCTCATGTTAACCAATGTGTGTAGAAAGCCCATAATATCAGCCTTTCGCCCCGTAGGCTTGTTACATATGAGAAAAGAGAAATTTTGGCCAACCCCCCCCCCCCTGTGAATCCTTGATCCATCAGTACTGTAAATACATTCTGAGAATGTGTTTTAGTACATGTACTAGCAGATTCACAAGAGGGGTGGGGAAATTCGGCCAAAATTGTGTGTGGCTAAAATAATTAAAAAGAGAGGTCATCAGCAAAACTACGGGGTGGATGCAGACGAATTTTCGTCATCATGACTAAAAAAAAAATGCAGCTAAAGGGAAAAAAAAGACGGCGGAGAGGGGCCAAGGCTAATTTGACTCCCCTTCCCCCCCCCCCCCCCCACCAAAAAAACAAACAAACAAACACCACTGTTTTACAGCACCTTTAAAGGACTTTTAATTTTTTGTTTGTTAAAAACAAACGTCTCGAAGTAAAGAATTCAATATTGTAGGCGAAATGTAGACCGATACAGTGTATAAAGTGTACATCCCAAGCTATTAAAGAAAAAAAAACAGATTATGAATATCATTTCTAGTAAGAATTTCAGTGTGTTTTAATCATCTTTAGTTGAGTTGCAAATGACAAATACATATTTAATAAGAGCAGTAAACTTCGAAGCGCCCCCAAGCCCTTCTATACTTAATTATTCATGTGTAAAGGTAGCGCCAGGGCACTCCGGCGGCCTAGTGGTTATGACGCTGGTCTAGAAATCCAGAGGCCATGGGTTCGAATCCTGCTTGGGCTGCCTGTGATTTTTTTTTTTTCACAGCAGCCTACAAACTGCACACTGCAGTTGCGTGCGTTAGTACGGATGGAGACAAATGAATAATCTATATTTTAATATACAATGTTTGACATCCTTATTGCAATCACTTTCTTTAATTGTAAATTTAGAGACATAATGAATTATTATTAAAAGAAATCAAATTTCTGTATTTTGTTGTGAGTTTGCATGGGAACATACACGTATCATAATTTACAATTTTAGTTAAATAAAGAACATCTTATAAAAGAACTGTCTAGTGATGGTTGAATAATTACAATTGTATGTCCATTTGTTATAAGTCCTATCAGTTACATGGAGTGCATGTTCCCATGTTTATAAGAATCATACGTGACACATTCAAAGTGGGTTGAAGACAACAAAATAATAAATAAAAGAATAAAGGAGAATAGAACTTAATCTGATAACAGCATCATCTAAATATTGCCAATGTGCACTTAGAAGTCTATCAAGATTTATCACAAGGTTATGATTACCACACAAAACCTTCAAGATTTATTGTCATGAAATACATACCAATGAACACTTTAAAAAAACTAACATTCCATATCCACATGAAGCTTTCCTTGATATAAATGTCTCTCTGTAGTGTTATTAAAGTGTAGCAAAATTGTAAATACGACATCACAGAATGGAATGCATTGTTTTTACCTTCAATCTTAGGATCTCCTTTAATATTTCCACTTTACAATCACATTTCACTGTAGATACAGGTGTATACCGTCCTTATGTTGTCGACCTTCATCCCAATTTCTCCCTTCTATCGTATCTGTAGATTGTCTTCTTTCCTAAGCCATTGTATTCACATTCCTTGATGATCAGCACGATGCTGTACTTTTTTCTTCTTCTCTGAAACAGTCCAGCTCTTCGCTACTGCATGGCATCAGTCATCTGAAAGAAAAGACAGAAATTAAAAACTTTCGATTAAAATCAAATATCATGATACAAGATACAACTTTCATTTTGAGAAAAAGAAATCAGCCAACTAAACTGTAGTTGAAATTATTTTGCTCTATTTATATTAAACATAAAACAAAACGGTATACAGGATCAAAGAATGTCAAAAAATACTGCTGTTCGTCTTTGATGCATATTCAAATTGTCTCGCCTTTTACATATTTTAATGATGCAAGATTTTATGTCTAGCACTTTGTAAGTCTCATGTAGAATTCAAATTATTATTCACATGAATAAATCTGCATGTCCTTGTAAACAAGGCATTGCTTTGAAAAAGCTGAATATTACTAATTGCATTTGGGAAACAGTCTACGACAATCAAACTTGTTTATTATCAGAGACTTTAACATCTTAATTAGACCTAGACTCTATATTACCATTGTATTCACATCCGTTGGTGATGTACACGACCCTGTACTTTTCCTTTTCTTTTCTGAGACAGTCCAGT
Organism: Diadema setosum; assembly: GCA_033980235.1. NCBI lineage: Eukaryota > Metazoa > Echinodermata > Echinoidea > Diadematoida > Diadematidae > Diadema > Diadema setosum. Next base: position 239,196 of record CM067065.1, read on the forward strand.
TCTTCGCTACTACATGGCACCAGTCATCTGAAAGAAAAGAAAGAAATTAAGAACTTTTGATTAAAATCAAACATCATAGCACAAGATACGACTTTAATTTTGAGAAGAAAAACAAAATCAGCCAACAAAACTGAAGTTGAAATTATTTTGCTCTATTTATATTAAACATAAAACAAAATGGTAGGCCTATGCAGGATCAAAGAATGTCAAAAATGCTGCTGCTCGTATTTGATGCATATTCAAATTGTCTCGTCATTTACACATTTTACTGATGCAAGATATTATGTTTAGCACGTAGTAAGTCTCATGTAGAAATTGAATTATCATTCACATGAATATAAATCTACATGTATTTGTAAACAAGGCATTGCATTGAAATAGCTGAATATTACTACATTTACCTGCATTTGGGAAACAGTCTATGACAATCAAACCTGTTTCTTATCAGAGACTGTAACATCTTAATTAGACCTAGACTCTACATTATCATTCAGCTTTTAAAAGTATTAACCATTCACCTTTAAAACACTGGCATTGTCATGTGCATCATATTTCTTTGATACTGCACATATTTTCATGAAGTCTGTGCAAGAATGCAAATGAAACACGTCTGCTGTTTGGTATTTATGAAAAAAAAAATCACTAACCCGGAAGTCCTTGGCCTTAGGAATAACACGTGGCGAGTTAGTAGGAATTGACGTTAAAATAGAATAAGAATAGATCTACTAAATAGGCCTTTGCCTCATGAATGTCTGGTCTAATTATAGACTAAGTGAAGTCTAGACCTTTCACTTTTAAGTTACCAGTGGTACATAGAATTTATATTATAGATCTAGACTACTTCTAGATCTAGACATCTAATACTATATAGATCTTGGCAACTTTTGTCTTTGTGACACGAAATTAACACGTCACGGATGATATTGCGGCGATATCCAACAGGATGACAGTACCACTATTACTGCATCAGTAAGTTGACATAGATAACTAACATCAACTTGTTAGCGTACGTTAGAGATGGCACCATATGTGACCGTGCACCTCAAAACGAACATAAAATCGCACACACTGATTTTGCGTGAGGACTGAAAATAAGTGAAATAGGTCAACCTAGCCGAACTTGATTTTTTCTTATTTTCTGAAAGAGCGGGTCTTCTTTTACATTATGCTAAAATTTGGTATAATAAAACGGGCAGGAAAGTGTGATTTTTAGCAGTTTATCTCGAGCATTTTTTGTAGAATAGTGTGATAAGGTGTTTCTTTAGAATCCCTTTTTCATTTCTGAAAAACCTTGTCCACACTCTTCACTTTTAACTCTAATTTTTGAAAGGATAACTCTAACTTTTGAAAGGATAGTGCTACTGCTTTGAAAGTTGGCATTGATTATGGACAGAATGTGTTAATGAGGCATGCTAAATATCAGTTTAATCTGATAATCCCTTCATTGTTGTCACTCTGGTGGTTTACTTCCTGTTTTTTTTTTTTGTCCCATTCATCGCACAGCCAGCACGGTTTGGTAAAGATTAAGCGCTTGAATAGACACTGTACTTCAGAGGCTCTTTTCTCAGTTCACATTTTTCCTGAGTTTGTGCTTTCTTTCCAATATTTAGATAGGTTAGGAGAGTCCATTTGATTTGAGTTATACGTCATTTTAAAGCTTAAAATCTGCTCTTTCAGAATAATGGTCTTAACTAAAAATTCACGTCTGGCGACTTTTTGTTTGTTTTGAGGTGCAGTGTCACATATACAATAACCGGTGACACTGACACTGACAGATCTAACGACTACGTTTAGACTAACGTTAAAGTGTTAGACTCGCCATCTCAGTAAGTCGGCCAAAGCCAAAGTCAATACAGGGCTAAGTCAGTGTTACTGTTATGTTAGGCCTAACAAATGTTAACGGTTACTCGGTTAGGTTAGGTTTACCAGGACTCAAGAGTCCTGGTTAAATCAGTCGAGGGACATTTCTTAGGAAGTTCTTCGATTCCAAGAATAAAAAGAGTGAAAGAACAAAGGGGAAAAAAGGAAAGAAGAAAGGACAAAAGATTATGTATGGCTGCTGTGGAAATCGACAGTGCTACTGTATCACTATCAATCACGCGTAAATATGTAAACGCCATTTGGTTGGGCCGCATTCACAAGTTTTAGGGAAAAAAAGCCCCACCGCTGTGTTTCAAAGGTACTCCACTCGAACTAACGTTAGACATAATGTCACATATCTACACACAGTACCACGGTACTAGGGCTGAATTCACAAGTATACTATAACACTGCACTGTACAGGAAAGCCACCTAACCTGAAGAGTACTACTCGTAGTGTTTAGGTAGTATCACTAGACCACATACTGTCATAGATGACATCTACACCAACGCTGCACACTGGCACTGGTCCTACGGCAGAGCTGCCAACTTTTGTAAAAGCCTTTCAGTACTATGATGGCTGAAAATCAGTAATTTGCACCTTTTTGAGTGAAAATCAGTAATCCTTAACAGTGTCATAGAATTTATCACAGACAATGATTTCTAAAATCAGTAATTTGCTTGTAAGTTCTGGTTCTGGTCATACATAAAGAGTACTCGATGCGAGAATTCCGGTGTTGCACCTCTGATGCAAAATGGCGTCCTGCAGAGTGATGCATCAGCCAAGGCCAGGCTCCTCAACAACCAGTTCACCTCAGTTTTTACAAATGAGGAAACATCTACACTACCTGAACTGGGCACCAGCCCACACCCCACGGTACCTACTTCCACTGTTCACAGCGAAGGGGTTAGGAAGCTTCTGGCAAACCTTAAACCACATACCGCTTGTGGTCCAGACAACCTGCCTGCCTATCTTCTCAAGGAACTTGCAGATCAACTAGCTCCTGTCCTTTGTCTTCTTTTCAATGCTACTCTAAATCAGGGGAGGATTCCCCATGAATGGAAGATGGCTAACATCGTACCCATTTTCAAGAAGGGGGACAAGCACAGAGCCACGAATTACCGACCTATCTCCCTAACTTCGATCATCTGTAAAACAGCAGAACACATAATCCACAGCCAAATTATGCACCACCTTGACACCCATAATCTCTTGACGGAAGCCCAATTTGGTTTCAGAAGGGGACAATCATGCGAGTCGCAACTACTTGTGACTGTACACGACCTTGCCATAGGCCTTAATGATAAACAACAGATTGATGCCATCCTCCTCGATTTCGCCAAAGCTTTCGACAAAGTACCACACGAGCGTCTTCTCCTCAAACTGAGTTACTATGGAGTCAGAGGTCACCTGCTGTCATGGATTCGTGACTTCCTCCAAGGACGGACTCAGAAGGTCATACTTGAGGGGAAAGAGAGTACCACCATAAGTGTGACATCGGGAGTACCTCAGGGAACAGTTCTTGGACCCCTCCTGTTCCTGGTCTTCATTAACGATCTTCCTGAGTGCGTTTCCTAATCTATACGCCTCTATGCAGATGATGCCCTCCTTTATCAATCCATCAAAACCCATGAGGATGTAGATGCATTACACAGGGATCTCACCAGTGTCCAGGAATGGGAGAAGACTTGGCTCGTGTCCTTCAATGCCGACAAATGCGAAGTATTGAGGATATCTAACAAGAGGAAGAACATCATTGGAACATCCCCGTACTCCATCCATGGGACAGCACTCCGGACTGTCGATGAGGCTAAGTACCTTGGTGTTACCCTTCATCAAAGTCTGAGCTGGAAGCCACATATCCAATCCACATGTAAGAAAAGCAATAGCACACTCGGCTTTCTTCGACGCAATTTGAGGAGATGCCCTGCCAACATTAAGGAACTGGCATATAAGACCTACGTACGTCCCATTCTGGAATATTCCTCCACGGTGTGGGATCCTCACACTAAGAACCTCATCTCCCAGATCGAAATGGTCCAACGACGTGCGGCTAGATTCGTAATGGCAGACTACAGATACAAAAGTAGTGTCGCCCAGATGCTACAAAACCTTCAATGGCAGACCCTGCAGGAGCGACGTGCACACAGCAAAGTCACCATGCTGTACAGGATTGTTAATGGTCTTGTTGCCATCCCCTCTGGGCCTCCATTCCTGTACCCCACTCCAGACCAACATGCAACTAGAGGCCATGATCAACAGCAACACTGTAGAATCATCATTTTCGAACACAGCTTCTTCCCAAGTGTTGTCCGCATGTGGAACGCCCTACCTCCAACAGAGGTTGCTGCTCCGTCTCTCGAGTTATTCCGAAGCCGCCTGACACCACTCACCCTCTGTTAAGACAGCCAAAGGGAGTTATTTTTACTCGCACGGTAGCTTAGTTATTTATTTTTGTTTGTCCCAAATTGCACCCAAAATGCACTCTTATTTTGCGTGTTTCCGTGACTGCGCTTTTGCCTGCCAAGTACGACAATACTCTTATCAGAGGGATGTATACTCATCAGAAGAAGAAGAAGAAGTAACCTTCAGTATTCTTGTCCAATTTCAGTAGAAATTACTGAAAATCAGTACTAGTTGGCAGCTCTGCTACGGTCCCTGACCACGAAAAATCACTGTTGGACACTGACCAGTAACTTTTTCAGGAATGGACCAGTAAAAATTGGGGGAAAAAATGGGTGGACTCTACCTACTATTACCACTAGTCTAGATGTAGATCTAGAGCTAGACTATAGACTCTGTGTTAATTTGACTTGGTCTTAGACTTCAGCTGATCTTAGTTTTAGTAACTGGCATTACAAGTAAAGTCTTAACTTAGACTTAGTGTAATAGTAATAGTGTAATAGTTAAACTTGAAAGTTAAAGTCTAATATGTCTAACTCTATTCTTTACTCTTCCTTTGAGTTTTACTTTTAGACTTTTTACTTTTTTTTTAGTTTAGTAGGCCTACTGTACTTTGTCAATCTCATGATTTCATTTTCAACTCAAGTCAAGGCATAGCCATGGGTGTCTTCGAGACTTTGACATCTTGCATGTCTTGCACACAGACGTTACGACTACCGTACTCAGTAGTCCCAGAAGTAACGACATAAGTTGAAAAGTAACTATAAATAATATGATTTGGGATCTAATTTGAAATTGGATGGCGTTTACGGACTAGGCTTCATAAGCATCACGCGATTGAATACATGGGACTACACTCTACCGCAATTAACGGTTATGGTAGTCCAACTGAAACTGTTATTTTGAGCATGATTTTAATAGGATTATAGCTTACCATTCACGTCACTCGTGGACAGTGGGCTGGCTTAGGTCGTCATTCATCTTTCAGAAGGTTTGGTTCTCACTCTGAGATCTGGATTAGGGCCAAAACCTAATTCTAGGCCAGTAAGTTGAACAAAGCTCAAAATAATGCAACTGCGACGGTTCGTAAAACCCGCATTGCTCTTCACCCTAGCAATTCGGGTTTCACGAACCGGCGTATCTTTACTGCGTCGGTTCGTGAAACCCCTTTTTCTCAATTTCTCGATATTTCGGGTACCGTCGTTTTATTCTTTCTTTGATAAAATTAAGAATAATTAATTTTGTGATCTAAAATTTTGGGATTTGGTAGAGTATTGAAAGCACTTTCATTTGGTACCAATATCTCGATTTTGAAAATTTTGACCAAAATCGAAATAGCGTCGGTTCGTGAAAACACCGACGAAATGTTCTATTGTCTCCGGTTCACTTTTACAAAAGGAACATCTTGAGTCATCTTTTCTCCCTATTCGAACAAGCCACGAATTAACAGGGATCAAATTATTCAGTATCTTATATTGCGTTATTCTTAATTTTGTATCAATTGTCAAACTGGCAGGTAATTTAAAAAGAGATTGAACATCTTCAAATCCAATGTCATACATAACGTCAAAACGATCAAACACACTAGATTTTCCAGGGTTATTCAAATGCAGATATATGTTATATAAATGCTTTGTTGTTACGTTATGTAATTCCAAACATCAACCCTGAACCCAGATTAAAGGAATAATACTCAGGGGTTTAATAAAGGGGTGATAGTTTTGACGAAGAAAAAAAAGCTTCCATTCACTTGGCATCTTCTTGAAACAATCAAGAAGAGTGAAATACTGAGTAAACTGTATACCTTTACCCTTACAATCCTTCCAACGCTGTACTCATCTAACATATCAGTTACCTTAAAAAAAAAACCTTTCTCTACTATATGTTTATTAAACATAGACTTCCCGTGAAACAAAATGTATTTATTATTCCAGATTATTTGATTGGGTATGCTTGATTCTCTGTACTTAAGGAGGGACCACGTTCCTAATACCTCTAAAAACCACCGTGAAACATTAATCTTTAACTTTGAAACATCAAAGTTGCAGAAGAACAAAAATTCTCCTCCTACGGATGCTAACAAATTCAAACAAATGGATTTCCATCCTTTTGAACATGACCCAAATAACCTCTGCACCCATTTTATTTTTTGAGCTTGCATCATTGACTTTAAACAGCACATTTTTAAACCTCCCTCCTCATAATCTTTTACTAAAACATCGCGCCTTATTCTATCTGGGCCTCTCCAAATAAATTCATAAATAACTTTATTCACGTCATGTATAAAAGAATTTGGCACTGAAACTATACTTGTGATATATAGCAACTGAGATAAAGCATAAGTCTTAACAATCTGAATTTTTCCGTAGAGGGATGAATCTCTAAATCTCCATCTATGCAGTTGTGATTTAATATTCATCAAAATTCTTTGTAATTGTGCCTTCCGGTCGTGAAAAGAATACGAAATATCTATTCCTAAAACAGTGAGAACAGATACAAATTCTACACTCCTAAATTGTTGCACGTTCGTCTTAGGTGTAGTAGTAAACACCGATGGACCGATTCGCATCACTTTTGTCTTATCATAATTAATTGATAAAGACGAACAGATAGCAAAATCATCTAAAATCTTTGCAGGATTAGGAAAACATTGATCATTTGTTTAAAAAAACTGTGATATCATCAGCATACATAGAAAGTTTTATTTCATCCTGTACACTTAACTTTATTCCCATAATTTCTGGGCTAGACCTAATATGAAGTGCAAGTGTCTCTATGGCTTAAATGAACATATAAGGTGACAAAGGATCACCTTGGCGGACGCCCCTCCCAATCCTAAAATACCAAGTTGACCTATTATCATTCAAAACACAACTTTCTATATCATTATAAAACACACGCACAAATCTACAAAATCGTTCTCCAAATTTAAAGAATTTTAACACTTCAAATAAATATTGATGATTGAGGGAATCAAAAGCTTTTTTTTTAAATCAAGGCTAACAATAAAACCACGAATATTTGTCAATCTAGAATAAAAGAGTGTCTCTGAAACGGTGCGAACCGCTTCACCTATATACCTATCTTTGATGAAGGCTACCTGGTCCGAATGAATGATATCAGGCAAAACCTTCTTTAACCTCATCGCTAACACCTTCGAACATTATCTTGTAATCAACGTTTAATAAAGTAATCGGACGGTAATTCTCAATAAATAATTTATCTTTACCTTTCTTAGCTATCAACGTTATCATTCCTTGTCGTTGCGACGATCATAATTTACCAGACATAAAACTGTAATTCATAATTCCTACGAAATAAGCCCCAAGTTTATCCCAAAATTTGATATAAAATTCTACCGTCAGACCATCATTTCCGGGGGATTTATTTATAGCCATCATTTTCAGAGCCGCAGTAAATTCTCTCAAAGTCAGATCTGCATCACATATATCTCGTTCTGCTGATGACAGTGATGGACTATCATCAGACTTTAAAAAGGGACAGTCTGTGAAAGTATTCCTTTCGGGCTCCTTATACAACTCAGAATAATAATATCTAATAAATTTACTGATAGCATCTAACTTTTTCATATTCTTGAAGAAATTTATCTCCTTGCTCTTCTTTCAACTTGTGTAAATTATATAATCGTCTCTCTAACACCTGTCTCTCCTCCCTCATCTTCTTTGCTTTTTCAATACTATATTTGCGAGAAAAACAACGAATTTTATACTTCACAAAATCCCATCGTACTCTCAAAACTTCAAACTCTAATGATTCATTAATCCAAATATCTATACTTCGAGACATCTCGGTACAGAATTGCTCATCATCACATGAACTATTATAAAACTTCCAATTTGTAACATTAAAATATTTCCTTGTTTTATTCTCAAGCTTTAGAATAATTGCAGAGTGATCAGTGCCAACCCCAGAAATAATATCAGTTTCCTTAACATAACTTTGAAGAACATCCGAAATCATCCAAATATCTAATCTGCTTTGTATTTAAGGGTGGGACTGTCTCCATGTATACCTTCTAACAAGGGGGTTTCTTAATCTCCAAATATCTACTAAATCAAAATCATGTTGTATTTGAAAATCACCTCTTGAATAACATTACACGCTGCCGGGTTACCTCCATCCCTATCCATATATCTATTCAAAAGTGTATTAAAATCTCCCCCATTATAACAGCCAAAGAACTAATATCATCAAATCTAATGATAATCTCACAATGCATTCTTTTCAAGGATACCCCTTCCCTGAAAAAAAAAAACAAAGTAAATGGGAATTATACTGTTTGACATTACACGTTTGCTCTATTTTGCAACATTTCACATTTTATTTGACCTTTCCTCATACTCAGTCATACTGTGCATTCCAGGAATGTATAATGTAAACAAGTGATGATGATGCCGATGATGAAGAAGAAACAGCATTTATATAGCGCCAGTTATCTGTAGAAACATTCAAAGGCACCCAACTCCCAAAAAATATCACACATCGTTCACAAAATTGCTGGAAATAAGGTCTTCAGTTCAGACTTGAAGGTATTGAGGCTGTTGCAATTCCGAAGCGGGACTGGTAGAGAGTTCCACAGACTTTGCGCAACAGAAAAGAAGAATCTACCACCACATATTTTTTGGCGGGTATTTGGGAAGTCACAGTGGGTTGTCAGTGTAAAGAAAATTAATCAGGCTTTCTTATTTACTTTACTTATTTTATTTCTTATCTATGATACATCGAATTTTAATTACAGGACTTTTTTGAGGAGCTTAGATTATTGCATTAATTTGTGTGAATTTATACTATCAAAATCAACACCTTTGCACATTACTGCCCCCTCCATATCATGAAAAGCAGGTGTGTACGGCAACATTGCCCGTTTGGTGAAATATTCTCTTGTAAAAGTCATTTCACAGGAAGGTATCTTTCTAGTTGGTTGATCTGAATGTCCACATCATTTTTCTTTGTTTAAGTAGGATTATACCGCATGGGCGTCACCAGGGGGGGGGGGTGCGCTGGGTGCGAACGCTTCAGTCTGCAAGCGACCTCACGCTGGACGCTAAATAATTGTTCTTCTTTTTTTTTTCTTCTTATTTTTTTTTTGCACCGGGGGAAAAAGACAAAAAACAAAACAATACAAAAACAAAACAAAAACAATCGCACCCCGGCTCTGGCAGCACTGATGCTATACATTCATTGTTTACTATATATCTATCGACCGTACTGTATGCGTAAGGTATATTTCATTCATTGTGCAACGGATTATCAATTAAGAAAATGAAAAAGTTCGTCGCATGGGAGGGAGATACCCTGCCCACACCCTCCTCCCCCTTATAGGTCTCCAATCAGTGGCGTAACTAGGGAGGGGGGCACCCCCCCCCCCCCCCCAATTCCGCTGGTACCAAAAAAAAAAGGATTAGTAATCTGCTTTTGAAATTGACATGAAAGGGTGAGCAAGAAAAGATTTCTTTTAACCATAATTAAAGAGGCGTAAATAGTGTGAAACATTGTTCAAAAAGCCCGGAGCCGACAAAAGATTGTGATTCAGCGTGATTCCTGGTTGGCATTCTAAATGATAAGGAGGATGGAGCAGTGTACTCAGAACATCGGAACGGCAAAGAGTCGCTACAAAGTTGCGCATTGTGATGTAGAATGAACACCTCTGTACCTTACGCTTCGTTATATCAAAGCTAGATCACTGAGTGTTGCTTTACATACTATAGTCTATATCAAAATACCTTTCATTGCAAATAATAAGACTTGACCTGGCCTATTTCCCAACTTTTCCATGTATAAAACACACGCACACAAACACAAACAATGAGGGGATGCTCTAATAAAGTGCAGATTTTTGACATCCTTCCCCCGCTTGGTCACTTCGACGCCCCCTCGCTGGTCATACCTCCCCCAATCATGAACATAAACCGACATCCTTGACTACCAGCGGCGCACCGCCCCCCTTAATTTCCAAAACGAAAAAACAAAGCTAAAAACGGCTCGCTCGTATCTAATCTCTATGCCATTCTCCTGATGTTGCTGCCAGTATTAAATTGCCAGTAGTTGCACCCGGTGCGCCCCCCCCCCCTCCTTAATTTCCAAAGCGAAAAGGAATAGCTACAAACGGCAGTTTTTAGACTGCAAAATGTCAAACTTTTCAAGCTCGCTGGCATTTTAATCAATTCAATTCAAACTTTATTTCATTTTTCGAAAAGAACATAAACATTTCACTCTCCTAGGTAACATAGAATAAGGTTGCATACTCAAAACCAAGTTAATTCAGAAAACATAATTGTGGAACCTTGGGGTAACAAAAACGTTGTAAGGAAAATTGATTGACTGAAGTGATACAGACGATATAATCGTTATGCCATTCTCCTGATGATGCTGTCAGTAACTGCCAGCAGTTGCGCCCGGTGCGCCCCCACCCCCCTTAATTTCGAAAACGAAAAAATATAGCTACAAACGGCAGTTTGCTCGCATTTAATTGTTATGCCATTCTCCTGATGTTACTGGCAGTAATTGCCAGCAGTTGCGCCCTGTGCGCCGCCCCTTAATTTCCAAAGCGAAGAAATATAGCTACAAACGGAAGTTTTTTTGAAAGTAAAATGTTAAAATTTTCAAGGTCGCTCGCTCCACTCGCTCGCATTTAATGGTTATGCCATTCTCCTGATGTTGTTGCCAGTATTTGCCAGCAGTTGCTCCCGGTACGCCCTGCCTAATTTCCAAAGCGAAAAAAAATATAGCTACAAACGGTAATTTTTTGCCAGTAAAATGTCAACATTTTCAAGCTAGCTCGCATTTAATCGCTTTGCCATTCTCCTGATGATACTGGCAGTAGTTGCCAGCAGTTGCGCCCGGTGCGCAACCCCCCCCCCCCCCCCCTAACTTTCAAAGCGAAAAGATGTAGCTAAAAACAACATTTTTAGTCTACTCGCTCGCATTTTATCGTTGTGCCATTCTCCTGACGTTGCCAACTGGTTGCTGCCAGTAATTACCAGCAGTTGCGCCCGGTGCGCCATCCCCCCCCCCCTTAAACTCCAAAGCGAAAAGATAGAGCTAAAAACGGCAGTTTTTGGACCGTAAAATGTCAAAATTTTCAAGCTCGCTCGCTTCGCTCGCTCGCATTTAATCGTTATGCCATTATCCTCATGTTGCTGCCAGTAATTGTTGTGAAAAGTTGTGAAGTTGCGAAAAGTTTTCGCATTTCTTTAATTTGCTTTACAGTAATGAAAGATATATGAAATTTTAAACTTGAAGTTTGAATTTTATTTGAGCAGCTCAAATAAGGATAAACATCATTAATGTAAAGGCTACATAACATAATCATACCACAAATAGAATACTATCTAGATCGATAAGTTTAATAGAGTAATAGAATATTACTTACAGTCATGCAATAGACAAACTGTGGTTGCGCTGTCATTGTGCAGCGATATTCATGACTTTCTGGGTTATGTTAAGGAGATTGTTATAATAAAGCAAAGCCTATTACATTTCCACAAAAAAAAAAAAAATCATTAAGACATTCGGACACCCCTCCCACACCCAAATACAATATAAAAAAAAGATGTAATATCCATGGAGCGTAAAGTGGGTAAGACTATAGGGAAATACTAAATTCGTTCTCATTTTATATCGTTTATCGCTGTCCCACACCTTCCCGGCCAGAAATGTGAAAAAAATGCTGTCACCTCATCCCCAACCCAAATATTGTTTTTCGAGCTTATACGTTCAAATAGTACAAGGAAAAAAATTGTTCAGCATCAATGGTCAAGCGATGTCATGCGTATATGGGTGCCACCTAAAATGACCATATGTGGGAGAAATTTAGTAACTTGACTTTGCGGTTCTGCCTCTCCACTGCTCCGAGTGTGTTGTAGCATTCCTTCAGGTAAATGCGCTGCAGCTTGGCAACACGAGTTGTGTGGCTTCCCACGCGTCTCTGTGTTCCCAACTTCCCATGCTAGTGGAAAACAGAAAACGTCGAAGGACGTAATCGTCTACAGCATCCCCTGTACAATTCCCTGTACCTAGAGGTTCGTTGATCCAAAAATGAAATTCGGAATAACGAACCTTCGAATAAAGAACCTCGGACTAAAGAGCCTTCAGAATAACGAACTTTTGCAATAACAAAATGTAACCCCCTCCCCACATACACACACACACCCGAACCGATACCACATTCCTTCCTGATGAAACGACTTCCCAATGTTGAAAAATAAGACATAATGGACCGTATGCAGAAAAGCAGCATCCGCCCGCGCGCAAGCACCACTCCAAATTCATAAACAAATCCACCAAACAAACTCATCAAAGTCAAAGCTGCTGATAAAATCGATATCAACGTTTATGCCAGCAACAGCTTACTAGGTATCCCTCCCCACGCGCAGCTAAAAAACACATACGCAAAAAGCTGACATAATATTCCATCATACACACACACACGCACAAACACACACGCACAAACGGACACTAGATTATCATGTGCACGAGCACATACACACTTCCTTGAAACCTCAACATGACTTTTTACATGGCATGTTTGCATGGATGTAGCCATGTAAGTTATGTGTTAGTATTTCAATGACTATGTCCAGAACGATATTCAATTCAATTCACTTCAATTCAATCACAGTTTATTTCCAATCAACGAAAATCAAAAAAAATATTACCTAGCAAAATGTGCTTCGAGGGCGGGTGACAATCCGTGCCGCCAGCCCTCGTTACGGATTGTCGCCAGACGACATTCCGTGACGGGGGCGACAATCCCTGACGCCAACGCCCGTCACGGATTGTCAATCCGTGTAGGGGCGACAATCCGTGTCGCAACAAGGGTGTTTTGGCATTTTCGAAATTAATGTTTAAACATTTCTTCTTTTTTTTCACAAACACTCACACACGCAAACACAATAAAAGATCCTGAACAGTTCAGGGGGTGAGGGAGGGTAATTGACGGGGTGATGCCCTATCTATTATCCTATTTCATCTGCCATATCAGCCTTGTGCCATTATCTGGACACCCCATACAATTAATGGGTCTATAGGTGGCGCTCTTCTTCCTGTCGGTCTTATGAGACTCCATTGCTTGGTCTTGGTCTCCTGAGCCTGTTTAGCCTAGTATCGTTCTCGTGAGCTTTGTTTGCGTATAGACCGGGGGCCCAGAAGATTTATTCAGCTGAAAAGGGTCACACTTTTTGATGGTTTCATTAAGGATGTGGCCAAGGGTGGAATTGCTGGCAAGTCACATCCTGTACCGTAAGCCTAGGGGCCACAAAAAGGGGCCCCGAAAAATGGATTTATTCAGCCGAAGGGGGTCACGGACAAAAGTTGGTGGATATTGTTCCTTTGGGTGTACGTATCATGAAAACAGCAATACCAGCTATTTTATCCTTTACGGGGCCCCAGACAGTAGCCCCAAAGGGCCCCACCCATATGGTGTTATTCAGCTGAAAAGGGTCACGGCTAATTTCTTTTGCAACGGAAGTAGTTCCAATCACAGATATCCAAAACACCAAGGCCAGCTATTTTATCCTGTACGGGGCCCCAGACAGTTAGCCCCAAAGTGCCCCACCCCCTATAGGCCCTACGTACAAACACACACAAACATTGATTTTATTCAGCTGAAAAGAGTCACGGCTAATTTCTTTTGCAATCATGGAAGGAGTACCCATCAGAGATATCCTAAACACCAAAGCCAGCTATTTTATCCTGTACGGGGACCCAGACAGTAGCCCCAAAGTGCCCCCCCCCCCCCCCACACACACTCTCTCTCTTTTGACACATAAACACATACGCGCGCTCGCACACACACACACACACACACGCGCGCGCACATGCAAACAGGCAGTCACAAACACACGCTATTCCATACAAACTTTTTATCAGCGACGTAGAATGCCGTCGTAATTTTGTTGTTTTCTTTCTACATCTATACTATAATGACGAAAGAAGAGGTATTTTCTCCTCCGGAGGATGCGCTCGTCCCCTCCCACTCCATCTTCACTTCTTCATCATTGTTAGGAAAATACATCTATTATTTGAAATGATTAACTGCCATTCTCAACATGTCTCAAGCAGGGAAAACACACACACACACACACACACAACAAGACACACCGCGTCATTTGATATTGGTACAATAAAAAAAAAACATGTACGTATAGATGTTGCCGATTATGTTGGTCGTTATCAAACGACCAACCATTATCATGATTCTAAATGCTAAAAATAGCCATTATGAAGGTAGACGATGTGAGCTCATAATGAACCGCCGCACGTCGAAGATCCCGACTACAGTATGGGGAAGGTGGTTCATGGAATAGAACACTTATTTCAAACTTACAATATTCAATTCAATTCAATTCAATTTTATTTCCATTTCCATTGAATAAACAGAAAAAATGTATACAATACATTTACAGAACAAATTTATAACAATTTCAAAGAAAACGTACAAGTGGTCACGAGTAACAACAGAATTTCGTTTCTAAGGTATATACCTAATACAAATATTAGAATGGAAATGGAGGGTCCCACTTAAAAAGCAAAGCTTGTAGGGTATGGGACCCTCAAACGTACACAAAGGCAAAGAAACCAATGTCAACTGACATGAAATTAACTTTGGAAAGGGAAAAAAGAAGAAGAAAAAAAAAACAAAAAAGGGGGAAATGAGACTATGGTACAACACGCGCCATCGCGGACACAAGCATACTGTACTTCATGATTAAAATGCAAAAACAAAACAATACAACGCTCCCTGGTTTGAAATTGCGATTGATTGGGTGCATATGCCGGTATGAATGCATAGGAACGGATATAAGAAAAAGAGAGAAAGAGAATAGACTCACTGTTACTCGTACAATAAAATAAATATCTGAGGTAAACTTATGTTAGACAGATTGTTTTCCTTAAAAGATGATTTCTGTGTGATATCTTAATACTTGTAAAAACAAACGAACAAACAAACAAACGACTTGATTGAGAGAATGAAACCGAACCTAATTTGGTTGTATATCATAAGATTTCAACAGAAAAAATTTTAATTTGTTCTTAAAAGAATTCAAAGTTTGTGCTGTTATTATGTCGTTGGGAAGTGAGTTCCAATACTTAGGCCCCTCGTAGATGAAGGTTTGCTGAGCCAGCAAAGTCCTAAAAATGGTAAATGAAATTCGTTGGATTGCCTTGTAGGATAATTATGAACAGATTGATTTTCTGAAAACATTGATTCAAATATACATGGAAGATTATTTTTATTGTAATTATACATAAATTGTCCTAAATTAAACAAATACAAATCTTTAATTTTAAATATTTTATTTTCAAAACATAACGGATCAGTATGAGACAAATATGCAGTGTGACATATAATACGCAGTGACTTCTTTTGGAGCAGAAGTAATTTATCCAAAAGAGTTTGATATGTATTTCCCCATACAAGAATACCGTAATTTAAATAAGGCAATATGAGGGATGAATATAATGTAAGAAGGGACGACAAAGGAAGATAAATTTTAATCTTGTTGATTATACCAATGTTTCGAGAAATAATCTTACATATACTATCAATATGAAATTTCCATGAAAGCTTATTATCAACTGTTATTCCCAGAAATTTGATATAAGAAACATTTTCCAGTGGTGTGCCATCAAAAATAATATCAGCAGGTAGTGCCTCAATGGAGTTGCTGAAAAGCATATATTTTGTTTTTTGAAGATTGAGAGATAATTTATTAGCTTTTATCCATTGAGCAACTTTTTCTAATCCAAAATGTAATGTCTTTACCAGGGTAAAAGGATTATTATGCGAAAAAAAACAAATTTGAATCATCCGCAAAGAGAATGAAAGAAAGAATATCTGATGATTTACAGAAATCATTCATATAAATAAGAAACAGAAGCGGACCTAATAAACTTCCCTGTGGGACCCCACATTTAACATTTAACATTTGTGAATTGCAACCATTTAAAGAGACATATTGCTTCCTGTTCAAGAGGTAGCTCCTGAACCACTCCAAGGCCTTCCCACGGACTCCGTAATGTTGCAGTTTATTAAGTAAAATATCATTTTCATTTCATTTCATTTCAATTTATTTTCATATTTCTCACATATATCACAATAAAGTATATAAATACGAAAATTATACAAAACATAATTCAGATGAGACTTCATCAGAATGTACAGAAGTTTGATTTGGTATAAACACGAGGTCTGTATGCATGCGAATTACACTGTGGTCATAATGCGAAAAAATATGATGGGGCCTGCGTAAAAGCATTAGCTTGTACAGCCTCAGGTCCCGTGAGTAATCAGATTAGGGGAAGTTTAAAGTACGGATGTTTTTTAAGACCAACTATATCTGGGGAAACCGATTAAAACAAACAAAACAAAAAATCCAATTAAATATATGTCACTAAATAAAAATACAGAAAAACAGAAAGCAGAAAGGTCACATGTTGCAGCATGATTCATCATGATTAATGGTGTCAAAGGCCTTGGAGAAGTCCCGGAACAAACCTATGAGATGTGAAGATTTGTCGATAGCATGTGCTACTTTTTCAACAAAACTCAATAATGCATGTGAGGTGCTATGTGTTTCTCTAAAACCAAACTGAGTATTTGAGAGTATAATTATTATTGAATTTCAAAAAAGTAAGAGTTCTTTTGTAAACAATTTTTTCAAGAATTTTGGACAATGTACATAACAAAGAAATTGGTCTATAATTATTAACATCTAATTTGTCACCTTTTTTAAACAAAGAGATGACTTTTGCTATTTTCATACTTTCAGGAACAATACCATAAAAAAGAGATGAATTGAATATATGAGATAAAGGATCCGCAATTGAAGATATTACCCCCTTCAGCAGAAAATTACTGATGTCATCGTGTCCAGCACTTTTTTCGGAACGAAAATCAGAAACAATATTGATTATCTCCTGACTATATGTTGGACTAAAAAAACATTGAGTTTAAATTTGGTGGACCTAAAAATTCAGAAAAATGTTTATTTGAAGATGGAATTTTGCTTGCAAGATTTTCCCCAATGGAAGAAAAATGATTATTTAGAATATTACAAATATAATGAGGATCTTCATGAATTTTATCATCAGATCTAATTTTAGTAATATTCGACTTGTTATTTGATATATTCATTGCTTGCTTTAAAACTTTCCATGTATTTTGCATATTATGCTTATAAAATTGTAACTGCTTAGTATAATATTTTTTCTTTTCAATACGTATAATTTTCGTCAAAGTATTTTTATAACTAGTATATTTCAGTTTTGATTGCTCAGTAGGTTTCATTTTAAATTTGTAATATAAATTATTCTTTCTATTTATTGAACGCAAAAGTGACTTAGAAATCCAAGGTAACCTGGGCACCTTTTTATAGTTGGATGACTTTTCTCCTCGTTTTGGAATATGAATGTCCAAGAGTTGAGTAAAAATATGCATAAAATATTCAAATGACAAATTCACATCATTTGATTCAAAAATAGACGACCAGTCTGTCCCGTCTAAACTAGCACCCAGACTGGCTACATTTTCATCTGTAATTCTTCGTCTAAATTAAGAACTAGATTTATTATCAATAATATCATTTAAAAAGAAACTAGTCGAAATGGGGAAGTGATCTGCAATATCTGAAAGTAATATAAGAGAATCAGGAGACGGCAGAATATTAGAAAAATATTATCAATAAGGGAGGCGGATTAACTATACGCGTGGGCTTAGATATCAAAGGTAAGAAAGAAGCAGATAGAAATATTTCCATAAAATCTTGTGAGATTGTATTTTGATTCAATAAATCTTTATCAAAATATCCCATTATGAAACATTTTTTTATGAATAAAAACTGGATTCTTCATTAGATTCGCAAAATATTCCAAAAATGATTTCATATTCGCACTGGGTGGTCTATACATTACACCTATGATTATATTTCTACTACCAGGGACTGTAATTTCAATTAAAAGAGATTCAATAACTTCAGTCATACAGTTGAGCTCTTCACGAACTATATAATCATACTTTTGTGAAACATATAAAGCAACGCCCTCACCCGCCCTAATTTGCCTGTTATTAACTACAAAATCATATCCGTCGAGGGCGAAAGGAAGACTTAAATCATTGGAAAGCCAGGTTTCGGTTAAACCTATTATCGAAAATTTTTTCCTGATGGGATCATCTAAAAGTAACCTCAGTTCTTCAAAATGTTTATTAATACTCATAATATTAAGATGTATGAGTGAAAAAAATGGTGTGATCATATTCCTTGACAACATTATTAAACTGGTTTAGAGTAAGATATTCCAAAGATGGGCTTTGCAATTGGCTTTCTATATCAAAGTCATAATGAAATTCTTTCGACAATGTATTAAAACTATCTGAAACACAATTATCGAAAAACATATTATTTTAATCAATATGTACTTCTCTTTCTGCCAAAGAAGGTTCTACCGTATCGAAAAAAATCATCATCAGTAATTGAATTGAATGCAGTGTCTATTGGATTGTGTAGTACAGGGTGAGCGTGATTGCCATTGCTTGTGTCCACGAGGGCACCTGTCGAGTGCAGCACAGGGGATTTTGACATCTTGAATGTCTGTGATGTACGAGACTAAAAGGAAAGAAAATGTTACATCTTAGTTGGAAACAGAGTCAATGTAACATTAGTCCCATACACGAGGTACCACATATATTACAGAATAACGTATTAACAATTATCTAAGAGCGTCTGCAGCCTTGCTCTACTATATAATAGGAATTAGAATACAACAGTTAAGAAATCAGGTTACAGAAGGAAAAAGAAAAAAATAAACTAGGTAAAATGTCCCTTGACATTTATGGGTATTACATTAACCATTTTCAGAGAGTGATAGAAAAAAAAGAGGAAAAAAATAAAACACCTCTCCTATACCAGATGCAGACATCTTGAATTGAATGATTTACATTCACAAATTTATGTACATGGGATGACATAGATACAACACTGGTTGAATGCGAATGGGTGAATGCCCACCATTGTATGGTCACAGCGCGAACGGTCAATAACCACCAGCATGGCGCCCCCTGCCACGCCCCGCCGATGAGGCAAGGGATCGCCAAGCAGTACCTCAATGAAGGCGCCAACAAACAACCACGTGACGGGGAGGCGCCATGCTTCGGACTGCAATATACAATGAAACAATAGAACGCAATCATCACCTGTGTATTACACTTGGGTGTCACAAATATAGCATATTCAGCTTTGTGTACACAGTATAAACGCGCAGATGAAGGAATGAGAAAAAGTGAGTTAATTGTATAGGGAAACGTAGGTCAGTAACCACCAGCATGGTGCCCTCTGCCACGCCCCGCCGATGAGGCAGGAGACCGCCAAGCAGTACCTCAATAAAGGCGCCAACAAACAACCACGTGACAGGGAGGCGCCACGCTTCGGACTGCATTAATGAAACAATAGAACACAATCATTACCTATGTATTACACCTAGGTGTCACAAGTACCATAATATGCAGCTCTGTGTACACCGTATAAACACGTATGTTTTAAATCATCCTACTATCCTGTTATAAAACGTCATGTTACGAAATTTTGACTCCCTCTTGCTTCTAGTGATAAGGACAGACAATGTCCAATTTACCATGAGCGTCTGTGAAATTTCACACTGAGTTAAAGATATGCACTGGTATGTATGATATTTACAGTCATCACCTGTGAATTACACTTTGGTGTCACTATAGAAGCGTAAACAGCTTTGTGTACAGTAAAACGCAGTCATGGGTGATACAATTCAAGAAGAAATTTCAGACTGGCATTATAAAGAATTGACCCAATATAACACAGACATTATAAGGCATGTGTTTTTCAATCCAAAGGGAAGTTACAGACTGTAAATCATAAAGAATGTACATTATTCCTGCATAGACAAATACTATACAAATGAGTAAAACAATGACCCTTTAATATCGCCCGTTGAGAACGACAAGGGCGCTAAGCTGTCACAAAACTCATAGTGTTCAAGACAACCCAACGCCCCACCCACTCCCAACAGACGATAAATCAATTAAACACTTTTATATTATTTATAGTTTGTGTTTAAATTCATTACTCAACTCTCTACCATCATACTATTTCACATACAGATGAAGGAATTAAAAAAAATAAAAACATTAAAGGGCTTCATAACTTGTGGTATTAAGGTATTAACAACAACGCAAGTGTATTAATCAAATGAGGTTCATCTTAGCAAGTGAGCGTGGTTTGAGCTCGAGTCTAAGCACACACCTGAAAATGATATTCTAACAGGGAGAGTGGGAAAAAAGAATTACCTACTAAGTCTTATTTTCCGTGGACAAACTCTGTGTGCCGCTGACCTGCCCGTTTTCGTGGGCAAACTCTTTATCATATGCTGAAAACTGCTTTGTGTTTGGAATTTATTAGCGCTGACTTTGCCCAAGAAAAGTAGGCAAAATCTGCGCCAACACACATACAAGTTACAACGTAACATAATACTGATTGAATGTTTTATATATCCTACTTTCCTATCAATAACATCATATTACAAATTTTAAATACCGGTTATTTCTTGTATTAAAGGAAAAACAATGTCCAATGTCCAATCTACTATCAGCATCCATAAAATTTCGTACTGAGGTTAGGGTATGCATTGGTATGTATGACATACACAGTCACCATGCCTATTACACCTGGGTGTCACAAGTAGCATAAACATCAGCTTAGTGCACAATTCAATCCATGGAGAAATTCAGACTGACATCATGAAGAATTCACAGACAATTTACCGACTGTTAATCGTAGGGAATTTACACAGTATAACACAGCATTGAGCATTTTGGTCCATGTGTCAATTTCAAAACTGAAAATCTCTGTTCAACCATTTTATGTTTCAAATAAGTTGAAAGGATGAGGAAAAAAATAACAACAATTGAGTACGGGAAAATATGGGCTTCCAAATCTTTGGCAGACTATCATAATAAATCATTGATAAGTCAACCTTAATACAGAGCGGTCGTACATTCATAACACGTCTGAGAAGAAATTAGTCTCAACGTGAGAAAATCAAATGAAAAAGAAAAGAATATATATTCTTCGTAACTTTGCAATATTGAGAGTGGCTCGTTCAGTTTGAATGAACAGCAACACAGGAATATTAATCAAAATAAGCTTTATCTTAGCATAATAGCATCATATTACAATTCTTTTTTTTCTTTTTTTTTTTCAAGTACCGGTTATCTCTTGTAATCAGTAGAAACAATAACCAATCTACCATTAACATCCATGAAATTACGTACTGAGGTGATGAAGCGTTCCACCAGTATGTGTGACGTACACAGTCACCACATGTGTATTACACTACCTTGGGTGTCACAATGTAGCATAAACAGTTTTGTGTACACAGTGCAAACACAGTCATGAGCAATTCAATCCATGGAGAAAGGCTGACTGACATCACGAGGAATTTACACAGTATAACACCATAATGTTTCACATACAGGTGAAGGTATGAAAAAAAGAAAAGAACTTAATTGAGTATGGGGAAATAACTTGCGATATTGAGAGCGGCTCGGTCAGAGCGTAGTTTGAACTCGAGTCTAAGCACACACCTGAAAATGATATCCAAACAGGAAAAGAAAAAAGGAGTTACATACTTGTTTTCCGTGGGCAAACTCTGTGTGCAGCTGCCTTGCCCGTTTTCATGGGCAAACTCTGTGTATATGCAGGTAATTGCTTTTTGTTGTGAATGTTTAAGCGCTGACTTTGATCATGAAAAGTAGGCAAAAATCTGTGCCAAAACACACACCAGTTACAACGTAACATGATACTGATTGAATGTTTTAAAATATCCTACTTTGTTTATCCTAGTAATAGGATCATGTTACAAATTTTGAATACCGGTTATCTCTTGTAAATACACATCTGGAAAGGAAATTAATCTCGACGTGAGTTAATCAATGAAAAGAAAAAAAAAACTAGAGACTTCATAACTTGCAATATTGAGAGTGGCTCGTTCAGTTTGACAGAACAACAACACAGGTATATTAATCCAATGAGCTTCTTAGCAACTAAGCGTAGTTTGAAGTCTAATCTGAGCACACGTTTGTAAATGATGTTCTAGCAGGAAGGGGAAAGAAAAGAGTTATATACTTATTTCCCGTGGGCAAACTCTGTGTGCAGCTGCTTTGCCCGTCTTCATGGGCAAGCCCATTATCATAATATTGATAAATACTTTACGTTAATGTATGTATTAGCGCCGGGTTTATGCCCATGAAAAGTGGGCAAACCATTCGCCAACACACACACGGTCACAACGTGGTACTGATTGAATGTTTTAAAATATCCTACTATCCTATTAATAACATTATGTTGAATATTTTTTAAAATACCGGTTATCTCTTGTAATCAGTCGAAACGATATCCAATCTACCCAACATTAGCATCCATGAAATTTCGTACTGAGTTGATCAGCCTTCCACTGGTATGTGTGACGTACCCAGTCACCACATGTGTATATTACACGTGGGTGTCACAATGTAGCATTGTAAACAGATTTGTGTACACAGTGCAAACACGGTCATGGGTGATGAAATCCATGGAGAAAGGCTGACTGACTTCACGAGGGATTTATACAGTATAACACCATAATGTTTCACATACAGGTGAAGGGATGAAGAAAGAAAAAAAAAGGAATAAAAGAGACTCAATTGAGTACGGGAAAATATCTTGCGGCTCGGTCAGTTTGAATGAAAAACAACACGGGTATATCAATCAGATGAGCTTTATAGCAAGTGAGCGTATAGTTTGAACTCGAGTCTAAGCTCACACTTGAAAATGATAATTCTAACAGGAAAAAGAAAAAAAGAAGTTACCTATTTATTTTCTGTGGGCAAATTTTGTGGGCAGCTTCTTTGTGTGATTTTCATAGGCAAACTCTCAGGCAACTGCTTTATGCTAGGTATGAATTAAGGCTGAATTTGCCCTTGAAAACGGGCAAACTCTACACCAACACATCCACACACAAGTTACATCGTAACATGATACTGATGAATGTTTTAAAACATCCTACTGTCCTATTATTAAACATCATATTACAAAATTTAAACACCGGTTATCTCTTATGATAAAGACAAATAATGTCCAATCTACTATCGCCATCTTATGAAATTTCGTACTGAGGTGGAGGTATATACTGGTATGTATGAAAATAACATGCATGATTGAAAACGTACCATTTCTGTTACCTTACTGAATTCTAAAGAGTAGGCTATACTCGGGCAGGTGTCTATGGGAAATGCGTGTTGTAGCAAAATCAAACCGTCCTCAACGGGTTAACAGAGGTAAATGAAATTCGTTTGACTGTCTTGTTGAACATCTATAGTATGTCCGGTTACACATAAACATGGAATTGAAAATAAACGGGAGGCAATTATTATTATAAGTATTTTGTGTTTTTATTATAAGTTTTTATTATGATTCTAGTCATACGCGACCGTTTAGTAGTTCAATCCATTTTCAATCAGTCAAATATGACATCTACTTATGGCAAATAAATCTCTCTTTTTTTTCATTCAAATTCGGAGAAAGCACTCCAATTTTGCGAAGCTGTCATTAAATTTTGTAAGAGGCAGAGATGTGATTATCCAACCCCTCAATGGAATTGTAGCACTCAATCTTGATTAGGAGGAAGGTATTTCATGCAAGAAAAGCATGAAATGTTCTTGTCTTATCTCATCATTGATGTAACATATTTTTCATGTAACTATATGGTTTAAACACTTATCGTACCTGTGTCTTTCCTATATCTGAAATACATTCATTCCTATTAAAGTTTGCCCATCTACGTAACATAGCGGTCACATGTGCCGAATTCCAAGCTATTATGCTCAAAGACTGAGGAAATTTGCTAAATTCACAATTTGTTGTATTGTATTCTTTTCGGTGAAAAATGCAGTTACCATGCTACGCATTGTTAAACATCGACAGAAGACGTGTTCTGCATCTATATATATATACATATATATATATATACACTCAACAAAAAAAAGTAAGTTCCCCCTAGCATTTTTGGATATATCTCAAAAAGTATTTTACCGACTTTTCATAATTCAAACGGAAATGGATAAGGACTTTTATTACTCATAATATGAGTGGCAAATCATTGCCACCAGATATCATTATTGGTGTGAAAAAATGCATTTTATGTCAAAATGCATGGAAACAAAAGTTGCACTTTAGTGACTAGCATTGATTTTTACACAAATAATCAAACAATCACTCATGATTCTGAACATTTAAGCATGGTTTATTGCATATTTATCTTTCTCTTTCTTTTCATGAGCATACATTGAAGTATTCGATAATTGATATGTCCACCATCTGCTTCAATGACCAGCCAGCATTTCTTCCTCATACTGCTAAATAAAGTTTGTACTTGGCGCTGCTCAATGTTACATGCTCTCTGCAAAATGCGCCGAAATTCTTGCAGTGAAGTGTCATCTTTCACCTTCTTGCTCGCTTTCCGCTTAATGATATCCCAAAGATTCTCTGCTGGATTACAGTCAGGGGATCTTGCATGCCACTCCATACGTCCGATGCCATTTCCCTCAACAAACTGATCTACAACTTGAGCGCATGATGCAAAATGGCCATAGGCACATTAATGTCATCAACCCAAATTGGAATTACAAATCACATGGCTTCTACCAACATTTTCATATTGAAAAAGCTATTGTTTAAAATGTATGCATAACATCTGTTTAATAGGGAAGCACATTGTACCTGAAGAAATTTAAATTTAAAAGGGTCATTTGCTACCTTACATAGGAAATGTATACAATATGCTTCCTATAGCCTGAAGTGCAACTTTTTTTCCCATGCATTTTGACGTAAAATGCATTTTTTTTTTTACACCAATAATGATATCTGGTGGCAATGATATGTCACTCATGTTATGAGTAATGAAATTCCCTATCCATTCCCGTTTGAATTATGAAAAACCCATAAAATACTTTTTGAGATATATTAAAAAATGTTAGGGGGGAACTTACTTTTTTGCTGAGTGTATGTATATAATATATATATATATATATATATATATATATATATATATATACATATATATATATATATATATATATATATATATATATATATGTTGATAAGGTAGTCCACGTGTTGGCAAGATAAAAAGATAAGTAACAAAGCTGCAACAAAGTTCATGCTGTGTTCACCAGCGGTTTATTTCTTCACACATATTTTCGAGCGTCTCGCGGCGAGACGCTCGAAAATTTGTGTGAAGAAATAAGCCGTTGGTGAATACAGCATGAACTCTGTTGCAGCTTTGTTACTTATATATATATATATATATATATATATATATATATACTGTAGTGCTCACATGTACCAAAATTACAACCGAATATTCAAAAACTCAGGGAGTTAGGTCAACCCACATTTGTTTGTATGATTGGTTAAAAAGAAACTAATGTTGCTGTGACAAACGATTCATCCTTAAACAAAGAAGGCGTCCTGTACAATTAAACTTTGCAATTATCTAATATCAAATATTTCAACTGAAGTGCTATAAAACTGAAAAAGTAGTTCGATCATAAACATTTTTTTAGATTTGTTTACAAATTGGCCGTTTGTATGGCAACGCATTATACAATGCTTACAAAAAGGTGTCTTCACATCTTCATTTGATAGGGGTCAATTGCTCCAAAAAAAAAAAAAAAATGAGAGAGTAGTTCGATCCACACACAGATAGGAGACATTGCAAATTTGACCAATGTTCCTTTCTTTTTAATTCTGGATATAGTTTTGTAGGTGGTATAGAAGTACACTGCTTTGTGATAACAAAATTAGTTT
Organism: Diadema setosum; assembly: GCA_033980235.1. Classification (NCBI taxonomy): domain Eukaryota; kingdom Metazoa; phylum Echinodermata; class Echinoidea; order Diadematoida; family Diadematidae; genus Diadema; species Diadema setosum. Next base: position 265,356 of record CM067065.1, read on the forward strand.
TATCTATTATTGCAGGTCAATGTAGTGAAAAATTCTTAGTCGACGTAGGTAGTAGCCTCCGATGAGATGTGATGATGATCGAGGTCGTTTGTGCACCAGTCTAAGCAACATTCTGCTTCCGGACAAGTTTGCTTAAAGCGTGGGCCTTCCAATTGCACGAGTTCACAGCCCTAGAACTTCTGCTCATATTCCGTCTTCATACATTATGGATGTCGTTGACTGAGTCATCACAGTTATCAATACATGACAAGCAATCATGTTGAGATGTTGTTGCTCAAAATCCACGAGAAAGCATCAGGATGATGGGAAAAGGTAAGCAATAATATTGTTAGTTTGAAATAATTCATTTATATTTTTAAAAAATGTCTCAGTGAAATGTGAACGACACCGAATGTTGCTTAACGGGAGCGGATAAAACTTATATACCAACTCTCTTTATAGACAATTATAAAAGTTTCAAGGCATATGTCCTAATCCAAATATCACTCCCTCCCCCCCCCCACACACACACATACAAGTTGATTTTGTCTTCTTCTTTTTTTGTAAGAAAGATTCATAGAGCAATCGGGGTATTGTGCTGCGGGTTTGTAATTAGGTGATCCGAGTATCCTCTCGGATCACCTTCTGTTTCTGTACGGATTCTTTCTTCTTCTTCTTCTTCTTTTTCTTATTTCTCCCCAAAAATTGTGTATCGATTAGCTCAGAAAGTCCTCTTCCTATCAATTTCAAACTTATACCATATATGTATCGTCTCCCAAAGACGGCAATCGAACTAAAATCAAAGTGATCAGTCGACCGTGACGTCACTATGACGTCATTATATGAAAACACATTTTCAATCATATCTCATTAATGAAATGGAATTTTTCAATGAAATTTACGTCACATATATTTCAAGTCAAGCGCATTCTACTCATATTCTCAAAATTCATCTATACCTTCAAACGTGCGCGTACGCGCGCGTTGAAATATTTGTATGTTCAAATCGAGCTCAAATTCTTTTTGCACACGTTTCAGACCATTTAGAGCATTTTTTGAAAAATTGAAAAAATTGGACGGACGCGTACGCGCGCGCGCATATACGCACGCACAGCTCATATGCAATGGAAATTTCCCGTTTTTTCACACTTATCGGCTGCCTGACATGTCAAGGAGTATTTCTACCAAGTTTCAAGTCAATCCGACTCAATATGACGTCATACGGGCCCGTCAAAGTTGAAATTACGCGCGCGCGTCAATGGCGATATACAGTGCAACAATGCCAAAAACCCGCCAATTTTAAATCCGATTTTACTCGTCAGGATGGACGGTGACCCCCCATTTTCTTTACATATTCTGAAAGCTGATGAGTTGTACATGTCACTTCATGGGTTGGCGATGCTGGAAAAATGATTAAAAGATATCAAATTTCTTAATGAAATAAAAAAAGTAAATTTTCAAAATGACGTCATCAAATTACAAGTTCATTCGAGTGTATCTCACTTTTCCTTGGCTAATTTTCACCCAGATTTCAGTATGTTGTAGCTTATGAAATGCTCTTTCATTAATGTAAAAACAACATTTTGATTAGATGACGTTATCGCCTCGTAAAAATGGATTGAAAGTATGCTTGTAAGATTTGACCAGTTCACGTGTTATCTCTATGGGAGAGCAGTTTTTCTGGCAGTGAACATTGACATGACTATCTTTTTCGAGCACTAGCTCTCTAATGCTTCGGTGAATTTTTACCAGATTTTAGTATGTTATAGCTGAGACTTTGGGCTATCGTAAGTGTGCCCTCCATTTTTTCATACGACGTCGGCATCACGTCGAAAAACTTGGTTGAAAATGACACGCGGCTTCGATGCAACGTCATTTTGCTTAATACACAGGGCCTATGGAGCATGAAATAGGTCATTGCATAGCGCATCCGACTCGTAATCCTAAGGTCCCTGGTTCGAGGCTCACCCCTGCCAATATTTTTATTTTTTTTAACACTTTTTTCTTCTTTTTTTTTTTAGTTAATCTTAATCTCCCTTTCCTTACTTTATCTTTTTCTGATTTTTTTTATGCTTCTCCTGCAAATTTCTATAAAATAACAATTTTTTCTTTATTTTTCTTCCTTTCTACTACTTTCTGTGCAATAGATGAACAACAACAATGGCTATCAATCCCATATTTTTCACATGTCTAGTACATGTCACGTACATTATTTCATAAAATAACAACTACTTGATCGGACACAATCTTGGGTATGTAAATTAGGGTCAAAGGTCATAAATGTTTCATCCTGTATCTTGGTGAATACATGTCCTATCTTTCCCATATTTTGCACACTCAAAGACCATGTTACAAGAATCATTTCACAAAATAACCACTTTTTGCTCAGATGCCATCTTGGGGGTGCAAAGTGGGGTCAAAGGTCAAATATACTTCATTCTGCATCTTTGATAGTGTATACGGAATTCAGTACCCAAGATGGTAGGTCTGACTCCCTTTTCAAAATGAGAATCCAAACATCACACGACAAATGTCCCTAATCTCAGGTGAAAACTCGAATCATTGATTTCAAAAAAAAAAAAATCGGATCACCTAATTTGTCAGTCTTGACAAATTCCGAGTCTAGTTTCACATTGTCACTGATTGTACCTGCCCACCGAATGCTGGAATAATATACATGTAATAAGATTATCATCTGGGCAAGTTCCTTTTATCTTTTGCGTGTTTCCGATAGCTCCTTAACCCATTCCATACTGAATTCCGGATTCCCAATACACTTGATACTCATGCAGGCCACCAGGTTCCCGAATGGAACGGGTTAGTAACCCGGGTAACTGTGAAGAGGGAAAACACTCTGGGCATTTGCTACGTCGAAGGTAAGTCATTTCGAAGTAAAGCGATCAAAACATAGGGTTGATGTTGAACCAAAGGTATCTGGAATTTCAAGGGAAGTATTCCAGTGAAGCAAAGTGAAGGTCAGAGGGTTAAGAAGGAGTCATTAATTTGGAAGCAGAGAAAAACAATTAACAGACGTGGGCTTTGTGGCATCATCAATTACTGAAGTGTAATATTGGTGTGTTATTACAAAGCTTGAAATATCAAGGATAGGTGAATGCTGTCCGACTCGATGGTACATGGACCTACTTGATTAGGTAAATAGGACTACACCGTTTTCCAAGCTCGACAATAACCTGTTGACATTAATTATGTCTCGGTTGTACCGCTCTGAGAAACTCTTGATGATAAGCAAAGAAAGTCATTCAAGCTCCCAGAGCATTACTTCATAGTCTCCCTTGCAAATTGATATGGTATGTGATAATCTAGGCAGTTGGAAAGGATTTCTAACTCACGTCACTATAAAACTTTTTGATCTTGATGCAATTATTGCGACACGGATTGTCGCCCCTACACGGATTGTCGCCTCCTGCTCGGGGCGACAATCCGTGACGGGCGCTGGCGGCACGGATTGTCGCCCCCTACACGGATTGTCGCCTGGCGACAATCCGTGACGCTTGTGCAGTTCCCAGTTTTTGACCTCGAAGGCGACAATCCGTGTTGGCAAAAAATTTGTTGCGACACGGATTGTCGCCCCGTCACGGATTGTCGCCCCGGGCTCGGGTGGTTCCTCCGGTGTTAAGCTTTGGTGGGATGGGTATGACTGGTAAGTTATGCGTATGTGTGTGTGTGTGTGTGTGTGTGTGTATTGTGAGCTGCATGATATGTGATGTGTATGATTTGTTGTGTGTGTGTGTGTGTGTGTGTGCGTGTTTGTGCGTGTGTTTGGAGTATAATAATACAATATGTAGAAACTGTGCATGTGTGGTGGTTACATTATAGTGGTAGTGGTTTGTTTGTCTGTGTGTATACGTGTGCCTGTATGTTTACGTGTGTATGTGGAATATTGTGGCGCTACTGTGGCAATACAAACGCCTTCAGAGTGTATGAGCACGTGTTTAAAGAATTCACACCAGCGTTGATCTAAAAATAGTATGAGTGTGTCAACCAAATATCAGCGGTGAGGCGGGCTAGGCGAGAGAGAGACCGAGAGAAAATACATACGAGGGAGGTACCCTCCCCAAATGTTATTCATCTTTGTTAATTTTTCCCTGCAGTCATTTTCTTCCATCAGTCTTAAAAACTAGAACGTCCATACCACTATTCTTTGTCCCAGAATAGGTTTGGCATGCTTTATGCATGAGCGAATAATTTCCACACGCCGTAAAAAGATTGTCAATCGTTATACTTCATTAATTAGCACAAACGAACTGCCATTGCACACTAGTTTGCAGGCACAAACCCTTGTTGGTCGAAGAGGAGTCTGCGCCAAGACTACTATATGCACCACCTCGGCACTGTCCCATAGGCCTTGTGTTGTAGCTTCTCCCAGTTGGGAGAGGCTGCAGTGCAGTTTTGCGCGTATTAGTCTTGGCACATGCACACTCCTAATACGACCAATAAGGGTTTGTGCCTGCAAACTAATTGCACACCGCTAATGCATACGTAATACAAACAAACACCAACAAACACTCAAACAAACCTCATAATGCAAACAAACCAACTCGACACTTTTTCCTTGATATTTATTGATTTTATTCAAATCATTCATAAATCGACCCATTCTGGGTGCAACATGAACAAAAAAAAAGTTACAAATGGCAATTCGAAACAAAAGTAAATCCATGTGTCAATTTATACCACAAATAATCTCACTTCAACATAGATAACTCGATTATAGACCAACCCTACCAATAATTTCTTCACGAGAACGTTTTGACATGTATAGGGCCCTACCAAACCTATATTCCTTGAATCATGTAACACCTTCTTACTTAAAAGGGCATATACATAAAAAACACACAAATATATTACACAAATCTAGAATGAAATCAGTCATAAAAAAATCCCACCACCCCCTCCCCTCCCAAACCGAAACAAATCTAGGGCCTACATCTATCCTAAATATTAAATCCTACCAACATCCGTCATACCATTTATAACTATCCTTCTTCAAATCCAATCCCCAACCCACCAACCCCTGATTAGACAATCTAAAGAATTTCATCTTCCCTTAGTTAGAACTGTACACACTCAAAATACATTTGTTTATACCAGACCCAGATTTTGGAATAGCTTAGATAATGATCTAAAAGAATCTGTGAAGTTAATTACATTTAAGTATAAACTCAAAAAATATTTGTTTTCTAAATATACCAGTTAATTCTGTTCAATGAAAAAAACCCGTCATGTTTCACTTTTCCTTGAGATTTTGTAGTGTGTCCACAGACCTTTTTCATCCCTCTCCTTTTCCTTCTCTATTCTTCCCTGCTCATTTTTCCTCGTTCTTCGTTGTCCAGTATCTGTCTGAGTGCATTTCCTCAAATTCTGTTGTTTCTGTGTATTGTGTTATTGTTGTTGTTGTCGTCGTTATGTTTCTTGTGGCCGATTGCATATCTTCCTTTCCGTTCAATTTTCCTGCCACACCTGGCCCCATAGTGTCTGTGCCACAAATGTGATATGTTATATAGTTTATACGTTTGCATCCTAAAATCCTAGTAAGTATTGTTCCAACATCATTATATCAATGAGTAAAATGTACAATAGTATATATAAGAATTTAAAATGAATATGTCTTATTGGTATAACAAATTGGTGCTGTTGTTGTTTTGTTCCAGTGTTCCACGTTTTACAAGCGTGGCTTTTTTAATGGAACACTGTTTTCCATCATTGTGATTATTTACTATTTTTGTTGCCATGACAAAGTGCATTGTTTCTTTTTTACGACATCATTCGTGTATAATTTATATTGTATTGAAAAAAAATCCTTTATCGGACGAGTGTAAGAGAAATGTTAAAAAAAAATTGTATCACTTTGGATTATGTCAACTTTTTCTTTTCTTTTCTTTGTGATGATGGAAATAAATAAACTATTGAACTATTGAACTATTGATTAAACAAAACCTAAATCATCCCACACCCACATTCACCGACCCAAATACATACATACACACACACACACACACACACACACACACACGAAGGTTCGTTATTCCGAAGTTTTTCCGAGGCTTCATTTATCCGAAACACACAATTCCCAATACCTAGTGGTTCGTTGATCCAAAAATGAAATTCGGAATAACGAACCTTCGGAATAATGACCCTTCGGACGAATGAGCCTTCGGACGAATGAGCCTTCAGAATAACAAACTTTTGCAATAACGAAATGTAACCCCCTTCCCACATACCGACGCACACCCGAACCGATACCACATCCTTCCTGATGAAACGATTTCCCAATGTTGATAAATAAGACATAATGGACCGTATGCAGAAAAGCAGCATCCGCCCGCACGCAAGCTCCACTCCGAATTCATATACAAATCTGCTATACAAACTCATCAAATTCAAAGCTGCTGATAAAATCAATATCAATGTTTATGCCAGCAACAGCTTACTAGGTATCCCTCCCCACGCGCAGCTAAAAAACACATACGCAAAAAACTGACATAATAAACACATTCTTCCATCACACACACACACACACACACACACACACAACACACACACGCACACACGCACACGCACAAACGGACACTTAATTATCATGTGCACGCGCACATACACACTTCCTTGAAACCTCACCATGACTTTTTACATGGCATGTTTGCATGGATGTAGCCATGTAAGTTATGTGTTAGTATTTCAATGATTATGTCCAGAACGATATTACCCAGCAAAATGTGCTTCGAGGGCGGGCGACAATCCGTGCCGCCAGCCCCCTACACGGATTGTCGCCAGGCGACAATCCGTGCCGCCAACGCCCATCACGGATTGTCGCCCCGAGCAGGAGGCGACAATCCGTGTAGGGGCGACAATCCGTGTCGCAACATGCAATGTTTTTAAAGTTGTTTGGAATGCACACAATGATTCTTCTCAAGACCCAGGCCCTTTCTGAGACTCAGTCAAATCATCCGATACATATTAATGTTTTCCATCGAGGTGATGAGGAAACATTGGCGGTATTGACATTTATGGTAAAGAACACAAATAAAAAAGTGACCATTTATCCTGACAATTTATCCCAGGGAGGCTGTTGGAAAATCCGAGGATTTCAATTCCGTCCTGAATGATATTGCCCATGACATCGTAGACGATGAAGATATTGAAAAGCTTGGAAAAGAGTTGTGTTTCTCCGAGGCACAAGTCGCGCGTTTTATCAAGGAAAACAGTCGGTACGACAAGGTGACATGGAAAGGGACTGTTCATATGCTTCGTAAATGGAATAAAACAGTGAGCTCGTGGGAATGTCGGTCGGCCTTGGCAGCAGCTCTAAGAAAAGCTGGATTAGTCCGTATTGCTGAGACACATCTACCCTCGGGTGAGTCATCACACCTGCAACAACCGTTTACAGATCAGTACAGATAGAAACTGGAATTATTTTACCACGTAGTCTTGATTTAAAGTCATGAATAAAACGGTAATCTTTCCGAAGAAATTGATCATGAAGACAAACACTACATCAATGGAGATGGCTCCTGATTATCTTTGGTTTTATCTCTTTTTTACAAAAAAAAAAATGCTATTTTCAGAAAAGCAACCGTACTTTAATAGTGATCTCTACTTATTCTGATATTCTATCATAATTCATTTTGGAAAATGATGTGTAAGTTCAGCAAGTGGAAGTAAACGCTGTCGCACAACCTTCTAATCTTCACCTGAAAGATCGAATACCTATTCCCATTAAAGGGTGATGAACTTTAATAATTGTTTTACTTTCCTTGTTATACAGATAGGCTAGTAGACATAATTAAATCTTTATGATATACACAGTCCTCAATTGATCTGGATAATAAATGATCATTCACACACAGACACGAAAAAACTGTCATACCGCTCAAAAAAAAAAGTTTAAATACATTTTCGTTTCAGGTAAAGTTTTTGAAAACAAAATTGAAAATCCATGTTTTTTATTTTTGTATTTGTCACAATAAAATCTATGACCTCGGCACCTTTGGCCCTTGACCTCACCACAATTCTTGAACCCCGTACACATTAACAACAACAACAACAACAACAACAACAACAACAACAACAACGTTTTGCGGCCCCAGTTGCAACTTGTTTTCAATCCTTGAACATAAAGCTAAAATAAACGGGCATGTACAGGATACATCCGAGATGTCATTTTATTTCCTATTAATAATTCATTATCTATTCCCATTTAGGATAATTTGGACAATGCTATTGATTACATTCATTCGGGGAAAAAAAATCTCATAATAGTAATAGTATTACTGTGAAAACAATGATCTATAAGTGAACTGTTTCACATTAATATCAACACTTTTCTTTATGGTATCAGTTTTGCTTTATATAGATACTCCAATCTATTGTGACAGTGTATTACAAACATAACAAAAAGTCGCATGCCCTGTTTTTACATGATTACTCAAATTAGCTGAAACAGTTCAAACTAGTCAATCTTGATTTTTTTTTCATAATGGCCGAAAGATCAATTCTTCTTCTACATTATTCTTCATATGTTTTAGCTCATTAAACGGATGCGAAATCGTGGTTTTAGCAGTTTTTTTTTTTTTTTTTTTTCTCAACCACATTTTTGGTAGAATGCTGTCAATATAGGTACGTGTTTTAGGCCCCTATCCAATTCTTCAAACTATGTACCCCGTCTTCACTGTAAATTCTATTAACTTCTGAAGGTATGATGCTTCTGTATTGAAAGTGGATATTAGTCATGCATGGAATGTGTGAATAGAACATGCTGAACTTCAGTTTAATCTGATCATTCCTTTATTGTCGCCGTGGAGATTTGTATTTCTTGTTTTTTTTTGTCCCATTCATTGCACAGAGCACGATTTTAATGTAGTTTTTTTTATACCATTCTGGTTTATATTTTACATAATTCTACATTATCTTTCCATACTCAGAAATGTTATTGAAGGAACGAACTACCTGGTTTCACTATGGGTTCATCCCCAACCGCTGTATATCTTTTGAGCATTTGCTTTCAGAGAATTACATGTATAGGGAAACACAACTACAAAGAAATTTCAGATTTTGGCGGCCATTTGAATTTGAGTATCAAAACCTTAACAAATGCAAGAATTACATCTATTTAATTCGAATTCATCACCTTCGAGAACAAAATCAGTCATTTTTATCATTTTTTACAAATAACAAGAACATTCAAAAGAATGGAAATATTTTGCAGCTATTTAAATGGCCATCATGAATATCTCAAAGTCCTGAAGGATATGACGTTGCATCATCGAAATAATGGTTCAGCACCACCGGAGTATGGTAAAAGTATAACGAAAAAAAAAAATAGGGCCTGACAGCAAAAATATAAAGCTGTACATTGAGCCTAGATCTTTTTAACAGCTACGTTGTATCTTTATTTGACAGATAGAGAAGTTTTGAACATAAAACGCGTGTACAAGCAAGGACTCAGTCGAATCATATTCAATGTATTCAAGACAGTGGTCCTGAAATCACCTCCTTTTTTCAATGTTGCCGATAAGCATGTAAGCACGTGGCGGAAGTTAGATTGTAGGTGTATGAAGCAATATGGCAAAAGAAAGCATTGGGCAAATAAAATAATAACGCTCAAATAATCGGAGATGTAAAAACTGCTAAATTCCAACTAATACATGTCTTGATATTTTTATCTTCGACTGCATGCCTAGGAGTGGGATCTTATCTAACGGCTAATGAGACTAATGTGAATACTACAACAATCGATGAATCCAGACCACTGCTATCCCCATGTCATATACAGCCTCAAGAGAATCCAACACTCTCAACTGACAATGAAACCGACGTGACCTCCTTAAATAAAAGCAATGATTCATCATGTGAAAACAGGCAACTAGAAGCCGAATGCCATTTACTTGATCAAGGAGCTAAACTCAATGCAGATGATGAAAAGGGTTTAAATGCCCTCATCCGTGCATCTACGAAAGGACACCAAAATGTTGTTTCTCACCTATCAGACCATGGAGCTGATGTGAATGCAGTAAGTATTGACGGTGAAAGTTCGTTATATTATGCATGTGTACACGGTCATCTCTTGGTTGCCAAAATTCTTGTCGACAGGGAGAAGACGTTAATACTGCCGGTAAGGCTGGTGTTACACACTCATATTATGTCAGTCAAGAAGGACGTCTAGAAATCATAAGCTATGTTGTTGAAAGAGGAGCTGATGTTAATGAAGCTGATGAGAAAGGTTTCAATGCCCTCGTTCGTGCATCTATAAAAGGGCAGCAAATCGTTGTTTCTCACTATTAGACCATAGAGCTGATTTGAATGCAGTAACTATTGTTGGTGAAAGATCGTTACATTATGCATGCGAACACGGACATCTTTGGTTACCAAAATCCTTGTCGACAGGGGAGCAGACTTAAATACTACCAAAAGTTGGTATCACGCCCTTATATTTTGCAAGTCAAAATTGGCATCTACAAGTCATAAGCTAGTAGTATTTTGTTGAACAAGGAGCTGATGTAAATTCAGCTGATGAAAAAGATTTCAGTGACCTTATCCGTGCTTTAAAAGATGGACGACGAAACATTGTTTATCACCTATTAGACCATTGAGTTGATTTGAATGCATCAACTATTGATAGTGAAAGTTCCCTGCATAATTATTATGCATGTGAACACAGACATCTCTTGGTTGCCAAAATCCTTCACAGGGGAGCAGACTCGAATACTACCAGTAAACTTGGTGTTACACCCTTATATTACGCAAGTCATGAATGACATCTAGAAATCGTTAACTATATTGTTGTAAAAGGAGCTGATGTAAATTCAGCTAGAGAAACAGGACGCAATCGTCTCATTCAAACTTCTTTGAAAGGAAACCAAAAGTTGTTTATCACCAATTAGACCATAGAGATAATTTGAATGCAATAACTATTAACGGTTACAGTTTGTTACATTATGCATGCGAACACGAACATCTCTTGCTTGCCAAAATCCTTATCGACAGGGGAACTGACTTGAATACTACCAGTGATATTGGTGTTACACCCTTATATTTTGCAAGTCAAAGTGGGCACCTAGAAGTCGTAAGCTAAGCTATCTTGTTGAACAAGGAGCTAACGTAAATGCAGCTGATGAAAAATGTCTCAATGCCCTAATGCGTGCCTAAAAGGAAAAAAAATGGACAACAAAACATTGCTTCTCATATTAGACCATGAAGCTGATTTGAATGCAGTAACTATTGACGTGAAAGTTCCTTACATATGCATGTGGACACGGACATCTCTTGGTTGCCAAAATCCTTGACTTTAATACTACCAGTAAAGTTGGTGTTACGCCCATATATTATGCAAGTCATGAAGGACATTTAGAAGTCGTGGGCTATCTGGTTGGAAAATGAGCTGATGTAAATGCAGCTGAAGAAGCAAGACGCAGTCCTCTCAGCCAAGGATCTATGAAAGGAAACCAAAATGCTGGTTCTCACCTAATAGACCATAGAACTGATTTGAATACAGTAATATTTTAACTATTGAGAGTTAAAGTTCGTTGCATTATGCATGTAAACACGAACATCTCTTCGTTGCCAAAATCCTGGTCGACAGGGGAGCAGACGTTTATACTACCAGTAAAGTTGGTTTTACACCCTTATGTCATAATGGGCATCTGAAAATCACAATGTATCTTGTTAAACAAAGAACTGATGGTAAATGCAACTGATGAAAAGGGTTTCTATACTCTCATCCGTGCATCTGTAAAAGAACAGCAAAACATTGTTTCGCACCTATTAGAGCATGAAGCTGATTTGAACGCAGTAACTTTAATGTGGTACTGGACAGTGGTATTGTTCCAACTGAATATTGCATAGAGATTATCATTCCTATTTTTAAGAATAAGGATAAACACAAATCCTGATAATCATAGAGGAATAATTCTTTTTAGCTGTCTATTTACTTCCATTTTCAATCATCAGATATCAGAGCTTTTCGCAGTTGCTAATATGTTAGGTGAAGAACAGGATGGCTTTCGTTCTAATTATTCTACAATGTATACTATTTTTGTTTTGAAGACTATAATTGATGTGTATCTGCAAAATAGAAAACGCTCATAATGTGCATTTATTGATTTCAAGAAAGCATTTGATCCAATAGATAGATCATATTTATACAATGTAGTGAAAATATGTTGAAAATGGGACTTAAGTGTAAACTGTTTACTGTCATTACGAACATTTTTGAAGGTGCTAAATCATGAGTGGCGGTCGGGGGGGGGGGGAACTGTCCGAGCTATTTATTTGTAACTTTGGTGTATACGACAGGGTGCAAACCTATCCCCACTTTTATTTACCATTTATCTAATTGATTTTCAAGAATGCATTAGAGAATCATATCGTGGACTGAAATATTTGGAAAGTGAGATTTCTGACCACGTGGATTCAGATAATGTCAAAAGGTTTAAAGTGGCCCTGAAATCCAAATGCACGTTGATTTGTGTTGATTTATGATAACCTCAACATCACTTTTGCTGTGAAACGAATATCTAGAAACATTCCATAATATATTCTTATCGATTTTTTTTTCTTCTATTTTTCGTCAGATTACTTTGAAACGCACACAAAAAAATCCTTACAAAACAATATTCTTGAGATGACCTCATCTGTTAATCATTGATAAAGTACTGAAATATTTAGCAGAAGACATTGGAATGCACCTTTTCCTCGACTCAGCATAGCTGGCGTATTCCCTCGCCATGTCTTTTCTTAGTCACATTAATATCACAGAAACATGCAAGTTACGAGGAGGTGATGTAAATGCAGCTGATTAAATAGATCTCAATGCCCTTATTTGTGCATCTTTGAAAGGACACCAAAACATTGTTTTGCACCCAGTAGACAGACCATAGAGCTGGTTTGAATGCAGTAGATATTGACGGTTTAGGTTTCGTTGCCAAAATCCTTGTCGACAGGGGAGTAGACGTAAATATTACCTCTAAAGTTGGTTTTACACCCTTATATTGTGCAAGTCATGAAGGACATCTAGAAGTCGTAGACTATCAAGGAGCTGATGTTAATGCTGGCGACGAAATAGCTATCAATCCTCTCATCCAAGCATCCTTTGAAGGACACCAAAACGTTGTTTCTCTCCTTTTAAACCATGGAGCTGATTTGAACGCAGTAGACAATGACGGTGAGAGTTGGTTGCAATGTGCATGCTTATTTGGAGATCTCTTGGTTGCCAAGATCCTTGTTGACAGGGGAGAAGACGTGAATACTACCAGTAAATTTGGTGTAACAAACGTACATTTTGCAAGTCAGGAAGGTCATCTAGAAATCGTCAACTATCTCATTAAACAAGGAGCTGACGTATAAATGCAGCTACTGACGAAGGTCTCAATCCCCTCATCTGTGTATCAGTTACAGGACACCACTGGCGTACCCAAGGGGGGGGGGGGGGCATGGGACGGTCGCCCCCCCCCCCCCTAAGATTTGGACCGGGCATATGGGAGGCGAAAAAAAAAATGCGTTTATACTGTATCCGTGCACATGAAGCGGGTCTCCTTTTCAACCTTTCGTAAAATAAGATCATTTTTTTTTTAATATTGCACTCAAAGTGTGCACCAGGTCGTTGAATTTCTGAGTGCACAAGACTTATCACTTATATTCCGAAGACTCAAAGTTCCCACATGTACGAGGGGAATTTCCCCTTTTAATCGACCCTTTCATCCCTCAGTCTCCCCCCCCCCCATCATTTTTTTTTGTTTTGTTTGTGATTTCCCAAATATTCCATGAAATATGCATATATACGAGATATCTCAATTTCAACCTTAAAAAGGCAAAAGCTCCATCGTACGGGAAGGGTGGAGATAACACTTACCGAAGCCTTCTCCCTGCTCGCCCCCCCCCCCCCCTCATGCATAGAAGTAGACTCTGGCTGCACTTTGAACATAAACAGTTTTCCAAATATGACACGAAATGTGTGCACCAAACATTTAACTGCAATCAAAAAATTATACAAAATCTCCTTCCACAGACTTGCTGCACTTCTCTTCTGATTGACAAATTTCCAAATATTCCAACAAAAGTGTGCGCCAGATTGTTGAATTTCAGTTCTAAAAGCTTAAAACTGAAAAAAAGGCTCCTTTGAATATGGGAGAGGTATATCTCGTCACCCTTGCATTCCATTGCTTGTTACCCACTTTAGACTTTATCATTTTTGGGAATGACAATTTCCGAATGTTCCACAAAAAAGTGTGCTCCAGGTCGCTTTATTTCAATTCTAAAAACGCAAAAGCTCCGCGAGCGAGAGGGAGAATCCCCCTTCCCCTAAGCTCTACCTCACTAGATTTTGTACAAACACAAAGATGATGCACATTCGGAATAAGAGCTAAATTCCGTAATTTTAACACTTCGATATAAAAAGTATTGCACGAAAAATTTGCACCAGATCGCTGAATTTCAGTTCTGTAAATGCAAAATCACCTTCGTGTGGTAGGAGATGATTGCTGTTAGATTGCTGAACAGACAACGTTCATGATATTCAGTGTAAAACTTAATACAAGAAGATTATTTAAATGATTCCATTTTATAGGCAAATTGTTCAAAAATAATCTACACTAAAATATACTGCAACCGTAAACAAGTAGGACTGTTACAACTCGTTAAAACAAGTAAAAACATGCATCAAATTGCACCATTTGCAAAATCAAAATGCAAAAAGTTCTCACCGTGGGAGGGGGGACACCCCCCTCCAACACCCTCCACTCCCCCTCGCTCGCTCCACTCTCTCTCTCACTCAGTCTCGATCATGATATTTAGAGTAAGAATTTATCAAGAAGATACATCAAATGACTCCATCTTATAAGCAAATTGTTCAATGATAATCTACAGCTGCGCAATATAAATGTCCTTTATTATTATCATTACACTAAAATATACTGCAACCTTAAACAAGTGGACTGTCTCAACTCGTTAAAACACGCCAAAACATGCATCAAATTGCATCATTTGCAACATCAAAATACAGTTCCCCCCTCCCACACACTCCCCTTTCCCCTCGCTCACTCCGCTCGCTCTGGCTCAGTCGCGTTCATGATATTTAGAGTAAGAGTTAATGCAAGAAGATACTTCAAATGAAACCATTTTATAGGCAAATTGTTCAATAGTGACCTACCCTAAAATATACTGCAACCTTAAACAAGTTGGACTGTCTCAACTCTTTAAAACACGCCAAAACATGCATCAAAGTTCTCACTGTTAGGGGGGGGGGGGAACACCCACTCCCCAAAAATGGACTTATCGATTTTTGCGAACAAACTCTTCATATTCTAATGGCATGGAGGGCCATGAAGCTCAGTTTTCTAAAATCAGAAAAAAAAATGTTAACTTATGTTCTTAACTAAAAACTAGCAATTAAGTCAAGTTGTATTTGAACCATGACCGTAAGTTACAGGGCTCGAATCTCTGTTTGATTCCCATGGCATTAACATGTCAGCAATATCCTAATTTGCGGTAATTTGAATGTCTAAGTTACAGACCTGTTTGGATTTTTTTTTTTTTTTTTTTTTGCTGTGGTTGTTGATTTCACTAAAAAATAATGGTGTTTTTTCGTTTCTAAAATATTGACGTTAATCACCAACAAAGAGAGCTCTAAGCTCCGTTTGGGTCAAAGTTTTAACTAACAGTAAAAAGTGCACACTTAGGCCTAATTGCACCATGCACTTGTCTTCCATTGCACGGAATATTGGAGTGTTACTTTAATCACAAACGCGTAATAAGATAATTTCTTTTACCTGATTTCAAACATGAATTCAATCTAAAAAATTATGCAACATAAATATAGATGGTCAAATCATTCTACTCGTGCTTACCACACTTTGGTGCAATAACTTCAGTGAAAATTATGCAGAGTTCTTTTTTTTTTTATTCATGTAAAACATAAAAACCTACATGACATGGTATATTTACCATATTTTTAAAAGTGTAATCTCTTTCTCCATTAAGGGACAAACTGGTGAAGACGAGATGTTAAAGTTGCCCGCTCTCGGTAGACCGATGCAGCTTGGAATGCTCTACGACTTTCGTGATGATACGCTTATTCCTGGCATTACGCTGTGGGACGCGGAAGCATTAAAGAACGACCGTGAAGTCCGTAGCCAACAAGGGACCAACTTCAACGTCATTACGTCAGACAGCATCAGTAACAAGTCGTCGGCCTTAAACATTGAGGCTTGTCTGAAAGCGAGCTTCATGAGCGGCCTGGTTGAGGTGAGAGGTTCTGCCGAGTACATCAATGACAAGAAGACGACTAGTCGACAGTCCCGTCTTACACTTCAATACAAGACCACGACTAGGTTTGAACAGCTGACAATGAAACATGTAGGAAGACACAATGTGCAACATCCGTATGTATTTGATCAAGGTATAGGTACACATGTTGTAACAGGCATTTTGTACGGGGCACAAGCTTTCTTTGTATTTGACAGGTATCTGGAGAATGGCGAGAGCGACCAGCATGTGCACGGGCACGTAGATTCCATCATCAAGAAAATTCCAAGCTTCAGCATAAAAGGCGAAGGTGACCTGAAACTCACAGAAGGCGAGAAAGAAGAAGCGGACAAGCTCCAGTGCAAGTTCTATTGCGATTTTGCGCCTACGAGCAAGCCTGCAAGCTATGAGGAGGCTGTGGTGGTCTATACCCAGCTGCCATCAATGCTGGGAGATAACGGAGAGTTCGCTGTTCCTCTTACGGTATGGCTCTATCCGTTGTCGAAGTTGGACAGCAGGGCAGCGAAACTGTTCAGAGAAATCAGTGTGAACATTATCGGACAAGTCCAGAATATTCTAGAGTGTTTCGATAAGTGGAAAATGAGATGTAACGATTTTGCCAAAAACAACATCTGCACAAACTTTCCGAAGTTCACCGAGAAACTGGACCTCTTCAGAAAGTTGCTACTCGAATTCAAGCAGGGTTTCCTGCAAAAAATTGCTCGAGCACTACCAAAAGTTCGTGGAGGTGAAGCAGCAGAGGGAGTACTGATAGACATTATCTCTGATTGTGAGAAATCCCCTTTTCATTCGCGACTGGTAGAACACTGGCTAGAACGCAGGGAAAAGGAGATGAACATCGTGAAAACCTTCATGGATAGTTTGGACTCCTTCAAAATCATTCGCTCTCGGGAAGACCTGGATGAACTGTTATTGGATTTCTCAGCCGAACACGTAGTGGCGTTTTCTTTCTCATCATTGGGGCTAGAAGATGATTACCTCAAGGTCCTTTCACGGTTCTTCAGGACACAAACAGAAGAGTTTCATACACCGCAGAGAGAATGGTTTGGAACGGTGGCAACGTCGAAAAAAATGAGAATGAAAGCCAAGCAGTTCAAGGACTTTGCAAGTGTGAACAGTACCTCAGAGGACACCACATTTGTCATAATGGGGTTCGATGATGGTGAAGAATCGACCATCGAAGGTGGCTCTCTCTTTCACTACGAGCATGGCGTCCTCGCCACAAAAGACTTTGAACCCCCTGGTATACCCGGAAAACCAGAAATTTTCGAAACATATGATTCTGCGATTATTGAATGGACTGCGCCACAGACTGGGCTTGCATGTATCCAGTCTTACCTTGTAAAGTACAGGGAGACGTCATCAACACAAGATCCTCAATGGCGTGAGTTCAGGACAGATAGTACAGCTACTCTTGCAACCGTACCGGAATTAAAGCCAAATATCACATACGAATTCTCGGTGGCGGCGCTTTGCGAAATGGGGCAGGGTGGCAAAGTGAGCAAAGTTGCTACAACCCTACCTTCGAGCCCTCCACATAATGTGCGAAAAAAACAAGTTTCTAGGGATAGCATCACGGTTGTGTGGGATAAGCCTAATGTTATAGGGAAAGGCGTAAGAGTGATGAGATACAGAGTGAGTTACGTCCCAACAGTTGACACAGATCCAGACCACGTGTTGCTGACCGAAACTGAAGGAGATGTTTGTTTGTGCACAATAGGAGGCCTTGACCCAGGAACCACCTACAAAATATTCGTCTCTGCTTTTTGTGGAACAGCAAAGGACAGCGCTTTTTCCGAACCCGTAGAAATAACTTCAGTTTCTGCAGTAGACGAACGCATGAAATACTTCAGAGAGCTGATAGGACAGTGCGATACCCTGAAGAAAGGAGATTGTTCCAGAGGGGAACCATCATTGTACAAGCTTCGCCTGACTAAAGGAACACATGGTGTACACAGTAAATACCAGACCTACTACTTCGGGCAAAGGATTGAAGCAAAACGCCATTTAGTTGCAATGGTCGTCGGAGCGACAGGTGCAGGAAAGAGCACTCTGATAAACGGCATGGTCAACTACATCTTCAACGTTGACTGGAATGACAACTTTCGTTTAAAGATCATTGCTGAGGAGGGAGAGAACAAGAATACCGACCAGGCACAGAGCCAGACTCAGATGATCACCTTGTACACCATTAATCCAACAAAGTGGACACATCTCGATTTCAGACTGACGATAATTCACATACCAGGATTCGGTGATACGAGGGGTATCGCAAAAGACAAAGCCATCGTTAACCAGATTCGTGAATTCTTCGCAGATTCATCTGTCCATCACGTAGACCACATAGATGTCATTGGCTTTGTCCTTCCAGCATCCCAAGCAAGGTTAACCCATACTCAGAGGTATGTGTTTGAATCCGTCTTGGCAATCTTCGGCAAGGACATGGAACAAAACATTATGATGCTCGTGACATTTGCCGATGCACAGAAACCTCCCGTTATAGACGCTATCAGAGCAGCGAACATTCCAGGCTCGTACAACACGTTCAAATTCAACAATTCTGCTTTGTTTGCTAATAAACCTGATGTTGATCAACATTCAGGTGGCAGTAGCAGCAACGATGTCGTGGGAAGAAACGTCACCGACGTGGAAGAAGGGAACGCAAATTGCTATGATAAAATGTTCTGGAAGATGGGGGTCAAGTACATGCAGCATTTCTTCGACGCTTTGATTGAGTTAGACCCCAAAAGTATTACGCTTACACGAGAAGTCTTGAAGGAACGCCAGCGCTTGGAAGAAGAAGTGGAAGGTCTACAGCCACAGATCCAGATGGGATTACGTATGCTTGATGAATTGCAAGAAGAGAAGAGGATCTTGGAGCAGCTTGAGGCGGAAATTGAAGCGAATAAGGATTTTGTGTACGTTGTGGAAGTTCAGAAGAGTCGGAAGATCGACCTTAACGGACATTACATGTTGTACTGTCTCCGTTGTCACTATACATGTCATTATCCATGTAGAATTACAGAAAACAAGGAGACAGGGCGCTGTTGGGCCATGGGAAAAGATGGAAAATGTCGCATATGTCCTCAAAATTGTCCTTGGGATGCTCACTATCGTCAGGATTACAAATTTGAGTTTTACACTGAGAAGGAGACTCGGACTTATGCGAATCTCCAAAGTCGTTACTACGACGCAATGGGCAAGAAGCTAACTGCAGAGCAAGTTATCAAGAAACATCAAGAAGAATTTATGAGAGTACAGGAATGCGTGTCTCGACTAATCACTGAATCACATAGGACCCTCAAACGGCTGGATGAAATCGCGTTGTGGTCAAACCCTCTCAGTACTCTGGACTACGTGGATCTCTTGATTGAGGCGGAAGAACGTACAGCAAAAGCAGGATGGAGAAATCGTATTAAGGCTCTCCACGACGTGCGCAAGGCGGCAGAAATCCTGTCCAAAATCCAGCAACCAAATTACAATCCCTTTCAGCAGTACCAGCAGCACTTCGGTGGAAAAGGAAAGAAGAAGAAATAAGGAGTACTTGCAAGGATTTCCAACGATTTTTTTCTGGCCAATTTTGAAGTGGCAATGGTAGTCACAGCAGTGTTTGACATCTCTGAGCAAATTCACCTGTATCATAGATGGCCTGCACAAAACGATCGGGTACAAACTTAAACTGAAAACATGTTAATGAAACCTAAGCACTGCTCATCTGTTGCTTTGTTAACTCTCCTTTGTTTTTGTTGATGCTTGGTTGAAACAATTTCTAGATTTTTCTTGAGTATATTTTAACGTTTATATGACATAGTTGTATAGGTGTTAGATTATGATTTATTGGTCACAAGAGTCTTTGAAAATAAAAGTTTACTCGCTTGTCATCTACTCTTGCAATGTATTTAAACTAGGAAGCCATCTGTATTTCAGTATTGTACAAATGGTGTTGAAGTTTAATATCATGCATAAGCGTAAAACATGTTTTTGTATCATAATAGAATATACACAGAAACACACATTTAGCTATCTCTCTCCCAAAGAGGCAACAGGGTAAAGACCCTGTTACTATAACGGCCCTAGGGCCTAAATTAGAAACCAGATGATTACGCTGGCTTTGAGCTGAGAGATGCAACAAGAGTTTACTGCGCATATGATTGACGTCTATAGGAAGAATTAAACGCCCTGCTCCCTACCCAGAAATGATTTACCCCGCAAAACGAAAGCAAAACGAGTTTGTCAATGATATGCATAACAATAGATATGACACATCTGTTGCATTCTTTTTTGACCATTCTTCTTTACAATGATGGTACTTTCGAAGCAACACAATTTCTACAATTTTACGCCGTACAGATTGTTCATTATTGGCGTTTATAACTGATCTGCTTTTGGCAGGAAATATATTGCACAGATATTTTACTCTGAATGAACATGATAATGGCCAAATCAGGCAACTTGAAATGTCATAATCAGTTTGACCGGTCTGGTTGCGCCAGCTGATACATCAGGAAAAACAAATGTCATTAAAACACAAATGTGGGCTGCGTAGCGTGTACGTGGATGAGTTAAAAAGCCGTTAACAATTGTATTTTTGTATCTCATGAGAAGACAGCATATAACACACAGATTCCAAAAGGCTGTTGTACTTTTTGTAGTTATTCTGTATTTTTGGGGTATCTTTCCATGTGTTCCATAGACATTGTTAGTATACGCTACTGTTCTTCAACCGTAGACGTATTTGAATTCGCGTTTACACGAATTGTAATTGTTAGTATCACAAAGCTTTCGTAATGTTTTTTTTTTAAGTTCATTAATAGTATGTTTATAAACATTCCAGAAATCTATCAAATATAATACATTAGAATTTTTCGAATTTTCGAAATAATGCAAGATAAATAATGGAGTAGGGCACTCGTGGAGATGAAATTTTTATGAAGTTGGTCATATTTTAGGTAGAAATTATGGCAGCTTGCTTTATTTACACGGTTCGTGTACATTTTGTTGGTGTGTAAGTTTTGTTAATAGACGCAACATATTTCATGCTTGAGAGTAAATCAAAATATTACAATAATGATGAAATAGAAAACAAATTTACCCTGCCTGAGCGGATTCCTTCCTGACAGTCTTCTCATTTTAATATACACATGTAAACGCTCCAGAATCAAATATTACACCGTCGGAAATTTACTCTTCTTTATATTATGCCAGGGGAAAGGAAGTACCTGCATGTATAATACATGTAGTGAATAAATGTGGTCATATTAGACTTAATTTTATGTGAAATTGCAATGGAAGATTACAATGCAAAGTTTGCTACGTTTCATTCTTGTGTTTTTTTAATGTATACTCCCTATAGCCAATGCCTGATTGTAAATTGAAGAAAGACAGGATTTTTGTTAAAGATAAAATGGAGTTCCTGTTAAGGTGCATTTCACCGAGGGAAACCATGATTCAAAGTATCTGGATATAACTGCTATTCAGTATGATGCTTAGGGAGCATTATAACTCATGTTTGATTACTAGAACGTCAATTTAGACGAGAACTGCAGTAGTGACTCTCGCAAAATAACGGCTCGTTTAAACGGAAGGATTTGGTCTCGAGCGCATGATTCACAACGCCCCCTTGCGGTCCCGAGAAGAAAGTCGGTTTTCGGATACTACTGATACTATACTACTCACAGAACTCTTGCGAGAGTTCTGTGATATACTACTGAAGTGTACTGTACACAAGCGCGACCGCATCCCAGAGGTTACGATCCGCGATCCGTTTATAGCAGAGCAAGCTGTCGACAACTGCGTACATTGTGTGTATAGCCACTGTGTGCGTTTTATGTCCGACGTCCAGTAGTGTACGATCGAACGATACCCCTGTGCGGTGTATGTTGTGTGTACGTATCATGGGGGCATGGATGGGCCAACCGTGCTGGCGTGATCGTGATGCCGTAGGTGGGTACGTGGCCATGAGCATGCTATCTAGTACCCATATTGTACACATGCCCCACTTTCCCCACTTTCCCCACTCTTTGCCTTCCACCAGGGAGGTGAGACCTCCCTGCTTCCACAAAAAGTCGATACTCTTGCTAGTCATGCTTCCACCAAAGAGTGGATTCAGTACACTGAACAATGTAGTCCGTGGCGATATCGTACTGGCTTCTGTTCGCTATGACAATGCCAATCACTGTACTATTGGATGGTACATGCGTGGCCGTGGCAAGCGAGCTGGCTTCGTTCGTTCGCCCCGCACGTTGCTAGCTATTACAGTACACGTATTACAGCAGTATGTACTTGGCTACTGTTTGTATTCATACGACCAGCTGCGAGCTGCGTGTTAGTGGACTGTTCTGCAGATCTATATAGAGGCGGTCCGAAATGCATGCTCAATTGCCATGTTTTCATGCTATAATAAACAATAAGATTCTCTCGCCATATTATGTGTTGACAAGAACAGATAAAATAACTGAAACAATCAAAGGTAGCCCTCCCATTTTTCTTGTTTTTGTTATTCTGTCGATAAATGAGCTTCCAAGTAAAAAAAAAGAAAAAAAGAAAAAAAAGAGTAAACAATAGTGGGCCTGTACGTTTTGTGAAGGACATGTTTGTTGTTCGTCGGGTGATTTGTCGACAGGCCATGGACCTAATATAGGCCTACTAGTATAAGGACATTCATCGTACATATTTTTGCACACGCATAATACCTTCCCTATAGGATATACCTGTCCTCTACGATTACCGATCCTTTCCCCCCCCCCCCTTTTTTTTTGTGCTCTGGAATATGCTACGGAGAAGTGAAATATTGAGATCACAAGTGACAATCATTCTTCCATCATTTCTTTTAAAAACTGCCTGCTTTTCCCTAGCGAAAGTGTTTGCTTTGAGGTATGATTTCCTAACATACACCTCAAGACTGCACATTCTGCGTTATTTTCTTCTGCGCATATAGTTTTAGATTTCTCGAAGCTCCCATCTTATAATTGTTCTTCTCCCGGCTTGCTTGCGGTGACAATCATGGGATCAAAGCAGTGAAAGCATGCTAAAACTGTCTTTGAGACGCTTTTGAGATGTAGGCCTACAGGTGGCCGTACAAAATTTGTTTCATATTCTTTTTATTTGTTATGAACATTATGAAGACTTGTCATAACGGGTCAAACTTGGTGAATCTAATCTTTGATATCATTTGCTTGGTTCTACAACTTGTCAACTTTGAAGTTGAAATTATTTTTTGTAGATTCATTAATTTCTGTTCGAGGCAACGTGAATTCTTGATATAACCGCTCCATGATAAAGGGAGTAAGTACTGCAGGGCTGCCAACTCTCACGCATTGAGCGTGAGACTCACAAATTTTGGTTCTTACTCACTTTAAAACTTTATTTCATTTGCATGCATTTCTATTGATCTCACTAATTTTGACTCCTAAATTATAGCATTGGCCTATGGGAGTCTCACTCTCATCAAATCAATGCATTGAAATGTTCATTTTAAGTGTCTTTGCTCAAAGCAGAACAGTAAATAAATTTGAGATCTTTGAAAAATAATCCAGTTCAGTAAATACCTGTTTGCAATGTCTCCAGCATCACAGACCACTGAAACTGTATGTACCTTTTTAATAAGTATAAGAATAATAATAATAAAAAAAGCTTCCGTCAACTTTATTTAAGACCTTCCTTCAGCTCTAATATCATGGCTGAGCTTTCATGGATGATCAATCCATTTCCAAGATCAACGACAATTCCATCAGCTTTTTTGAAATTACCGTAATCTGCACATGCCAAGACTTTAGATATGAACTGGCTTCTTGGACATGTAATAGGACACTGACTCATCTATTTGAAATATTGCGAACAGTAGATGACGATCTATTCCCGCTGGGATGAACATGTGGGCACTCCAGACAATATCTCGATAAATGATTGTAAAGTTCCTTTATTTAAGTGACATCTTTCGAAAGTCAGATCTCATTTTGTCATTTTGTCACGAATTCAGGAAGGGAGATTACGCAGACGAGAAATTAAAACAAAATATCTAAATAAATACGATTAAGTACTTTGCTATATTTAATAAAGGATAGTATGACAGTTGTCACGAGGGTTAGAATTCATAAAAGTGCAAACGATTTCTTCCGATTCGCTGCTTTTTGTGACGCCCCTTAGAGAGCTAGCCCACGATGTAAACTTGTTTGTGATAAAAGAATGAAAATATGAGAGCGTATCCTAGGGGAAGCCATGTTGGAATGTAAAGAATGCATAACCTGTGGAAACCATCTTTAATGGTAAAGTGTGGTGTATGATAGATAATGTATGAGAAGTCTATGACAATAATTATGACTAAAGGCAGCTCAAAAAAAAAAAATCATCGCAGCACCAGTGATGCATGGAAAGATATTGTTGTTCTTTTGATCGTTGGCCAGAGAATACATGTAGCGTATGATAACCCAGGTACATAAATATGTATAAAGTTTTGACAAGATGTAAGTAGCGAGCCTTTTTTATCTGTCTTACTTATGTAGCATATGGCTTTGGATACCAGACTTCAATGATTATATTTCAGAGAAAAGTGAACTCGAAACATATAGTTTTGAAAAGATGTAAGTAAACAGACCTTCTCACAATAGCCCGAGATAGAGCCGGATGGAAACGGTCGACCGCTTACTATCCTCATGTCTCCCCCGACGATCGCAGAGGTCGAGGAATAAGTTAGCAAGTAAGTTAGTATTAAAGTACCGAACCATTTGTACCTGTCTTACTTATGTAGTATATGCATGTTGTATTAGTGTTATATCACTATGTGTAAATATCTGAAATAGTCTGCTCCTATACTTCTTTACTTGACATTGCTGGCGAGAATGTATAGCTTGCATTTCAACTTTTATCACTACCCCTCTCTTTGAAAACACGAGGGAAGTGTGATGATAGATAATATATGAAATTGAAAATAAAGTCTATGACAATGATATGACTAAAGGCAGCTGTAAAGAAGAGTTCATTGTAGCCCCGGTGATGCGTAGGAAGATAATGTTCTTCTTTTGATCGTTGGCCAGAGAATACATGTAGCGTCTGGTAATCCAGGCTTTTTATTTGTTTTGTTTTTTTTTCTTCATTTAACGTTATGACATGGATTTTGTGATTTATTTCAAGGCCGTAGAATGGAGTGACAGATTGATTCTAACTGTTTCTGATAAAAATCGGAGAATGTTTTTTTCTTTCATTATGTAATATCGTCTATGTATATTTTGTCCTGCTTTGCTATAATGACAGAGACATGATGCTCAGCAAATATTTAGTATCACTTTTTATCACTAGTCGAAAAATCATTTTTAAGATGGAATAGAGTCATATTCTAATATTATGTATTAGTAGAGTATTATATATATATATATATATATATATATATATATATATATATGTATATATAAATACATATATTAATATTATGGTTTTAAAAGGTCCTATGTGGGTACTTGAAGACAAATCTGGATTTTGATATAGTATTTTGCATGCTCGGAATATGTCTATCTGCCATGTATCGAAAAATTCCACAAATGTGAAACAATGCAGCTCAGAACGTTTGTTCGTCTTTTCTTAATTTGTAAGATATACGACAGGCTTTTAAGAAACATCATACGAAAGTGGTAGATACCGAATGATCCTGACTAAATAATTTTGACATTACCTTGCGATTGGAAACGTATTTGTAAACATAGAGCTTGAACAGTGTTGAAAGTCTCGTAAGGTTCATGCAGTTTATTCAACACGATTCCAACTTGAAAACAAAATCAATGTGATATCAAATGATATCAGATTTCAGGTGATTATATTTCAGAGAAAACTGAACTCGAAGCACATGTATGTTTATAGTTTTGACAGGATGTACAAAAGCATCAAACCATTTTTACCTGTCTTGCGTATGTACTACATGCATTTTGTGGTAGAGTCATATCACTGTGTGTAAATTTCCGAAATACCCACTGGTATGCCTATCCACATCTGCTGTTTTACTGGACATTATTTGCATTAATGTAGTTTGTATTTCAATTTGTATCACAAACCCTCTCTTTGAAGACACGAGGGAAGTGTGATGATAGAGAATTATGAAAATGAAGTCTATAATAATATGACTACAGGCAGTTCTATAAAAGAGTTCATGCGTGAAAAGATGATGCTGTTCTTTTCATATCAGGCCAGAGTATCCACGTAGAGTCCGGTAATCCAGATCACATTCGTTTATAATCATTCAGCGTTATGTAGTGCATTATGTGCTTCATGTGAAGCCTGTAGTAGGATGGAATGAGTCGCGGGGGGATCACATCTGAAGGGTCTCTGAATGAGGACAGATTGATGCTGATTTTATGTGATGAAAATCGGAGTATGTTTTTTTTTTCATTATATAATATCGTTTTTGTAAATAGATTTTTGTACTGCTTTGCAAGAATGACAGAGACATGATTCTCAGCAAATATTTAAAATCAATCTTTTTCGAGAGTCGAAAAATCATCTTAAAGATGGAATGGAAACATAATACGCGATATTGTGGTTTTAAGCGATCCTCTGTTGTTTATTGGAAGGAAAGCTGAAATATATTCCTCTTATTGTGACTGCTTTGTTGAAAAGAAAAGGTCTACCGTTCGTTTAAGGGAAGATGACATATTTCGCTGATGTGATAGTGAGTCATTAGATACTTGAGAAAGCAATGTGCAGATGTATCTCAGAAGTAGAGGAAGGCATTGCAACATTGACATTTTCAACAATCTGAATATGACAGAAAAGTGCTTGTGGAGCGCGTTATATGGTTATTTGTGTTTATGATATTGAAATTTCAGAAGGAAGCGACGTAGAATAGGCCTGTTTGGAATGACACACGTGTGATTCTTTTGAAATCGATGCATTGATTTTTTTTTTCTGGTCAGGCGTAAAGGATTGTATTGAGGAGGGAATAGAAACACTACAACATTTATATCATGTTCAAGCATTGAACAATTCAGAAATGCGTCTGGTAAGCTGCATCAATTTGTGTATTGCATTGATTTTCAAACTTTAAAAAACAAATAATGCTTTCTAATTTTACTACTACATGATATTCAAACGCATTACGTAGACTTGAAGACAAAGGTAGAGTTTATATTTACCAGAATAGAATAGAAAGCTCAAACATTTATATCATAATAATATTCAAGAATATAGCACTTCGAATATGCACCATGCTTTCTGCTGATGACATTGATATCCCGCTTGAACAGACGTAGACGTTATATTTCACTTCCTGAGATGTAGAGATATGGATTTATGATAATAAGAATTACTTACTTGAGTCTTTGTCCAGAGTAGAGAAAAGCTTTGAAAAGAGAATACATTCGATGTATGTTTGTATGTACATGTATGTTCTATTCAAGAGTAGAGATGAAGAATTTGTTCGCAAAAAACCGATAAGTCCATTGTTTAAGATTTCGAAGTACGGTCTCTGTCATAAAGTACAAAATAATACCTTTTTAATGATATATTGGTCACTACAAATCAAGGTACATTTTTTTGAAGTCATGGTTAAAAAAAGAAAAAAAATATTCTCTTTATTTTTCTTGACCTTTAATCGCAAATATCTCCATTTGGCAAATATGGACTTATCGGTGTTTGCGAACAAACTCTTCAGATGTTGGATGTAGATTACATTGTAGACGTCAGTATCTGTCACTGGGAGTTTCCCAAATTCATGTACCACACTGTTGTACACACGAGTGGTGCAGTTAATCGTTTTGATAATACCTTTGTCTGATATAGGATGGTATGCTGTGAATGTTGAGTTGATAAGATATGTGTTTACTTGTCAGTCAGCTTTCTATTCTGTAGTGACGATTACGATACAGTTGATTTAAACTCATTGGTTATCTCATGGAAGGGCAGGTGGGTGTTCTTATACTTTCATAAAGTGATGACTGTGAATTGTTTAATTAAGTTCCATATTGTATTGCGTGGATAGACATAAGAACAGATAATTTGAAGCCAAGGAAAAACTGGCTGGGATCCTTTTCATGAATTTCACTCACACGTGATAGGACTATTGATATCAACATTCTTACACCAAACGGCTTCCTTTGAGGATATATCACTGTGAAATTTATATGAATACAACACTTTGTTCGACACAATCCTGTAACAGAAGAATGCTGATGTATATTGATAACTATATCGATCACTATGAGGGAGTGTATGGGTGCTGATGACAAACTCAGTGCGTTTAACACTCATTTATCGTCAGTTAAGATTTGATGTTGCGTAATCGCATTATGCAGAGCATAGCCCGTAGTTGGTGTATCAAAGTTATCAAAAAATCATTCATCAATTTCAGACTTACTTCAGTTCAATCTAAAATACGGACATTAATATGAACTTTCATTATCAACTTTGTGTCCTGTTAATAGGAGTTTCTCACGTGAGGGACAGTGTGTTTATTTTCAATTTGTCAGATGTTAAACATAACTTTATAAATTCTCTACAAAGCATGTGTCAATATAAGATAGAAGTGTTTTGCTCGAGTGTAACATGACACACGAGGTTTGAATTTCACTTTCCAAGAAAAAGGCATATCAAATGTTATAAAGTTCATAGCGATTTCAAGAGAGTTTTCTTCATATTTTATATTATGTAATCTCTTATTTTGTTTTCCTTTTTTTTACATTATTGCCGTGAATGGTTTGGGTTTTATATGAGCATTTGGTATAAGAATACAAAATAAACAAGTATGTTACAATAATATGTGCATATCCACGTGTGTGTTTTCTTTAACTTGCGTATGTTTGGTTCTGAATTTTCTATTTTGCTTTGTACTTACCAATAGTAAAATCAATATGAATATATATATATATATATATATATATATATATATATACATACACAAATTTAATATAATCAGGTATTATGATGTCCATATGCATGATACAATACATATTATATATATATATATATATATACACATGTATATATATGTATATATATATATATATATATATGAAGAGTTTGTTCGCAAAAACCGATAAGTCTATATTTGCCAATAATGGAGATATTTGCGATTAAAGGTCAAGAAAACATTAAGAACATTTTTGTTCTTTTTCACCATAACTTCAAAGATGTACCTTTGTAGTGACGAAGATATCATTTTAAAAGGTATTATTTTGTACTTAATGACAGAGACCGTACTTCAAAATCTTCAAAAATGTACTTATCCGTTTTTGCGAACAAACTCTACATATATATATATATATATATAGGTTAACGAATCAGTAGAAGAAGAACGCCGTAAAAAAAATAAATAAATCCTAGATCTTGAAGATCTTAAAAACGGAGCATAGCTCTCAAATACTGAAAGGCAAGGTCCACCCTCACACTCTTCATCAGTGCCCATGGTGTGACAAAAGATCTTAATCAAATCCGTTTCTGAAATAGACATGAAAACACGTCTGATCATGGGCAGACGGATTTTGAAACTCACCTTTCAAAGAAGTCACCGCGCTAAACAGATGGAGGTAGCGCACAGTGTCCATAGTGACGGATCCAATGACGCGTAGTCATGACTGCAAGATTACTAGTACCAGGGTTCTCGCCAGGAATTTCTTAACGCTTGTCGGCATTTATGCGCGCTGTTCTGGGGGTGGGTACGGGAGGGGGGTTCCCCCTCCCGCGCGAAGCGCGGAAGCCTTCGCTAATGCTCAATACAACACAGATAAATCGCCGCTAAAATGCCACTAAATGCGAAATTTTCACGGAGATGTAATGAACGTTGTGAGGGGCATATTCTCACAGAAACAATGCAGAAACTCCATACCTTTTGTTAGCGGCAGTTCCTAAATAATAAATGAAAGAGAAATAGGTGCCGATGGTAGAGGTTCCGATTTCTTTTAGGCCTTTCCTGTTTCACTGTTGCAATAATTAGCCGCCTCTGCATCGCAACAACGCGCGCCGTGTTGCTTTCTCGCCGTCTGCTCGACCACGTGGTAGGCCTATTGCATGCAGATGCGCGAGAAGCGATCGAGAACTTTCGGGACATCGTTGCACTTTCCTTTCTGGGTATACTGCGGTAGTTTGGCCGTGACATCAAAGAGATATCATACAAAAATGTAATGATAAGATGGTCATTATTCCGAAGGTTTGTTTAATCATAAAATGAAACGATTCATTACTGAGTACTTCGAAGGTTTGTAATCGACAACAACAACACCAAAGGTCGGTACTACAGATGAATGTTCAAAATACAACTGATTTCGTTCGCAGATTAACAAGCTTTTTTTCTTTATTATTTTCCGATCAACGAACCTTCAGAAAGGAATCTATCATCTATCGTTATTGCTTCAAAATAACAAACCTTCAGAATAAGAAAACACCCTTTTTTGGGCCGTTGTTGTATTCCGAAATTATACTGGCAGAACATTCGAAATAACAAAACTGATTTCGTTTGGATATAAACGAATATTTTCTCCTTTATAATTTTTCTATTAACGATCATTCAGAATTAAGAATGCAGAGTATTATATTGCCATTATTCTTTCGGAGTAACGAACCCTGAGGGTAAGAAAACTGTAACCGTTTTCATTTCTTTTTTATCGTTTTCCGATTAACGATCGTTATTCTTTCGCAGTAACGAACCTTCAGAGTAAAAGAAAACTCACGGTAACCGTTTTGGGGCCGTCGTTTTATTCTGAAATTTCACTGACGGAAACGTTCGAAATAACAAAACTGATTTCGTTGTGAAATGAACAGACATTTTTTTAAAATCATTTTTGGATTAACGACCCTTCAGAATAAGGAATATATAGCATTATTTTTTTTTCATTAATCTGTCGGAGTAACGAACCCTACGAGTAAGAAAAGTGCAACTGTTTTTTGGGGCAGTTTTATTCCAAATTTCACTGGCAAAACGTTCGAAATGACGCACTGATTTCGTTTTGAAATTTACGGACATTTTTCTTTATTCAATTTCCGGTTAACGAACCTTCAGAATAAAGAATCTATTATTATTTCATCATTACTATATATACTTCTGTCGGAATAACAGACCCTTATAGAGTACGAAAACACGCTGTTTTTGTGCCGTCGTTTTATTCCGAAATTTCACTGACAGAAACGTTCGAAATAACAAAACTGATTTCGTTGTGAAATGAACGGACATTTTTTCTTAATCATTTTTTGGATTAACGAACCTTCAGAATAGGGAATCTAGCATCATTTTATCATTAATCTGTCGGAATAACGAACCCTCAGAGTAAGAAAACTGCAACTGTTTTGGGGCAGTCGTTTTATTCCAAAATTTCACTGGCAAAACGTTTGAAATGACGCACTGATTTCGTTTTGAAATTTACGGACATTTTTCTTTATTCAATTTTCGGTTAACGAACCTTCAGAATAAAGAATCTACAATTTATTATTTCATCATTACTACTTCTGTCGGAATAACAGACCCTTACAGAGTACGTTATTCCGAAATTTCACTGGCACTGCACGTTCGAAATAACAAAACTGATTTCGTCGTGAAATGAACGGACATTTTTTCTTAATCATTTTTGGATTAACGAACCTTCAGAATAAATAATCTAGCATCATTTTATCATTAATCTGTCGGAGTAACGAAAAAAAAAAAAGAAATCTTGGTGGCGATAACTGATGCTGGTGTAGAGAAAAACAAAGACAGCTCGCTCAAAAGATGCTTCCTTCTTTCAGTTTATTTTCTCCCCCGTCATTGCTATGCTATCGTTCTCCTCCCATGAACCCCTGCCATGCAGGGACGATGAACAAAACAAAATGTTACCGATGCTGCAATGAAAAAAAAAAGAAGAAAGAAACACGTCCTCAAAGCAAATTATCTACACTTTTCAAGTTGAACAAATTGATGTTCGTAATGAAGAATAAAAAAAAAGCACGACCTCAAGCAGTGGGGAAACTTGATATCATGGCTTGTGGAAATTTCCATGAAATTTCCACGAAAGCCAGGTGTCAGATAAAGAATGTCGCGCGTACTGCCACCTTGCTTCAGTGGTCGTAAACAGCGTGTACATAGCATGTAAACCAACTGGGAACATTGATGAATGATCATCATTTATTTTCTGCCCGTGAAGGACCCCTAATAGTAGAGCAGATAAGCCCTCAAAATCACGTGAATTGTGCAAAATTTGACTAAAGCATGAAACTTTCACCAGTGTTAGTACATACCATAAGATTTATTTTAAGATCGGGAGGTAAGTCTGATTTGACCTCTGATGACCTCCAGAGGTCAATGTACTTTAGATATCAGAAAATCGATGTTTTTAGACATTTGCAAATGATATATGTGGTTATGTTGCACTAAACATGCATTTATACCACAGAGAAATCATTTCCAGATTAAACAGAGCACTGACAGGTTTTTACCTTTGACCTCTGATGACCCCCAGAGGTCAATGAACTTTAAATATCAAAATATCGATGTTTTCAGACATTTGTGAATGATATATGTGGTTATGATTCACTAAACATGCATCTATACTTCAGGGAAACCATTTTCTGATTCCACAGAGCATTGACAGGTTTTAACCTTTGACCTCTGATGACCTTTGGAGGTCAATGACCTCAAAATATTATATTGATCTGTGATGTCATTGGTTAATGGTAACCATTGTTAAGATGTACAAAACAAGCATATCTGTCTTACAATGAAATTGTCTTCATATTCTAAAGAGCAGACAGGTTTCTACCTTTGACCTCTGATGACCTTGAGAGGTCAATGACCTCAGAATATCAGAATATTGAAGTATGACATCATTGGTGAAAGGTCAAACATGGTAAGGATGTACAAAACAAGCATATCTGTGTACAATGACATCGTCTTCATATTCCAAGGCACACAGACGAGTTTCTGCCTTTGACCTCTGATGATCTCGAGAGGTCAATGACCTCAAAGTATCAGAATAGTTTGGCATCATCAATAGTAAACATGATGATGTTTTAGAAAGCACTCGTAGGCCCTGTTTATTAACGAGCCAATTACCGTTCACCTATGAAAATCACACAAGGTCAAATACCTTGAATGAAATGTGAGGATGTTAATATTGATATTGTTTATAATGTAGGGCTTACAAACCATGCATTTCTGTTACCAAAAAAAGTGGCTACTCATTCCGCAGAACTTTTCAGGTAATTATCTAAGTCGGGTATGTGCACAGAGCAAGGGGTGTCGATCTGTTTTCACGTGGGGGGGGGAACTTGGAAAATATGTAAAAGCATAAGTTCATGGTGCAAAGGAATGAAGCGGAGGGGGAGGGGGAGGATGTGGGTGGGGGATTGGATTTTTGCAGGTTTAGACCTGAAATCAGTGATTCAGTGTAGTTCTTGTTTAATGTGTGCGTCATTACTTATACGGAAGTTGATGGGGTGTGGGCGCATCTCACCTACCCTCCTCCCAAAGACGAAGTTTTTTTTTTTTTTTTTTAAGAATCTGATGCATACGTTTTGGGGAATATTTGGAAAATTATGGATCACCAAGGTGTACCAAGTCTAGATGGATGGGAACCCAGCAAGCGCAGCGTTGGCGAGGGTAGGGTATTCCACTCCCATTCGACAGAGCTCTTGTATTTTGAGAAATGAGATTCAACGACCTGGCACACAGGCACTTTTGAAGGAATACCTCGAAATTTGTATCAAAAAGGTGTAGTAAGTCAGCCATCTATGGAGGAAGACCAGTCCACAGAAGGATGTGGGTGGAGGTATCCCCCTTTATCCCCCTCCCACATTATGGAGCTTTTGCATTCTTTTGTTTGCAATTCAATGATCTCGTGCCACTCTTGGTTGAACTACCATTTTGAAAAAAAAAGTCCATACCCAAATGTGTAGCCATAATCAATGCATGGAGGAGAGGTTGATACAGCGAGAGGAGGGTATGAAAGGGGCTGTCCCCCAATCCTTCCCATGCGAGGGAGCCTTTGCAGTAAGAATAGAAATGTAAAAAAAAAAAAATCTACTATACACATTTATGATGGAATATTTGGGAAATTATCAGTAAAAGGAGTGTACCAAATCTAAGGGTAGAAACCGAGGAGGGATTGTTAATTGAAAGATACACTACCCCCTCCAACAAGAGGGATTTTCTTTAATATGTCGTAACTAAAATTAAAGTTCTAGTACATACTTTGTGATGATATAGAACAAAAATGGGACAAAAGCACTGAGCGTATATGGAAGGGGACATAACGAAAGATAGTGTGGGGGAGGGGGTATGCAAAGGAGATTCTGCCTTTTAATCTGGTGCATACTATAGCTAAAATGTTCAGTGACAATTCATTTTCTGTCAAAAAAGTGAGGAAAAATCTCAATTTCAGGAAATACTTGGAGGCAAAGTTTTACGTCCCCACCATTCCCCCTCCCATATTTTCTCGGGAGGCGGGGCAAATGCCTCTTTCCCTCCAAAATGAACAATCGTGCATATATAGGAAAGCCTTTTCATCTTTGGAATTCAAATAAAAATATCTCTTAAAAACATTTTTCATAGAATAAGGGAAATTATCATTCCCCAAAGTATGTTATATCTGTGGAAGGAACCAAGCAGGGGGAAGGAGTCTATCGAAAGGAGATATCCCCTCTCACAGAAGGGAGATTTTGCATTTCAGAATTAAATTTTAACAATCCGATGCACACTTAAAGTGAAAAATTTGGGCAGTTTTCTGTCTAAAAAGCAAACAACAAAAAACAACAACAAAAACTAACAACAACAAAACATAGTCCACATCACAGAATTTAATGGGGTGGAGGTCAACTATCCCTGCCACCACCCCACCCCTCCTCCAAACTAATGCCCCGGTATGTGCATGTGTTTTATTCCACTTGTTGAAAAGAAGAGAGAGTTTTAAGAAACAATATTGTTCAGTGTTCGCTATCCCAGTCAAGTAAATTGTTTATCAATAAGGTGATTTCCTTCACCTGTATACCTTAAGATGATGTAGGCCTGGTATTTGCCTTGCACGTTATTATATCTATTTCTTTTTTAGTATTCTCATTTATATTTTGATGTGAAAGTTGTTTAATTTGCCACGATTTTATTTGTACATAGAAAAAATAATCCAAGACTGAAGAAAATGAAACTGATACAATATTTAATGATTGACATGATGCACATATTGTGTATTTCTATAGCAATAAAAGTGAGCAATTCAAAAGGCGTGTACTCATTTCACATGAACATTAGCGATGATCCTCTGACCTCTGGAGGATATTGAAAGATATGCATCAAAATGTAAGAATATTGATGTCTGGTTTCATTGGTTTGTTATGGCCTGCTGCTTATGAAATAACGATTATATTAAAAAAAGATGCATTCTGTGTGTGTGTGTGTGTGTGTGTGTGTGTGTGTGTGTGTCCAAAATTGTATGCAGAGTATTCCACACACAGTTCAATTTTGACTTCCATCTAGGACAATGAGCGGTTACTTTTTTCTCAACTACACTGTAATATCAAAATCTATTGAAAAAACACGGTGGCGGCTGGGTCTAACACATTATCATTTCTTTTCGTTGGAGATCCATGCGGGATGGTCAAAACAAACATAAAAAATAGATATCTCAGACCTAATTGTTATAACAAAGCATCATATCCTCATATACCCAACCCAACCCTCTATGCCCAGACAATGTAAACCACCCCATGGATTTACTTGGAGCTTTAGAATATCCTTTGTCAACAGAGAGAGACATCCAAACCTTTGCAGTGCCGACTAAGATCTGCCATGGAACTGATTGGTATTGGCTCTGCATCATTGACAGCAGATCTCGTTTCCTATTCTCCTTCTTCTTCTTCTTCTTCTTCTTCTTCTTCTTTATTATACTGTGTAATCTTGTAATACTCTGCCATGGAGCCTTTTCTTAATTGGTTAAAGAAGGTATCCAAAGAGCTATATGAAGCAAAAAACAACAAACAAATGCAAAAACAAAAAGAGAGACATATGTATCTTTAATAACAGAGCTGAATATTGAGTATCTCTCTCCTGAAGTGTTTCAAAGAGATACAAGAGACAGTGGCCGAGAGTAGCCGCCACTTTTTTTGGGAGTAGGCCTACTTTGTGTTCTTGCAAATGATGTCTGACATTTTTGGTCATTTGCCTTTTTTGAAGAATGCAGCAATAGAGCCACAACTTCCTGCGGAGTGGATATTGTGGGGTTCTTGATGCAGAACATCATCGCTGAATTTGCCTGAGCTGTACTTTCTTACAGGGATTGCCATTGTAGTTTTGTTTTGTTTTGCTTTGTTTTGTTTTTCAAGTGTGGCTGTAACACTGCTTGTTTTGCATATGATGGTCATTGCAGCTAAAGAGTGCATATCTTCTCTGGATCATTCCAAACTTCATGATGTTTCACCTGGGTGAATGGATCCCAGATGATGCATGCATATTCCAGGACAGTCCTGAGCGGCATGGAGTAGCAAAACACCTGAACTTTATGATACTCGTATCTTCGTCTGGAGAGAGTCTTTGGTTGAAGTATAACCTTTTTAAGCTGCTGTGGCGATTTGATTCCAGCTGAGCCTCCTATTGGAACTCCAAAATATTTTGCACAATCCGCTTTCTCCATGGTTTGCCATGAATGCTTATCTATTCCCTGGGTAGGTCTCGGATGGCAATTGCTAGTTGCAATACACAGGATTGCTTCATGTGGAATGCATGTTGGGCCTCACAGTATGTCGAAGTTTTCAAGATGGTCCATGATGTCGCAGCTGTGGACTGTATACTCCAGGACCATGAGTCATTCATCGCAGTCATACAGTAACAACCCACCAGCTTTACACTGGCCAATACAGGCCCACCAGCTGGAAACTATGCAAATATTGCCCATGAGCTTGACACTTAGGCAAACCAGTCCCATAATGAGTCCGACAAATGGGGGAAGAGATCTATGAGACTTACACTGAATAGATTAAACACTCTGTATATCAGTCTCGTGGGCCTTGTTTTCCTCTAGTGTCGAGATAATGGCCATATTTGCTAGTCTACATAACTAACCCAAACATAACAGTTGTATTTGAGGTCACTGCCATCACTCAAGAAACTTAAGCTTTATTTCTGAAGTAATTGACCTCTCACATTTCAGAGACCTGTTACTATAAACCAATGCTCTGTGGAATATGCATACATACTTTGATCAAAACATCAATGCATGATTTGTACATGATTAAGCATTTACGATTACACCAATGAAGCCAAACATCAATACAGGTAAGCCTACACATGTGACCTCAGTGACCTCTCATTGTCCTGAGAGGTCAAAGTTGGATATAATGCACAGGCTAATGACACATGTTTCATGGAATGACAAGATTCTTCTATTATAGCATAAATGATTGTACATCGGGTATTACAAAGTTGACCATTGACTATACATAGAATATAAATATTCTGATATTTTGAGGTCATTGACCTGTCACCTTCCTCAGAGGTCAAAGGTAGAGACACGTGAGTAATTTCTCTTGCTCTGTGGAATAGGAAAACAATTCAATTGTAATACAAATGAATATAACATCTAAATCATGTTTGTCATCAACCAATTGCACCAAATATCAATGTTCTGACATTTTGAGGTCATTGGCCTCATCATAGGTCATCTGAGGTCATCAGAGGTCAAAGGTAGAAATCTGACTCGAAAGGCTCAGTGGAACATTGAGGCAATTCCCCTTACAAAAATTAGTTTTTAGTACATAATTATCGTGTTTCAGTTATGAGTGACGCATTAAAATATCAATTTTCTGACATTTTGAGGTCATTGACCTCTGAAGGTCATCAGAGGTCAAAGATAGAAACCTGTCAGGGCTCTGTGGAATATAAAGACAATTTCACAGTGACAAAAATTAAGTTTTAGTACATTATTACTGTGTTTTATCATTAAGCAATGATGCAAAATATTAATTTTCTGACATTTTGAGGTCATTGACCTCTGGAGGTCATCAGAGGTCAAAGGTAGAAACCTGTCAGGGCTCTGTGGAACATAAAGACAATTTCACTGTGACAAATAATAAGTTTTAGTACATCATTACTGTGTTTATCATTAACCAATGACGCAAAATATCAATTTTCTTAGATTTTGAGGTCATTGACCTCTAGAGGTCATCAGAGGTCAATTCAGACTTACCTCCCGATCTTAAAATTAATCTTATAGCATGTACTAACAATGGTGAAAGTTTCATGCTTTAGTCAAATGTTGCACAATTCCTCGGCTTATCTGCTCTACTATAACCCACCTTTTAACAAACCAAGCCAGAAGCACGTGGAGCATTACGTATACGTTGAATTTGAAAGACCATCATGACAGAATTACTATAAATTTCGGCCCGGAGAAGGAAAATGGAATATTCACGAATGACGTTTACAAATCCATAGAAATTGAAAAGGCTAAAATGGAACGCATGGCTTTTTAGATTAAAAAAAAAAATAATAACCCACTGAAACTACCAAAACCTAAATAACAATTTGCATTTGCTTACTCCACCGCACGTTCTTTTTTCTTTTCTTTTTTTAACGAAAAATGGAGTTAATTTTCTCTCTGCGGCAATGCTTTGAACGCATCTAATTTTGCGTCATTGCCGATAGCCAGATTCCTAAAGAATTGATACGAATCCTTTCAAATATACGAAACAAAGTCTAAAGATCCTGGATCCTGGCGGTGAATTTCGGTGGTATTATAAATCCTGCTCACTATCAAAATTTAATCATCTGTTCCTTGCGCCATTTTACCAACCAACTGTTCCTGAAAATTTCATCCTAATCTGTTCCCAAATTTTGACTTATTTTGCGAATAGAGAGACAGACAGGCAGACGAACTAACAAACAAACCAAAGCAGCCAAAAAAAAAAAAAAAAATACATGTACAACCTTTGGCGGA
This sequence comes from Diadema setosum, assembly GCA_033980235.1. Taxonomy (NCBI): domain Eukaryota; kingdom Metazoa; phylum Echinodermata; class Echinoidea; order Diadematoida; family Diadematidae; genus Diadema; species Diadema setosum. The sequence goes on from CM067065.1 coordinate 304,478, forward strand.
GGGGGGCATGCATTTCATATCGTTTGTTTTTGCGTAACCCGACAACAAGCGTGACAACAAGCGAGCACGTGTCAACCTTCCTCAGCCTCCTTCGGCCTCCGACCCTCTCTTTCCGTCCTCTCTCTCCCTCTCACAATACACTGTACCGTTGTGCACGCAGGCGGCTATTAGTGGCCGACTGGGTGCTTGTGCATGAGGTTTGTGTGTGTGGATCCCAAATCAGAGCGCATGTGAGTGAGCAAGTGTGTGATGTGGTACTGTGTATCAGCAGCTAGCAGGTACAGTAGGTGAGACCTCCCCGGTATCAGCTAGTACGTCGCTCTGTTGAGCTGCGTTGTTGTGATCGGTGCGGTGACTGCGTGGGTAAATTTTTGCGCTTGTATAAGTATGTAAACTGCTGCTGCTTTCATCATCTAGCTTCTTTTCTAGCCAGATAATAAAGACTGAAAACGGCTAGAAATTGGTCCGAACTTAGCTCGTCAAGCAAGTTACCCTTGTCGGCAAGTTCACGCGTGGTGTTACCCTTGTCGGCAAGTTTTACCCTTGTCGGCAATTGCTTCTTCAAACCGCACGCTTGTCGGGGCCGACAAGGGTGATATACGCTGGCGAGATCCCTGCATTGTGGGCCCTAGCCCGGGTCAAGCATCTACTGATGATGCGGATGCGATCACCGATTGAACGAAACTGAGCACAGGGCCTGCCTAGCTAGCCTAGCCCTGGGCCGGCCGACCAGGCCTAGTGACAAGTGTGGGTACAAGTTACGACCGGCTGCTGGACGAATTTGTTTTCATCTAACTTAACGTTAGGGCACCTACTCTAACGTTAGCTCCAACGTTTATATGGATTAGAAACTAGTTTTGTTTTCTACCAATTCTTTGGACTTTGGTTCGTCAATTTTTCACGGATCTGAAGGTTGGATTTTTATAACTGGATTATCACATGTGACGAGACAACAGCAGTTCACAGAGACAAAGCATCTCTGTCGCGTCTGACTGAGTTCTGTAAGTTCTAACTGTTATCAATTCTAACTAGTTTCTAGAGTAGAAGTAGAACCTCCTACTCAACTGTTGGGCTAGGCCCAACGTTAGGCATACAGTTAAACTCGCCTAAGTCGACGTCGCATATGTCGAATAATCGCGTAAGTCGATGATTTTAAAAAGTCCCGATTTTTCCCCATTGACGTACGTGTATTAATTCACTCACAAGTCGAATTTTGTAAGTCGAATACTTGTCAGATGAGTTTGAGGTGACAAAAAAAATGATCTAAAATCAAAATTCAAAGCGATCGCATGGGATCGTTTAACTCTCTTCGTATTTGGAGGTCCGCTGGTACAGCCCTGTCAGCTGTCGCGCTACGTACGTACAGCGTTCGTACAGTACACATGCGTTCATTTACATGTACAGTATTGAGCTTGCAGTGTACATGTAGCTTGGCATTTGCAGCGCTGTGCAGTGGAGTGGTATAATGGATGAAGCTGCTGAGTTTTCAAAACGGAGAGTAGGGGGAAAGTTACGGGCACGGGTAAATCAGAATTGCACCTCTACACGCATTTCAAGCCACGGTATGGTAAACTGGAATCAATCACTGCTCAAATATCGGTCATATTCACTTCCCCAAGGTTTAACAAGGGTGTAAAGTAATCGGACCGGTGCCAATACTAATGCACTGTCCATGCGAAGTTAGCTGCGGCCCTGCTGGGCGACCCGTGCTGCGGCACACCGCTCCAGCTCTCGGCTCCATTAAACATACATGTATGTACCTGTGGTGAAACTGTAAGTCGATTTTTTTTTCGACTTACGCACAAGTCGAAAATCGCCTAAGTCGATGTGTTTTGCTCAGTCCCGAGAAGATCGACTTATGCGAGTTTAACTGTACTTCTAGTCTAACATTTAACGCTAACAAGTTAAGATAAAAAATGATTAGATTATAGGGCCTACACGTTTTAGGCGTATTAAAAGAGTCGTTGGGCCTACTGCGACTGGATACTATCTTTAAATACTATGCCTACTACTTATTACTACTACTACAAGTCTAATGTTAGACTATTCACGTTAGTGATTTCCACATTTTACAACATTAACGTTCTAGGATTAACGTTAGGCCTACTTTTACTAACGTTCTTAAAGGGTCCCTGAAATCCAATTTTATTTGAAAACATCACTTTTGGGAATATAAGGGTGGCTCTAAGAAACATTCCATATTATTATTATACTAAATATGCTCTATTTTGATTGATTAGAAATGTCTTAAAGTCAATCTAGAACTAGTTTGGAAGGTGTTTTTTTTTTTTTTACATTGTTAGTTTTGTTAAATATCTCAGTAGGCGTACTGCATTACATACTGTCTTTACCAATGACTGACAGACGAGGAATAATAATAGGCCTAACCTATGTCTTAAAGTAGATCTAACGTTAACAGAGTTAGAACTTACGTGTTAGTTTGGAAGGTGTTTTTTTTTTTTGTGGGCGTTTCCAAGTAGAGTCTATAACGTTAATCTGAAGAATAAAGGGAAAAAGTCGTTAAAAATAAATGGAATGTTTCTAACGTTAGATATCCGTTTCACCACAAAAGTGGTGTTGAGAACTTGGGGGTATTTTAATGAACACAAATCAATATGCATTTGAATTTCAGGGCCCCTTTAAATTAGGCCCTAACTTAGACCTAGAGAACCACTCTAACTTAACAAGTTAAAACGTTTGTAGTCTCACTGTTAGAGTCTTAAACACAAACGGCCTAACGTTACAACTAAAAGGATCGACTGTGTGTCATTGGATTTAGTTTGTATAAGTAACGTTAGAACAAAGGCCTATTAAACGCGAGGGCTAAAGTTGACTGTTAACTGTGTTAGACCTCTTTTTTCGGGCAGGTAGGATTTAGCCTAATTCGGGTAGAAACTCGGGTTTATGGAACATTAAAGAACTGTTGGTTATATTCCAAGTCAACGTTAGATTTTAGAACAGAAGTAGACCTAGCCGTTGTTTACCGGATGCCTAACAAAACAGTTAGGAACTAACGGTTAACGTGAATAGACTGAAGTTAGATAGCGTTGATTGTAACGTACGGTACCGTAAAGTTGTTAGGTAGGCACCTTGCCTCTAAAAAATCTAACGTTAACTAGACATATATTCTAACGTTACACCCCAAGTGGACTCACTTTTTTCCACTTTTGGATTGACAAAATGTGCTTCAAATGTTTCGATACTCAGTAAATGAATGTTTGAATTTCCTTTCATTTTCGGACTAACGAAACGTCGTATTTTTATAGGCCCTACCAAGATCCATATTTCTATTTGATTCTTTGGCGGATTAATACAAACTAGACTCTAATAACGAACCTTTAGAATAACGACAAAAAGTTCGTAAAACAAACCCTATTAAACACTAGTTTGCTAATGCTAGACTTTAATGTTAGAGTTTGTCTTTTCCGAACTAAAAAGTATTAGGCCTAGAGAATATCTGTTTTAATAGACCCCTATTGTAGATTCTATGTGCATCTCACACGTAGGCCTATTGTTAGCGCTAGTTAGTATAGTATTGTCAATTAGAATGTAACAAGTTTAAAAGTCGTACTCGTAGAACTATAAGTTCTAGTAGCTCGAATCTAACGTTAAAAAGTATTAGGCCTAGAATAACTTCTAACAGTGTTAGAGAATATGAGAACGGTTAATACTAACCGTTAGATCTAACATTCTAGTGTTAGTTGCCTTGGTTTTAAAATTACAGCGCAATTGTGTAAATAACACCCCTGCCCCTGTTCGTGTGTCTTTTCTTTGTTAAAATTCAGAGTATTTTCTTTACAAGTTTGTCAAATCTGAGGCAAATTGTGACTAGGGGCCTAGTAACGTTAGAACCTGATACTCGGACGTGTTGGAGACACCCAACTATTCAACGTTAGATAGATCCTAAATAGCTGCAACATGCATGCACATAAAAGTCATGGCCACATTACCGTACACGTGTATGTCAAAGTGGTGATTGTCTTCCGGGTCAGTATCGGATTATTGAACCTGGCGTGTTTCTACAGCGCTGACACTGGAAACTGCCCCGGAAAGAACTACCTCATTAGACGGTTAAGTTAAGCGGAATCGGTATCGGAATCTGCATCGGAAAGAAACCGTTACTGGTGTGTTTCTACAGCCCCCTCTATCGGATACAATCCGATAGACCCGGAATTTGGGGTTCTGTAGAAACACGCTGATTGAAGTGAAGTTGTTTACGACTTGATTTCCGTTCTTGTCCCCGCGGACAAGTCGAGTACGCGCATTGGTTTATTGTGTGTGCGTGATTCCCAGTCAAGCCCCGCCCATTCTTTTTATTTGCATACGGAAGCTTTTCCGGCGTATGACATTTCTTACGCAGTAACACGCAGTAGTGATTGGAATTATGAATGGAAAGTCACTTACCGAGACACTCATTTGCATACTATAGTAGTGGGTGTGTCCACATTGTTTTGACCGGCAAATATGAATTGCGGTACCAGTAGCAGTGAAAGTAGTGGGTTAAGCCCAATACATTATGGAATATTGTGAAATATTTAGGAAGGAAAATAGTGATTAATGTAATAAAAGGTATCATATTCATCTGGGTATGATGTTCTAGTTTTTATCAATGCAAGTTTTATGGCTTAAAATGAGGAGAGTAAGTGGCATTTTTTATGTCAATTGAGTCTTGTGGGTATGTTAGACACAGAAGAAAACTGTCTGTAGAGTCGTACACAGAAGAGAACTGCTTGTAGAGTCAATGAACTTTGATAATAAGGACATGTATAAATGTATTGGAAATGAATTAACCAATCAGCATTATTATGTTGTCTGAGGTATTACTTTCCACCAATTGGCACTGATTATGCAAATTAGATTTTGGTGACAGTGGATCCTGGGGTTTCGTATAAAAGGGTAGACAGGTGATGCTAAAGAACTTTTGCATCATTCTCCTTGCAAGAAACTTTCCTCTGCCACACCTAGCTCTTGACATCTTTCCAAGCTTCTTGTCCCCGCCCTTCTCAAGCTTCTCGTTCCAGTCCTTTTCAAGCTTCTTGCTCCAGTTGTTTCCAGTGTTGACACTCTTCAAGTAAGTTTATAGGAAGTATTTTAGAGAAGAAGTTAGGATATTTAGTTTTCTTCACAACCAAATCTTGGAAATCATTCTTCCCTTTTTGGTATCAAATTCTAAATCTATTTCTCAAACTAGGAATATAGACTACCTCATTCTGTTTGTATATGATTGCCAAATTCGATTTCAAACAAAGTGAAATATAATAATTTTATTTCATATAGCTTTTCAGTTAGAACAAGTGCTAGTTTATATACAAGTGTAAAATGTATGTGTCTGCTATTGTCCAACAAAGACACATTTTTACATGCAGTCATTGTAAAGAGATTACTGGACGAGGTGAAACAAGTTCAAGTAATACAATTTTGGCCAAGTGATGATCACTTACAGTGACAACTACAAAATATTGTCACTACCAATTTAATTTCGATCAGGTCAAGGATGGTAAAAGCAGCTGATTGTCATTTGTCACCCAAGGTTTTATAGTCTAGCCTCAACCAGTTCTCTCTATATGACAAGTAGATAATAAGACACTCAAAGAGTTTAGGACATGTCGATTTACGAATGCATTTATTCTTTCATTTGTCTCATTAACATTTGCAATGATAGGTAAGAGTACAATGGTGATAGGGAAGGAGAACAGGGTCTGGGACCCTGGCTTAAGTAATTGCCACTCCTTAACGGATGATCAGTTAAAACGGACTAAGAACAATTGAAAGGATTAGGAACGCTTAAACAAATTACAAGAGTTGTCACTATGGCAAACGTTACTGACCAGGAATACCATAGATATTAAGAACCTTTGCAAGTGTTGCACTTGTTATTGAAAGTTGCCAGATGTTATTGAAATTGACGAGATAAGTTTTGGATTGTGGATAATGATTCTACTGGAATAAGCATGTCCCATGCCATTAGCCATTAAATTGCCATTTATTATCGAGTTCCCATTATCCATGTGTCATTATGAATGCCCTTATAAGTATATAAGCATAGTGGTTTTTCAAAGCAGTGAAGTTTACTGATGTCACTTGACAGTAGCCAGGTTATTTCCCCCCCCCCCCCCCCTTTACAACGGGACTGGCACGAACAATCCCGAACAGGGAACGTTCAAGTAACCTCTGAGATGAAGGTTGAGATGCAGTTGCATTTGATCAGATGAAATGGGTACCCCTGCAATTGCAATCCCGAACAGGGAAAGTGAACATTGTCTGATTTAATTCCTGAACAAGGAAAATGCCGACACCGACAGTCGCAATAGTAACAATCTTGAATAAAGAAAGTTACATGTGTCACTTCATCAGAAGTATACAGCCCCAAGGAACACCCCACCCCCCCCCCCCCCCTCCCCCTTGTGACTGAGGCTCTGTCTTGTTGACACTTGACACTGCGGCAAGTGTAATTGTTACTGACACTTGTTACGACAAGTGTTGTTATTGTGATGTCACTGAATATAACTACAGTTATACATTGATGTACTAATAGGAGAGATTTCATAGTCAGGTGTGAAAAGTTGGTAGATCACAGAAAGCAAGGGACGAGTGACAAGTAATGTCGACAACCTTGTTACTAATAGTGAAACTTTTCTAGGTGTGATTTCTTTTACCGGCATTATTTTCTGGAAGTTTACAGAATATTAAACTTGAGACCAGATAGATGCAAGTGTTGAAAGCAAGTGCTGGTTAAGCACTAGTAGCATGTACACCGACAGAGTGCGTGACATGTGAACAGAATACTAGGGCCGGTGGCATTAGTGGAATCCTGGAAGGGTGGATTGAGTGGAATAGTGGGTTTATCCCAGAGAAAGATTCAAGGGTAATATGGCCAATTACCAGATTGAATGATACTGATATGGCGATTGTTAACGAAGGTGGGAAGCCTTAACGCAAGATCTCATCCTAGGAAATGTTAGTGGAAAGATAAGACCCACAAGCGAGATAACTTGTGTGGAGTGAAGATCTACAGTGACTCTAATAAAACCTTGACTTATGTAAATCAGTTGGCCATTGTTATTGACGGTTATGCTAGGCATTGATTTTAAAGCCCCCCCCCCTTTAGTAACGACCCAGTTTTGAGTGATAAATGATTAATAGTGTGCACATACACGACATGTGTAAATCTTGCTCAGACTCAGACATGCTCAGAATAGATTCTGAAGGTTGTTAGTATAAATTGCAAGTGAAGGTGTATTTGCCTATGAGTTACAAGTGTAACTGCCTACAATATAATTTCAATTATGAATCAGAGTAAGTGTTGTTCAAGATCAGATGTGAACAATCAATGAATACAGCCAGTGTGACAGCTGTATCTTTTGCTGTGAATGGAACGGAATAGAATGAATCCGTCATGTAATAAACTGGTTTTCAAATGTATTTGACAGCTTCCTTCGATTCTTCTTTGTTGAAGTGTATACCATACCATAGCTTACCCAGGCAGAGGAATAAGTAAGTGTAGGAGACTTATTTACAGTGACAAGTGTCTTGGCATGTGTAGTGGCAAAAGTAGTAGTGTTGGTGAGTGTAGTGGCTACTGTGGTGTGCATGTGATGTGACAAGTGACATTGCACGTGTGACTGCTTGTGATACGGCATGTGACGCCGATTACACATACACTTACTAGCAGGCTATACTTACACTGTGGTGATGGCAAGTGAGGTAGCATGTGATACACGATAGGCATACACACACACTAGCAGGCTCTACTTTAACATGTGAGATGACAAGTGTCGTTGAAAGTGTGAATGCTAGTGAGGTGGCATGTGACACGCAATACACATACATTAGCAGGCAAACTCTAGTTAGCTCGTAGTTACAGTATTGCTATTGGACCTAGTAAATATGGGCCATGGGAGCTTGTTAGATCATTTCTAGATATATCCTTATTCTTTCTGTTTTCGTAGCATAATTAATAGTAAGGCAGCATATAGTTCGTCAACAGCGGACTTCTTACCTGTCATCGAATGACCCTTCGGTAAAGATATGATTCACGACTACCAGATCAGAGAGTGAAGTATGAGTCTTGTGTATGTATGGGCACAAAGCTGGCCATGGTTGACCGAGTGGTGGCAGCGTTACCAAGAGGTTTATTAGTACTAGTAGTGAGAGGGTCTCGCGTTACAATATGATTTGATCTGTTCGGTCGTATTATGTCGGTCCCAACCTACAGATATTGCTTGACAATAGGAAAGTAATAGCGCTCTGACCTTGGTTTGGCTCGCCAGTAAATAATCCCTGAGTGTCAACTCAGAAGGTCGTATAATCATCTTACCCACGTTGCTTCATTAGTAAACCAGCATGATTCAACCATTTCATTATTTGGTAGTTCAACTTAGATCTACAGTGAACGAACCTGTTTTCATAAATTTGGATTTATTTTTCTGCGCGCTTGCACAGTGCAACCTCTCACGCTCGTACGGACAAGTGGATTCTGGGGCTCAACATAATTTGGTAACTAGCAAATCATAATAAACCGAAAAGGTTTATCTAACTCTATACACTCACCAAAAAAAAAAAGAGAAAAGAAAATAAACACTTTTTCCAGTTTAAATTTTTCGTAGAAATCTTCATAAAAATCATTGTGTTATATAACATATTGAAGATTATTTAATTGGATACCAACCTGGTAGGTTTATACGAAACAAAATACAATGCATGAGTTAACACATTCGTTTTCTTCCTCCAAGGTACATAATAGAAAAATGCAGAAATTGACACATTTAGATTAACACGCAAATGCCCTTCAACATAACAATGACAACAAAGTTTCAACGTAATGCAATGAGAGACATGAATGAAACACCAGGAAAAAAAATGCGGTATATAGTTGTGGTTAAGATGGGGGATTCAGTTTTTAACTTTTTTTGCGAGATAATTAGAAACCACTAATGAAAATTAATATGAAAGAACATAAATATCCTTAGTAAATTCATTGTTTATTACATGAAAATTGACTTTGGAATGGCCGAGACAACAAAAGACCAAGTAAAACAAAGTGGTCCTAATAACACCTGGGTCTCTTTTTATTAGGACCACATTTAGAAAAAAAAAAAATCTCTGAGGTTTCTCATTATCTCAGGTAGAGAAAGTTGGAAACATGAAGCCCCATCTCAAGCAAAGCTTTAGGCCTAGCATTAATTTAACAACGGTACGATAAACAAGTTCAAGTTTGTAATACATTAAATCTATTATCCATATTTTTCATGGAGTAAATCACATACATAAGGTTGTACAAGGAAGGTAGAACCTAAAAAAAAAAAAAGAAAGCAGAGCTTGTGGTGAGCTGCCTAACAAAATACATTCCATCACAAACACAAGAAGCAACAAAAACAATAGTTCCCATGGCAATGTTAAGTTGACATATTCCTCAAAAAGAAATGTCGCAGTCTAACAGAGGGGCTACAGTAAGTATGAAGATATGTAACGAGCTACAGCCTAGCAACAGTTGCATATATCAAAGTAAGACGTTACATATCTAAGTGCTAGTAGTGAAACAGATGTAAACAAGACAATAACTAAAATACACTGTTTCCAAATGGATCGTGAATAGATTGACAGGGATCGAGAACGGGTAAAACTACCCAAGATGGAAAAGGAGGGAAAGGTGGCCGAGCAAAGGTTGAGGGATGCATTAGATAGCCCACACTGCCGGAGATAACACCCCGCAGAACGCTGCAGCTGAAGTTCTAGACGCCATAACGAAGCTGGGCATTTCTCCGCAGAAGGCTGATGCAATATGGTCCATGCCCATCGAGTACCGCGTATATGCACAAGTATCGCGAAGCCAACGCGGCCATCGACCCCAGACCCGGTAAACACGATTCAACTATTACGAACAAATTCTCTACCCACCTCAAGGCATTAACAGTGTCTCCCAGTCGTCTCAATTTGGACAAACTTATTTCATGACGGATTGTGCGAAGCTTTTTACAGGTCCAGTGTTACTTTCTTAAATCTACATTACCTGAACAAGTTCATGAAGTCATTCTTCTGTACCTTTTATCAACGCAATGGACCACGTAGTTGAGTGATTAGACTGAAAACGAGATTGTTGATAAGGGATAAGATATTCAGTTGTCACATTGTTATAGTTATGACTGGCTAGATATCTTTCCATACAAGGGTTTTTTTTTTAATTTTTTTGGTTTTTTTATTTATTTATTCATTTTTTTAACAAAGACAGGCGTTTTTCCAATTATTGTTATGGTTAGATAAATTATTTGAATAGAGACTTATTTAAGAAACTTTTTTTTTTGTACTTTCCGTTTTCTGTCATGATGAAATAACACTTGACTTACCTCTTTCAGAAAAACATGAGAAAGATATATGTATTATATCATAATAATGTCAGTGGCAAGTGGGAACGTGCACTTTTTGATAAATCATGAAAGTTTGTTAAATTCAACCTCTTTATATTATAATGTATCGCTGTCTTGCACTGTCGTCATGAACTGTTCTAGTCTTCTCATACAGCGATTCTGCACGGAAATGTTACAAATCAAAAGTTTTGTTTAGTATTATGTTGCAAGATGTCTGGATTTACTTTGGCACTATATAAACAACAGTAGAGAAACCCGTACAACTAATTGATTCGTGATATTTATTGGACAATATTGAAACAAGAAGTAGAATAAATGTTTCTATTGAAAGGTAGTTATTGTCCAGTTATGGCCCCAGTCACTGATCAAAGTGCTGAAATGCACGTCGTGGTAAGTTATATACAGCCACGGTGATTCGCCTAGAATGCATTACTTTTCGTAACTTGACTTCTAAATTACGGAGGCAAGGCATTCCTTTCTTTTTTGTTAAAAATGACAAGCTCAGGGCTCGTAAAATGATAACATGTACATGACTATACTGCCTATAAGCGCAGAGGGCGCTCTCCTTATTGATTGTTCCATCGTGACTGTTAATGAGTCTCTATTAGGACAAAGAGAAAGAGAAGGGAAAAGAGTGGAAGATATCAGTGAATTTCCAGCCTAATAACTGAGACGATAGAAAGTCATCAGTTTTGATGTTTTGATGTTCTTCTTGAACAAATTCAACTCTGCTATGACACCACTAACCAATCGATAAATATAGGCACGGTGCTGGATATTTTTCTGTCACAGAGCCATGCAACTTATTCAGTTTTATGTAACAGACACCCTTGCTAGCATTGACTTTGGAGATGACAAAGAATAATATTTATACCATTGTGGTACTAACGGGCGTTTGCTCTACATGTTACAATACCCCTTTGCTTGGGTATAAAATGTATGGACTTTCATTCCATAGTATTTAATCAGCATCAATTAATATCATTCTGTGTTTAGTAATTATATTTTTACCTCATTAATTCAGTTTCCTTCAAGCAGGTAAAATGCGCAAAATTCCCAGAACTTAGAAGGAATATACAAAAGAGGAGCGGATTTATGTCCTTCGAAATGCATAAATTGCTTCTAAGAAATTGTTGGATATAAATTTGAATATTAAACCTAACTAGATTGGTTTTTTTCGGCTGTTCTGTACGCGGGGAAGGGATGTAAATCAACCCCGTGAGATTTCGGAATCGCGCAATCGACATTAAAATTGGCACATACATTTATACCTCTTGTTGCGACACGGATTGTCGCCTCCTGCTCGGGGCGACAATCCGTGACGGGCGTTGGCGGCACGGATTGTCGCCCCCTACACGGATTGTCGCCTGGCGACAATCCGTGTAGGGGGCTGGCGGCACGGATTGTCGCCCGCCATCGAAGCACATTTTGCTGGGTAATATCGTTCTGGACATAATCATTGAAATACTAACACATAACTTACATGGCTACATCCATGCAAACATGCCATGTAAAAAGTCATGGTGAGGTTTCAAGGAAGTGTGTATGTGCGCGTGCACATGATAATTTAGTGTCCGTTTGTGCGTGTGTGTGTGTGTGTGTGTGTGTGTGTGTGTGATGGAAGAATGTGTTTATTATGTCAGTTTTTTGCGTATGTGTTTTTTAGCTGCGCGTAGGGAGGGATAACTAGTAAGCTGTTGCTGATGGCATAAACGTTGATATTGATTTTATCAGCAGCTTTGAATTTGATGAGTTTGTTTGGCAGATTTGTATAATTATGAATTCGGAGTGGAGCTTGCGTGCGGGCAGATGCTGCTTTTCTGCATATGGTCCATTATGTCTTATTTATCAACATTGGGAAATCGTTTCATCAGGAAGGAATGTGGTATTGGTTCGGGTGTGCGTCGGTATGTGGGAAGGGGGTTACATTTCGTTATTGCAAAAGTTTGTTACTCTGAAGGCTCATTCGTCCGAAGGCTCATTCGTCCGAAGGCTCATTATTCCGAAGGTTCGTTATTCCGAATTTCATTTTTGGATCAACGAACCTCTATAGGTATATAGGGAATTGTGTGTTTCGGATATTAAAATGAAGCCTCGGAAAAAACGGAACTTCGGAATAACGGAACCTTTGTGTGTGTGTGTGTGTGTGTGTGTGTGTGTGTGTGTGTGTGTGTGTGTATGTATTTGGGTTGGTGAATGTGGGTGTGGGATGATTTAGGTTTTGTTTAATCAGGGGTTGGTGGGTTGGGGATTGGATTTGAAGAAGGATAGTTATAAATGGTATGACAGATGTTGGTAGGATTTAATATTTAGGATAGGCCCTAGATTTGCTTCGGATGGGGAGGGGAGGGGGTGGTCGGGTTTTTTATGACTGATTTCATTCTAGATTCGTGTAATGTATTTGTGTGTTTTTTATGTATATACCCTTGTAAGTAAGAAGGTGTTACATGATCCAAACCAATGTATTCAAGGAATACAGGTTTGGTAGGGCCCTACATGTCAAAACTTTCTCGTGAAGAAATTGTTAGTAGGGTTGGTCTATAATGGAGTTATCTATGTTGAAGTGAGATTATTTGTGGTATAAATTGACAAATGGATTTGTTTCTGTTTCGAATTGCCATTTGTAACTTTTTTTTTTTATGTTACACCCAGAATGAGTCGATTTATGAATGATTTGAATGAAATCAATGAATATCAAGGAAAAAAGTGTTGAGTTGGTTTATTTGCATTGTGAGGATTTGTTTGAGTGTTTGTTGGTGTTTGTTTGTATTACGTATGTATTAGCGGTGTGCAATGGCAGTTCGTTTGTGCTAAAATCAGCTAACGATTGACAAATTTTTTACGGCGTGTGGAAATTATTCGCTCATGCATAAAGCATGCCAAACCTATTCTGGGACAAAGAATAGTGGTATGGACGTTCTACTTTATAAGACTGATTGAAGAAAATGACTGCAGTGAAAAATGAACAAAGACAAATAACATTTGGGGAGGGTACCTCCCTCGTATGTATTTTCTCTCGGTCTCTCTCTCGCCTAGCCTGCCTCACCGCTGATATTGGTTCACACACCCATACTATTTTTAGATCAACGCTGGTGTGAATTTTTTAAACACGTGCTCATACACTCTGAAGGCGTTTGTATTGCCACAGTAGCGCCGCTATATTCCACATACACACGTAAGCATACAGGCACACGTATACACACAGACAAACAAACCACTACCACTATGACCACCACACATGCACAGTTTCTACATATTGAATTATTATACTCCAAACACACACACATACACACACTTACACAGAGAGAGAGAGAGAGACACACACACACACCACAAATCATACACATCACATATCATGCAGCTCACAATACACACACACACACACACACACGCACACACGCACACACACACACACACACACATACGCATAACTTACCAGTCATACCTATCCCACCAAAGCTTAACACCGGAGGAACCACCCCGAGCCCGGGCGACAATCTGTGACGGGGCGACAATCCGTGTCGCAACAATTTTTTTTGCCAACACGGATTGTCGCCTTCGAGGTCAAAAACTGGGTACTGCACAAGCGTCACAGATTGTCGCCAGGCGACAATCCGTGTAGGGGGCGACAATCCGTGCCGCCAGCGCCCGTCACGGATTGTCGCCCCGAGCAGGAGGCGACAATCCGTGTAGGGGCGACAATCCGTGTCGCAACACCTCTGTAGTAATCTACGAAAAAATAAATAAAAGAAATTGTTTATATATACAGCTGTATATATATATATGTTTGAAGAGTTTCTTCGCAAAAACCAATAAGTCCATATTTGCCAAATGGAGATATTTGCGATTAAAGGTCAAGAAAAATAAAGGGAATAATAAGACAAATTTTGCTTCTTTTGACCATAACTTCAAAAATTTACCTTTTATTATGTAGTGACCAATATATCATTTAAAAGATATCATTCTGTACTTTATGACAATTTATCATAATTTATGTTTATATGACACAATACGTATTCTACATGTATAATATAAAACATTATAAGGCTCCCATCGCAAAACGAATGATACAAACCTGCCTCACGTGTTGACAAGACAATCTCTCTGAGGCTTAAACAAGAAGATCGCGTTTGGAAAAGCATTGAGCGTTATTTCCTCTGAATAACACTTCATTTAGCTTAAAATATCAAGGCCTTAAACTCGATATCAAATATCAAGCAGAAACATTTGACCAAAGGGGGAAAAAAGTGTTCAACGTAGTTAGATGCCCATAACTATAAGGCACATTAGCAAGTTAGGTAACATAAAAGCTCAAAATTAAAAATAAATAAATAGATAGATTTGTAACAAATTACATTATCGAACTAGAGCCGAAGGGCTCTGAATCGAACAACAACAACAAGAAAACACGGTCCTTTACTAAGAAAAGAAGCCAGTGTACCTCTGTAAAACGAGACTCAGACAGAAGGAATGTAAACTTTCATCTATGCCTATTAAACAAAATCTGTATGCCTTTCCCTAACTTACGCTTTAACCTCTAAACGTTTTAGCCCTATCAACAATCCTATATTCGCCAACTCTAACTCTAACCCTAACCCTAGCTCTAACCTTAACCTCAACCCTTACCCAATCCTTAGCTTATAAGCCTATAACCCAGACCATGACCCTAGACATCAACCCATTGCCCTCAAACCCTATCTTACTTATACCCTTACCCTAACCTACCCCTCATTCCCTGGCCCTCATACCTATCTATTTATTTCACTGCAATTATGATAGCTTCAACTCTATCAAACTAACTATCCTTTGATCTCTTCGGTCTTATTAGGTCGGTTCCCAACCTAAAGATGTTGCTTGACATATAGGAATATTCTAGCGCTCTGAAATGGGGTTGACTCGCCAGTAATCACCGAGTGTCAACTCAAAAGGTCGTTTGTCTTACCCGTACTGCTTCATTGGTATAAACCAGCAGGAATCAACCATTTAATAATAGGTAGTTCAAGTTAGATCCATCTTTAACAAACCTATTTTCAGGAATTTGGAGATATTTTCTGTGCGTATGCATCAACGGCGTAAATCCGTACTGAGGAGTGGGGGGGATGACTGGCGATAGTCACCATCACCACGATTACAAGCCCATAACCGGACCGGCGCAGCCCGCGGGGGGGGGGGGGGGGGGGGGGGGGGAAGCTTGCCCCCCCCCCCCCCCCCACACACACACACACTTTACAGGGATCAATGTCCCACTCTTTTCCATGCAAAGTGGGAGGGAAGTGGCAGCAAAAATATGACGACTTTTTGTTCTTGTTTTTGTTTTTTTGTTTTTCCTTGTCAGTCAGACCTTAAAAGTATGAAGACTTTTTTGTTGTTGTTTCTCTTGTCTTTTGATGTTCTTTCTTCTTGACTGACAGGCGATTTTGCCCCCCCCCCCTTTCAAAAACGTAGCGCAGCCCTGAATAACACCCAAATAAATTCAATAAAATGCTAATAAGGATATCCATTTCTTGAATAATGTAGTAGATAGTTTCCTGTAGCTATTAATAAATTGTATTCTTCAATTTTCTTGATTTAAGTCAGTAAAGCAATCATCACAGAGGCATCGTTCCGTTTTAATGATGGGGGTAGGGGAGGGACTTTGAGTTTGAATATCTGTGTGAGGGAGCGGAGCGGCCTAGCGGGGGAGGGTGTGGGAGGGGGGTATCCCCCTCCCACACGAGGAAAATTTGGCATTTTCAGACCTCAAATTCAGCGATCTGGTGCACACTTTTGGTGAAATTTGGGATTTTTTCCTATAAAAAACAAGTAAGAAAAAGAAATATTCATAGATAATTGAATGACTACATCGTGGTATTTCAGCTCTTGCTCCGCCTGTGCGACATCACTGTGAAGGCCTAAATAGTGGGGCCTATCACCGGCGTAGCCAGGATTTGATCTTAGGGGGAGCGATTAGATGCGAAGGAGCGATGCGAGCGAGGGGGGAGGGTGTGGGAGGGGGGTTTCCCCCTCCCACAGTGAGAACTTTTTGCATATTGATGTTAAGGGGGCGCACCGGGCGCATTTGTTGGCAATTTTATACTGGCAGCAACATCAGGAGAATGACATAACGATTAAATGCGAGCGAGCGAAGCGAGCGAGCTTGAAAATTTTGACACTTTACAGTCCCAAAACTGCCGTTTGTAGCTACATTTTTTCGCTTTGAAAATTAAGGGGGGGGCACCGAGGCGCAACTGCTGGCAATTACCCGGCAGCAACATCAGGAGAATAGCATAGCGATTAAATGCGAGCGAGAGAAGCAAGCGAGCTTGAAAATTTTGACATTGTACAGTCCCAAAACGGCAGTTTGTAGCTATATTTTTTCGCCTAGGAAATTAAGGGGGGGGGGGTGGGGGCGCACCGGGCGCAACTGCTGACAAGTACTGGCAGCAACATCAGGAGAATGACCTAACGATTAAATGCGAGCGAGCTTGAAAATTTTGACATTTCACAGTCCAAAAACTGCCGTTTGTAGCTATATCTTTTTCGCTTTGAAAAATAAGGGGGGGGGGGCGCACCGAGTGCAACTGTTGGTAATTACCCGGCAGCAACATCAGGAGAATGGCATGACGATTCAATGCGAGCGAGCGAAGCGAGCGAGCTTGAAAATTTTGACATTTTACAGTCCAAAAAACTGCCGTTTGGTTAATAGGTCTGAACCATTAATCTAAAGCAATGTTCATTAGATTAAAGGAGGTACTTGCATAAATTATGGCAAAATATGGGAATCGACATCCGTTCCTTTTGTTTTTTTCTGGAGGCAAACGAGGTGTACTAACTGAGCAAATATGAGCCAATATGGAGAGGGTAAATGCGTTGCAATTCCTACGACTGAAACTCGTACAAGGCTGTTAACGAACTCGTTTGTTATCTAGATCTTAATTGGGTAACTTATGCGGAGCTGTACGTGAGTCGTATCGCGCTCGGCATGGTGCACTCGTTCACGCCTACGTCCATGGCCCTACATCAAGGATGTGGGAAGAGCACCTCCCTGGTTGAATGCAGCTGGTTGCCTGTAGTGTGGCTACGATAGCAGTTCAACATCCGAAGCATGCATTACGGTCGATATTGCTTTACATGCATTCAGTGGCGTATCTAGGGAAAACGGCGCCCGGGGCAAGCGAGAAAATTGCGCCCTTAATTTCTGAAAAAGTGTTCAACCCCAAACCCATCCCGGTAGGGACTTTAAAGAAAGTCCATATGATATGCTTTTTCAAGAACTTAAAAGGGGTCATTTTGAGGGTGATTTAAATGTAATGAATTTTGATAAATTTTGGCGAGCGAGCGCAGCGAGCGAGCCGAAAAATTTTGTATTTCAGCTTACAAAAATGGAATTCTTGTCATTTTTTGCTTATTAAATCTTACAATTCTAATCAAGATGTAGTGACGGCCTTATAGATAACGATTTGTACCAACAAGCTGAGGACTTTAAAAAATACCCTAAATTAGTACGCGCGAGTGAGCCGAAATTTGTATAGGCCTATTTCCGCATTATCATCACGTTTTGTTCTTATCTCTTTTTTTTTTCTTTGATAAATTTTGGCGAGCGAGCGCAGCGAGCGAGCCGAAAATTTTCGTATTTCATCTTACAAAACATGGAACTCTTGTCATTTTTTGCTTATTACATCTTACAATTTTAATCAAGATATAGTGACGGCCTTATAGATAACGATTTATACCAACAAAATGAGGACTTGGAAAAAATATTCTAAATTAGTACGAGCGAGTGAGCCGAAATTTGTATATTTCCGCGTCATTATTACGTTTTGTTCGTATCTTGTTTGATATGTTTTTTTTTGCGCCCCCCCCCCCCCCCGTATGTTCAAAACCGTTGGCGCCTAATAAGCCACTTCGTAATTAGCTCATGTACACCTTGGTACAAATGACCTTTCTTTTTTCTCAGTTGGTTAGACACTTTACTCATTTTCAAAGCGGTATAATGCATAAGCTTGCCCGACATCACAATTTGTGGAATTCATGTTCAAACAAAGAATGAGCTTGTGCTTAGACCAGGTGACCAGAATAGTCCGTCAGTTCACATTTTAGCAGGCATCTAATTTATTGTTTCGTATGGAGTGCAATGACAACCTTTTTCTTTTGATATTGCAAATGCCAGGCTTGCTATCAGGTGGATGTGCTGGCAAGCACTAATCAGATAAGGATCACATGAATAATCATCACATCACAGATGCTCATTTCAGTGAAATAATAAACCAAAATTCCTGTTGGTACAAATGACCTTTCTCTGCTCATGCGCAAAGTGGAATTACGAACTGGTCTATTCTTTTAAACCAATTGGCGATCGCTTTAGAACGAAAGAAATTGCAGCCGCTGCTTCGTGAAATATTTTGCCTGCTAAATATAAAATGACAGGTGTGAACACAATAGACATTGTCATTTTGTCCGCGTCATCATCACGTTTTGTTCTTACCTTCTTTTTTTATATAGATTTTGGCGAGCGAGCGCAGCGAGCGAGCCGAAAATTTTTGTATTTCAGTTTACAGAACATGGAATTCTTGTGTGAACGCAATGAAAATTGTCATTTTGTCCGCGTCATCATCATGTTTTGTTTTTATCTTCTTTGATTTGGTTTTCTGCCCACCCCCCCCCCCCCCCCCCACCATTCCCCCCCCCCCCCCCCCTTTCCGGGCGAGTTTTTTTTTTTCTTCTTCTTCTTCTTCTTCTGTTATTTTTTTATTTTTTTTCTTCTTCTTCTTCGTTTTTTTTTTTTTGCGCCCCCAAGGAGTGGCGCCCGGGGCACATGCCCCCCTTGCCCCCCCCCCCCCTAGATACGCCACTGCATGCATTGGTGTGCGAGAGAAGTACACGAGCGCTGCTAGCACTGTTCAGCAGTATTATGCTCTCGTCACGAGGCGGGCGTGCGAACGTCATGGCTCATGCATTACAGATGTAGCCTATAACCTAGGTGGGGATGCAGCTGGTCTGATGCGACGAGACTACGAACAGTGGATGCGCGCGAATACACCGCCTATGATCCAGTTGTTTGTCGTTGTTTTGTTATTTTTTTTTTAATCGGTAGCAGTCTTCTTATACGAAAAAAACAACAAAAAACTGCCACCGATCGCGCGCGGCGCCTAGCGGACGCGGTAGATGCGTCCACTGTTCGTAGTCTCGCCGCATCAGATGTATCGCTTGGCAAAGACAATTATCTCGCTGCATCATACGTTTAGCTTAACAACAAATTACAAAAACAATAACTGCATTCTCCGCCTAGATTATAGGCTATGCAATAATCCATCATGCTGAAATCAATATCACCACATTTCTTTTTGTTTGTTTGTTTGTTTTTTTTTGTTCCTACATCTTTTTCTTGGGAGAATTTCAGGGGGGGATATTTGTACAGGCCATCCCCCCCCTCCTTCAAAAGTGGGGGGGATATATCCCCCCCATCCCCCCCGGGATTTACGCCCATGGTATGCATAGTCTACTGTGCAAAGGCCAAGTGGATTCTGGGACTCAACATACAGTCAACCTCGCGTAAGTCGACATAATCGGGACTGAGCAAAACACGTCGACTTACGCGAATGTCGACTTACGCGTAAGTCGACATTTTGTCGACTTATAAATGAAAATTAATTTCCCCTGTACAGAGTAAGATTTAATTCACGATGCGGATCGCTACCCGTATCTTACTCCTTTTGCCGCCAAAACATGCCTACTGACATGAGCAACAATAATGTTTTAGTTCATGCGTAAATCTTGCGCGGGTTAGTAACGACAACGCACAATTCCCAAATCTCTAGAGAGATTTTGAGAGAGCGGGATCGGAAACCTAGGCCCGTTTCTAGACACTTAACGTTTTAAACTTGATTTGAAATATCAAAGGCAAATTCCCCAAAATTGCATTAAACTTTGCGATTTAAATTCAAGTGCGTTGCTGGGAAGATATGCGTGTGATTTCGCATGATTCTGTCGAGATTATTTTTCAGTGCCGACTGAGTTGAAATATGTGTGATTTTCCTTCCCCAAGTCGCCATATTTGTTCTGCTTAAATTTGTATTGCCATACTCTGAAAATGAATTGTTCTCGCGCTCCGATTCGCAACATTACCGCTCTGTACGGCGCGGGCCTGTCTGAAATAAAAAGAAGAAGAAAAGTTTGTTCATCCGAAAACGACATCTTTCGGACTACTATAACCTTCGTAAAAACAAACCTCTTACCATTGTCGGACTAATTTAACTTTGGACTGAGATTTAAAACTTCGGCATAGCGAACTTTAACAATAATTCGTTATCATTTTTTTCACTGACATTTTGTGAAGCAGCATGCGTTTCGATAGTTTGAAACGTGTTAATGTTGCGATGTCTTTCCCCTGCAAGTGCAGACTAAGTTCGGTCACGGCGAAAGTTCCGTTACGAAATAAAAAATGATGCGAGCCTTTTCAACAATAACGCACTTCCGTACATTTTTATGCGTTTAAACGCAGTTTCTAGTTTCGGACAAGAACCGCAAGTCTTTTCTGCAACGCTCTTGCGTTTTAAAAACAGCGTTGCTTGTGATTTGACGGACTTGCATTTGATTTTTAGAGTTGCGTTTAAACGCAATTGAGTTTAAGTTTTATACAATTTTCTAGTTTTGTGGTATTATCAAACGCAAGTCTTTTCAGCGTTCCGTGTGATTTGATGGACTTGTATTTGATTTTCAGAATTGCGTTTAATTTTTAATTTTGCTTACGATAAGTCTTTTAACCAATAACACACTTCCGTAGATGTTTAGAGATGCGTTTAAACGCAATTTCTTATAGTTTCGTACAAAAACCGCAAGCCTTCTCTGCAACGCTCTTACGTTTGAATACAGCGTTACGTGTGATATGATGGACTTGCATTTGATTTTTAGAGTTGCGTTAAACGCAATTGAGTTAAAAAAAGGTTATTACAATTTTCTAGTATCGTGTGATTATCAAACGCAAGTCTTTTCAGCGTTCCGTGTGATTTGATGGATTTCCATTCGATTTTTAGAGTTGCATTTAATTTGTAATTTTGTGTACGAAATAAAAAATAATGCAAATTTTTTAAACAATAACACACTTCCGTAGATGTTTAGAGATGCGTTTAAACACAGTTTCTTATAGTTTCGTACAAAAACCGCAAGTCTTCTTTGCAACGCACTTGCGTTTAAATACAGCGTTACGTGTGATATGATGGACTTGTATTTGATTTTTAGAGTTGCGTTTTAGAGTTAACGTAATTGAGTTTAAAAAAAAAGTTCCCTACAATTTTCTAGTTTCGAATGATTATCAAACGCAAGTCTTTCAGCGTTCCGTGCGATTTGATGGACTTGCATTTGATTTTTAGTGTTGCGTTTAAACGCAATTGAGTTTAAGTTTCCTACAATTTTCTAATTTCGTGTGATTATCAAACGCAAGTCTTTTCAGCGTTCCGTGTGATTTGATGGACTTGTATTTGATTTTTCAGAATTGCGTTTAATTTTTAATTTTGCTTACGATAAGTCTTTTAAACAATGACACACTTCCGTAGATGTTTAGAGATGCGTTTAAACGCAATTTCTTACAAAAACCGCAAGTCTTCTCTGCAACGCTCTTGCGTTTAAATACATCGTTGCGTGTGATTTGATGGACTTGCATTTGATTTTTAGAGTTGCGTTTAAACGCAATTGAGTTTCAGGTTCGTAACAATTATGATTATCAAACGCAAGTCTTTTCAGCAACGCACTTGCGTTTAAATGCAAAAGTTGCGTGTGATTTGATACACTTGCATTTGATTTTTTGAGATGCATTATTAGTTGCATTGTAACAAATCTTTTTAGAAAGGGCCCTGGTCTTAATACCGCTTCGGAATAATCAACGTTAGAATATTCGGATTTAGAAAAACACCTATTTCATGTTCGGATAATGAATACCTACTTGGACTTATAAGTGTACAAAATTTGTGCGTTTTGAGAAAAACGAAAGGGAGAAAAGGGGTAAAGTGAACTGTCTTGGGTACTACATGTAATGCTCCAGTGTAAATGAGTGTACAATTGTATGTCCTTTCTATATTCTGGCATACAAGACAATGGACGTATGGCGCGAACGCTACCGCGCCGTACACTAGCGAATTACCGAGTAGAAACGCAGCGAATCAGAGCGGGAAAACAATTCTTTTTCAGAGAATGGCGATAAGATTTTGAGCGAAAAATTATGTCGACTTAGACGAGGGAATTAACACGTATTTCAGCTCAGTTGGCACTGAAAAATCAGGTCGACTTACGCGAGTTGTCGACTTATAAATGTCGACTAAGACGAGGAAATTTTCAAGGAATAACAAAGGCAAAAATCGGGACTTTTTTATTGTGTCGACTTAAGCGAGTTGTCGACTTATGCGATGTCGACTTAGGCGAGGTCTACTGTATATGGTAACTACTGAATCATAATAAACAGAAAAATGTATTTATTAATCAACTCTATACACTCGGCCAAAATAAAAAAGAAAGTAAACACTTTTTCCAGTTTATATTTTTGATAGAAGATCTTGATAGAAATCATTATGTCATATATCATATTTAAGATCATTCAATTGGCTATCAACCTAGTAGCCTTATACGAAGCAAAATTCAACGCATGAGCGAACAATTCCTTTTTGTCCTCCACGGTACAATAGTAAAAATTGCAACAATTGACATACTGAAATTAGTACGCAAATGCCCTTCAAGACAACAATGAAAACAAAAGATTAATTTAACGCTGTTATATACTATGCTGGATTGGAGTTACCTTTAGGTGTGTCTCTGTAGTCTGGCTGCTGGTTGTGAAGTGAAGTATAAAGCATGCTGTCTTAACTGCAGGACTGTGGGTATATCACTGGCATTCCAATGTTCATTCAGGCCTGGGCATCTATTATTCAGTTATGCTGCACTGCCAGGCAGGGCTCCTATTCATTAGGGCACTGAGCTATCCTATTTACATAACACTCCTCCTTCATCAGATTGTTTGTTGATCATCCAAAATAAACAATCATTTCCCAACTAAAAGTAAGTGATTTGCATGCATAACTCAAAGATCCTCCTGGGAAAACATAACAAAACAATGCATGCTCTCCTTTTCCTTTGCGATTATTTATAATCCAATCTATCCGGAGGCCGTCGATTCCGGACTGGGAATCTGCGAAGGCTTGGTGCCGATTCAGGTTCAGTCTGAGGTGCAGGTGGTTCCTCAGGTTGATTACATGGTGTATTGTCTTTCCTTTGCACATTGTGTGAAAAGGGGATATCCTCCTCATCATCTGTCACTGTAGATTGCATGTTCGATGCTCCCCTAATCAAGTGATCAATATGTACATGACGTTGTTTATCACCCACTTGAACAACATATCCAACTGGTCCCAAAGCCTGCAAAATTACTCCATGGTCCCATTTGTCCTTCCCTCTGAATGAACGAACCATAACATGATCACCAGGTGCAAAGTGCCGAACACTGGTTTTCCCTTTGTCATGACTTTTCTTGATTGCTTTTTGTTTTCTCTCCACGGTTTCTGCTAAGGAAGGTTTGATGAGGCTCATGCGTGTACGTGGTTGTCTCTTCAGTAGTAACTCAGCTGGAGTATGTTCAGTCAGTGAATGTGGTGTGTTGATAAGGCCCCCAAAAAAAAATGTTTGTTTGCCCTTAATTGTCAAAACCCAAGAGGGTCGGTCGGTCGTTTTTTTTTTTTTTTTTTTTTTTTTTTTTTTTTTTTTTTTTTTTTTTTTTTTAAATACAGGGTACCCTTTTTTCCATGTCAATGCACTCAAAACTCCAAGAGATTCATTCAAATTTACGTCTTGCCAGGGCCCGGTACGCGAGGCAGCTGACAAACACTTAAAACGTTCATCTTTGTAAAATTTTGCAAACAGCTCCATAAAAGTACCTTCCAGTGAGATGCTGGCAACTGAACTCCAAACAGTTTTGGTGCCATGACAGCTGGTAACGGATGCTGCAAAAGTAGCCATCATGTGAAGGGCTGCACACTAACCCATTTTTTTCTGCCGGTCCGACCTGTCTCTGTGGGACCGGTAAATGCCCCGTTTTACCATTTTTACAAGTCCGAACAGAAAATTTACCGGTCAACAACAACAACATAAAAAACATTAAATGACTTGCAAACTTATTTTCTTGCTTTTTATGGATGTACCCCCCCCCCCCCCCGTGTACATTATACAGATTAATATTTTTTTAACTTGCATTATAATTATTGCACAAGAAATTTAAAAATAAAGACAGGAAAAAATTAAAATGTTTGTTTGTGAATTACATGTAGTGTAAAATGATAATGAACAAAATCAGATTGTATCAAATGCGTTTGTGACTTTTTCTAAACATCAGCGCACGAACTTGCTGCGTAACCTGCTCTTGGTGGTCAGTTGGATTGCGATGATTTAATGAATTATTTTAGCTGTGATATTTTCTGATGCACGCGATACAAGGGGTTCTTTATTTTTCTCCCGATAATCTCTTCGCATTTGTGCATGCGTTCTTGAAAGGTATGTGGAGCCGGGAAATGTGCAAACGCCGGGTAATGTGCAAACGCCGGGAATTGTGCAAACGTCTCGCCGGGAAATGTGCAAACGCCGGGAAATGTGCAAACGTCTTGCCAGGAAATGTGCAAACGCCGGGAAATGTGCAAACATCTCGCCGGGATATGTGCAAATTTCATCAACGGGAAATGTGCAAACATGACGCCGGGAAATGTGCAAAAGTTCAATTTTGCCGGGAAATGTGCAAAACGTCGCCGGGAAATGTGCAAATCATTTTCTTTAGCGATATTGTGCATAAAGATAGTAGATAAACTCCATATCAAGACTGCTCATGAACTTCCACCATTTAGATTTTCTTAATGAAATCCTTGACAGATTTTATTTATTTTTTTTAAATTGGCAGGTAGCACGATTATGGCAATAGGATCTCAATTTGTGTATATAGTAGCCACCCCCCCCCCCCCACGAAAAAGGGGAGGGGGCCTCAAAGTCCCAGAACTACGGTATTATCGAAATTCTTCTTGTATTATATAACCAAATAAGAATGAGCTAGGATGGTTCTTTAACCCTAAAGGGCCCGGGCTTTTTTGGCTATGCTCAGACGGAGGGGGGGGGGGGGATTGATTACCCCCCTCCCCCCATGAGATCTCGGCCATTGGTGGTGCGATCGCGATGAAATTTCGCATGCGTGAGACCCACGTCATAATCTACAAGATTGTGTCATAAGATTTTTTGAAACAATCAATTTCTAATTTTAATTAATTAATTATGCAAATTAAGCTCAAGGTGATATTTTAGCCTAATTAAAAGCATTGAGAGTCTAATTTTTGATCTGTAAATCTGTTTTTGCATATTCAACAATTGTACATCACAAAAAACTTCCAAAACTCATTTCGATTCTTATGTATTTTATTGTTTTCAGAATTCCATATGTATTTCCTTGTTTTTAAACTTTTGTTTTTTCTTTGTTTTTTCATTGGAAATTGTCACTGACCACTCTTCTACCATAATTAGCACAAAAATTAATAAATGAAAGTCATTAATTGTAAAAATAATCAGGTTTTAATGACTTTCATGACAGAACATTGTTTTCCATAGGAAATGTACCGCTTTGGGGCCACATTCCGTTACAAAAATGGGCGTGGCTTCGCAAAAGTACACGCGGACGTTGCAAATTTGGTCTCAAAAGTTGCGCTAGACTTGAACGAAGAAAGTCAAGAAGCCTCGCGACGAGGCCTTCTCGCGTTACAGATTTATAGCGCGAAAAGTCGAGGGGGGGGGAGAGCGGATTCCCCCCCCCCCCCCGGCCCTTTAGGGTTAAAGATATTGATGACAGGAGTTCACGTTTAATGGCAGATCCAGGGATGCAGGGCACGGGGCAATAAGTGGGGAGGAGTCTTCAAATTGAAGCCTCGGGGTCCCTAAACTAGTGCTATGAAAACATTAATGACTGAAATTGCATGTCTGATTATGACGGATCCAGGTGTCCGGATCGCGGGGGAGGGGGTGAGGGGAGGAGAGGAATTTTCTACATTGTCAGTATCTTCTTGAAAAGTCTAGGACAGATTTTCACGAAACTTGTCAGATAGCCTCATTACAGTGATATGATCTTTATGAATTGAAATTAGCCCCAAATCCTCCCACCCCCCCCCCCCCCCACCCCCCCACCCCCGGCCGAAAAGAGGGGGGGGGGAGTTGAAGCCTCAGAGTCCCTAAACTCTGGATTTAAAAAAAAATATATATATTTTTCTGTCGAACAAAAAAAAGAGAAGAAGATAGAACTAAGTCAGTGCCTTGTATAACTGAAATTTCATGTTTGATTATGGCAGATCAAGGGGTGCCCTGATTGCGGGTGGGGGGAGGGGAAGTGACGGAGAGGAGGGGGATTGTCCACATTTACTGCATCTTCTTGATAAATCCCAAGAAGGATTTTCACCAAACTTGGCAGATACCATCTTTACGATGATATGGTCTTATATGTTAAAACGAGCTCCACCCCCTCCCACCGCCAAGGGGGGGGGGGGGGGGGGGAGGGGGGGAGGAGGAGTTGAAGTTTTAGGTCCCTAAACTCTGGAATCTGTAATCTTCTTCTGTTGAACCGAAGAATATGGAACTACGTTATATGAAGACACTACAGTTACAAAAATTTCAGGTTTGATTATGACGGATCCAGGAGTGCGCTGATAAGGGGTGTGAGGGGGATTTTCCACATTTTCTGCATAGTCTTGTAAAATATATGACGGATTTTTACCAAACTTGGCAGATAGTATATTTATGGTGATTCGATCTTAATTTTTTAAATTGAATCCCCCTCCCCGCCCCCCCCCCCCCCCTCCCCCTGCCGACGAGGAGGGGGGGGGGGGTGAACCCTCAGAGTCCCTATTCTCTTGATTTTTTTTTTTTTTTTTTTTTACTTCTGTCGAACCGTTGAGTGCTGTAAAGACATTAATGACCGAAATCTCATGTTTGATTATGGCGGGTCTAGGCGTGCTCTGATCGGGGGTAGGTGAGGGTGAGGGGGAAAGGGTGCTGTTCGTTATTCCGAAGGTTCGCTGTTCCGAAGGTACGTTATTCCAAAGGGTCGTTAGTCCGAAATACGCAAAGTCCCTACAGCTAGAGGTTCGTTAATCCGAAAATGAAAAAGGGTTCGTTAATCCGAAAATTTGTGGCGTTATTCCTAAGGTTCGTTATTCCGAAGACTAGTTAATCCGTAAATGAAATTCGGAACATTGAACCTTCGGAATAACGAATCTTATGAATAAAGAGCCTTCGGGATAACGAACCTTAGGAATAACGAGCTGTAACCACGGGGAGGAGGGAGATTTTCAAAATTTTCTCCATCTTCTTGAAAAATCTATGACGAATTTTCACCAAACTTGGCCATAGCATCTTTATGGTGATAGTACTGAAAACAGTTAATGCATGATGTAGGCTCAAGTTTACAATGGCAGATGAAGGGATGCCCAAAAAGGTGAGTGGGTATGAAGGAGGCTTAATTTTCACATTTTTTGTCTTTTTCCTGAAAACTCAAGACGCATCCCTCGGATAATAAAATCATATATCAGCTTTTAAAAAAAAGTAAACTTCTATACAAAAATGATGGAGCTAATAGAGTGCTGGTGCCTGTTATTTTAAGTGAATTCATGAATATTAATGTTAAGTGCGGCGGAGGCAGATTTGTCACATATTCAGCTTCTTCTTGAAACCCTATATAATAGATATTTGCCAAGCTTGAAACGTAGCGTAGCGTATTTATCTGGTGATATGACCTCAATTTGTCTAAACGAGCACTGCCCCAACCCCTAAAGTGGGAGGAGATGGAGGCCCCCCCCCCCCACCTCATCTCCGCCCCTTGAACTTAAAAGGAACCAACACGAGGGGGTGGGGTCGTTCGGGTGGAATTCAGAATTTTATTG
The DNA here is from genome assembly GCA_033980235.1 of Diadema setosum. NCBI lineage: Eukaryota > Metazoa > Echinodermata > Echinoidea > Diadematoida > Diadematidae > Diadema > Diadema setosum. Next base: position 332,760 of record CM067065.1, read on the forward strand.
AAAACCCTATACATACGAAAAAAAAAAAAAAAACCAAGAGTAATAGAACACAATCTTATGACATTTTTAGAAGGTAGATCTATACTTTGATGAAATTTCACTTCTGCTTACTAAATGACGTGGGGGCTACCCTGGTCTTATCCCTAGCTTTGGGGAAGGGGAACAACTTGGACTTGTTGCCCCTTCCAACAAAGTGGGATTCTATTACCCTAGAGATGCTACCTCCCACGTTCCGTGGAAATCCGTCAAAAATTTCTCAAGAGGATGCAGAATATGTGAAAATCCCCTCCTCCCCCTCAACCCCCCCCCCCCGACAAAGACACCCCTCGATCCGCCACAATCAAACGTGAAATAAAATTTCAGCCAGTAATGTCTTCATAGCACTAACTAAGCTCTCTTTTCCGGTTTGACATAAGAAGATAAAAATTGAGTTTAGGGACGCTGAGGCTTCAACCCCCCCCCCCCCCTTAAGCAGTGTGTGTGTGTGTGTGTGTGTGTGTGTGGGAGGGGGGCTCATTTTAACAAATTAAGTGCATATCACCGTAAAGAGGCAATCTGCCAATTTTGGTGAAAATCTGTCGTAGATTTTTCAAGAAGATGCTGAAAATGTGGAAAATTCCTCTCTTTGCCCTCACCCCCTCGATCTGGAGACCCCTTGATCCGCCATAACCCAAACATGAAATTTCATTCATTAACGCTGTGTCTTCATAGCACTAACTTAGCTCTATCTTTATCGGTTTGACAGAAGAAGATTAAATTCCAGAGTTTAGGGACGTTGAAGCTTCAACCCCCCGCAGTCCCCCCACCCCCCCCCCCCTTCGGCGGTGGGGGGGGGGGGGGGCTCATTTGAACAAATTAAGATCATAATTATTACCATAATCTTGCTATCTGTCAAGTTTGGGGAAAATCCCTCATAGATATTTCAAGAAGATGCTAAAAATGTGGAATATCCCCCGCCACCCATCACCCCTCCCCACCCCCCGATCCGCCATAATCAAACATGAAATTTCATTCATTAATCACGTTAATGTCTTCATAGCACTAACTTAGCTTTATCTTTTTCGGTTTGACAGCAGAAGATTAAAAAAAAAAATCCAGCTTTTTGGGATGTTAAAAGTGAAGCTTTAATCCCCCCCCCCCCCCTTCGGCGATGGGGGGGGGGGGCGCATTTTAACAAATCAAGATTATATTACAATAAATATGACTGTATTTCACAAGTTGGGTGAAAATCCGTCCTAGATTTTTCGAGAAATGCTGAAAATGTGGTAAATCCCCCTCCTCCCCCTCACCCCCGATCAGGGCACCCCTGAGTCCGCCATAATCAAATTTTAGTCATTAATGTCTTCATAGCACTAACTTAGCTCGTTCTTTTTCGGTTCGACAGATGAAGAAAAAAAAAACAAGCGTTTATACATGGTATAGTGACTCTGAGGCTTCAACTCCTCCCCCGTCCCCCTCCTTAGGACTGGTGTGTGTGTGTGGGGGGGGGGGGGGGGCGCTCATTTTGACAAATTACGATCATATCACCATTAAGATGTTATCTCCCAAATATGGTGAAAAATCGTTGTAGAGTTTGCAAGAAAATGCTGAAAATGTAATAAAAAACTAGAAATGTCACTATGGCGACTGATGCCTCCGCCATAATGCATGATTCTCCCAATAGGTGTATAGTACAATGCCTTCACAATGTGTGATGACAGTTTCACATAACTGGCAAAATAATGAAATGACAGGTTTGTCAGAAATATCTTGAATGTTCACTTTCCTTGAACTGGGTTTGCTATAATTGTCTAAGAGTGCAGGTGCACATATTTAGGGTATTGAGAATTTTTACTTGACTTCTGACGGACCCTTTTATAAGTTTATGCATTGAGTAATTTCCAAGGTATGAAAAAAAAATGTAATTACAGTACAAATAGTTTTTTTTTTTTTTTTTGGGGGGGGGCATTAAAATCTGGCCCTTGACCCTTAACCTTTGACCTTTGACCTTCTGGCTGGAAATTTCCCGGAGAATCTCCATTAGGTAATGCACGTATACTTAAGTTTTAAAACTAATAATGCAAGCATTGCATATACTAGTATATGAGGGAAATAGTAAAATTTTGAAGAGTTGACCTTGGCCTTTGATCCCCTGACTACTGACATACGACCCCTAAATTCCCTAGAAAATCCCTGCCAGTCAGTACATGCGTATGCACCAAGTTCCATGAAGATACATTGAACCATTAGCGAGAAAAGTGATATTGCAACATTTTCACCTAACATTTGACCTTTTGACCTTTGACCTTATGACATGAAACTCTCTTTGGAGAATCTTTACGCAGTAGTACATGTCTACACTAAGTTTCAAGAAAAGATTTGAATACCTTTGGGCATTGCATAGATATGGGGGAAATAGCAACATTTTTATCATTTGACCTTGACCTTTTGACCTTTGACCTCTTGCCAATGTCACTAAAATCTACTCAACTAATTGTCCCATCATACATCATCCTTGGACCAAGTTTGGTGAAAGCTGCTTCATCCAGTTTTGGGTTATCACGTAAACAGATGCATTTTAGGATTTGACCTTGATCTTTGACCTTTGACCTCTGTCCGATTTCACTAGAAAACTTATCAAGTAATTGCCCCATCATACATCATCCTCCGACAAAGTTTGGTAAAATTTGCTAGATCCAGTCTTGAGTTATCGCGTAAACGGATACAATTTCATGATTTGACCTTGACCTTTGACCTCTGACCTTAGGCCGATTTCACCCAAAATCTTATCGAATAATTACCCTATCATACTTTATACTTGGACCAAGTTTGGTAAAATTCCAGTCAATATTACTCAAGTTATTGCGTAAAGGAAAGTGGACGAACGTACGTACGGACGGACAACCTCAAAACATAATGCCTCCGGCACCACTTCGAGCCAGAGGCATAAAAAGACAGATGGTCGCTAAGACAGGTGGTAAAGATGGTAATGGTTCGTGCGCAGCTTTGATTGAGAGTTTCTCTTCCATCTCTACATAATATAGGTGAAATGAATGGTTTGCACATTTCCCGGCGACGTTTTGCACATTTCCCGGCAAAATTGAACATTTGCACATTTCCCGGCGTCACGTTTGCACATTTCCCGTTGATGAAATTTAGAGATTTGCACATTTCCCGGCAAGACGTTTGCACATTTCCCGGCGTTTGCACATTTCCCGGCGAGACGTTTGCACATTTCCAGGCGTTTGCACATTTCCCGGCGTTTGCACATTTCCCGGCTCCACAAGGTACACGACATGCAGGGCCGAATTCGCAATCCTTTTTGCGCCCATTTCCACCTCAAATATTAGCGGGATTGTGACGATTTCATGAATTAATTCGGCTGTAATATTTTACGATGCACGCACCAAAAGGGGTTGAAAATGCGTCCTTTATTTTTTCCCGATAAACTCTTCGAATTTCGTAAGTGCGTTCTTAAAAGATGTACCACACGGCCGAATTCATGATACTTTTTTGCGCCTATTTCTTCCTCAAATGTCAGCGGGATTGTCACGATTTCATAAATTACTTCGGATGTAATCTTTTGTGATGCACGCACCAGCTAGAATGGTTGAAAATGCGTTCTTTATTTTTCTCCCCATAATCTCTTCGCATTCCGTAAATGCGTTCTTAAAAGATATACGACACGACCAAAAATCATGATTCTTTTTGCGCCTATTGTTTCCTCAAACTTCAACGGGATTGCGATGATTTTATGAATTATTATTCGGCTGTAATCTTTATGATGCACGGGCCAAAAGGGGTTGAAAATGTGTCCTGTATTTTTCTCCCTATAATCTCTTCGCATTTCGTACATGCGTATACGACACGGCCGAATTTACGATCCTTTTAGCGCCTATTTCTACATCAAATATCAGCGGGATTGCGATATTTCGTTAATTATTCCGGCTGTAATCTTTTGTGATACATGCACCAGAAGGGTTGAAAATGCGTTCTTTATCAGGGGCCGCGGAACGTTTTTCAGTGTGGGGGGGCTGCGGGACCGGGGGGGGGGGGGGGGGGGTGGTGGCAAGGTCAAGACGACCCCCCCCCCCCCCCCCCCCCCCCCCCCCCCCCCGCTTAGACGGGAAGATTCTAAGGGCGGAATCTTTGGGAATTGAAATTCATGAGTGTTGTGATTTTTTTCTTTGATTTTTTTTTCCGATTTTTTTTTTTTTTTTTTTTTTTTTACGAACCAAAAGTGTGTGGGGGGGGGGGGGGGGGCGCAGCCCCCCCAGCCCCCCCAGCCCCCCCGCTTCCGCGGCCCCTGTTACATTTCTCCCCGTTAATCTCTTCGCATTTGTGCATGCGTTTTCAAAACTATACACTGCATGCAGGGCCGAATTCGAGACTCTTTTTTGCGTCTATT